>CM049815.1:15072123-15542177 GCA_027422405.1 Ptychobarbus kaznakovi
ACACACCACACACACACACACACACACACAACACACATCACACATATCTCCCTCTTCTGCCGTATTAATGATCCACAACACTAACGGTAGTGAAGTTAGCAAGTTCTGGATAAAATTCAATATACAACAATCCCTGCTATTACAGTACGTTTAATGATAACATGTACTGTATGCTAGCTTTACTTACCAGGTAACTTTACGATAGCATCAGCCTCATTTTCTGGAGTTTCTGTAACGATCGTGTCATCTTGCTGCAGCTGAAGTGTCACCCGAAGCTGCTGTAGCTTTAGGGGCAGGCTTCCGAAAACACTCAAGAGTGTACTTTGAGTCTGCTTTCGTTTCATATCTTCTAATTAAGATCTGAATAACGTTAGTCTTGCGGATGTAAAGACACTCAAGATGAATTTAAAACTTGCGCCGAAAAAGACAGCCAAGCAACTGCTTTTCTTTTCCGTTCCAGGTGACGTCGATCCAGGTCACAGGCCACGGAAAGCCCCAATGGTCCAAAAACGTTAGTGATTCGCAATCGCAACACAGACGGGGTGAATTTATGAATGAAAGTTTGTCACAAAACAATGTTGTTACGTATCCTCACGTTTTTTTAAGTGGGTATACGGAAATCCTTTGACTTTCCTAGTGGGTATACGGCGTATACC
Organism: Ptychobarbus kaznakovi; assembly: GCA_027422405.1. Taxonomy (NCBI): domain Eukaryota; kingdom Metazoa; phylum Chordata; class Actinopteri; order Cypriniformes; family Cyprinidae; genus Ptychobarbus; species Ptychobarbus kaznakovi. The sequence goes on from CM049815.1 coordinate 15,072,780, forward strand.
TGCGTATCACGTTAGACTACACCACTGTTCCATACTAGTCACGCATCATCAAACTACGCCTTTGGTTATTTTGAATGCGTGACCTCTAGCAGCGAAAATAATACTGTGCCTTTAAGCTGCGAAAATACTATTTAATATGAATCCTGCATGTTCTGCACATCTCTGTGTGAATGAATAGCACGGTTTCATAAAATACACAAACTGAAGCATCATTGATTTTGGTAGGCATTTTTGATTTAGTCTTAGTCGCATTTTAGTCATTGTCTAGTTTTAGTTGACGAAAAGTAATTGCATTTTTGTCAACTTTTAGTCAAACTGCATTTACCAACATTTATTTTGGTAGCTATTTTATATGCAGTATCCAAACAAAACTAGTCATCAATTATTCTCTCTTTAGACCAAATCAATCAAGCTTATGATACATTTGAATCAAGGATTGAATTAAGGAATTAATTTTTTGGTAGAGATACAAATTAAACTAATTTTTCAGATACAGTACTTACTCAACAAGTATACATTTATTTAACATGTTTTGTTGGTTAACATTGATGACAGATAATTAGAAAGCTGTCCCTTTAAGACTGAAGGTATGCATGCAATACTGACACACATTCAGTTTTCACCCACCTGTTTACGTTCACTTAAGCCATAAATGACTGTATTTACATGAGATACTCTACACGATAGACATTTGGACTGCTGTGTGTGTATTTGATCACTGAACATGAGAGCTGATCGCGCGTTGTATGAAAAACTGAAGAAGTGAGCGTGCGCGAGAGAGAGCACTTCTATCAGCACAATTCCGCCTATCCCGCCTTTAATCGACAACGAATTGACTCCCAAAAAAAACGGGACGTCTGGTCACACAGTCCCCAACCCTTCGGGTGCTGAGGCCATTGTTTTCAGATCGCTAGTTCACGTATTGGTAGCCCACTGCGGCTGCCATACTGAGACTAACAATGCAACGCCCTCTTCCCAATGACAGAGACGCACATTGTGAAAGACAAGCCAGTTAACTTATACACAATACATCCCTATAGGATGTATTGTGAATGTCCTGTTGTCCTCAAATAACATTTTAGTCCCTTCTCGTCTTGTTAACGAAGACGCAGCATAAATTCCGTCTCTAGTTTTTATCATCAGATATTAATTTTAGCTCATCATCTTCGACAGTCTTAGTCACAGAAAAAAATATTTGTTGACGAATATTTTTCGTTGTAGTCTTTGTCGACGAAAAATAGCACTGCAACTTAAAGTCTTCACAACAACCTGTCAAAATAAAAGTTCAGTTTAACTTGAAGAAACGATGACAGAAATATATCACTTAATGTCATGATAGAACTGCACTACTTTTAAAATTATTATTATATCATTAGCTATTTTTAAAAGAATATTTACCAGAAAATTATTTACTAGAAATATTTAGCAGAAAAATATAATGCACAACCATACCTACACACAGTATAACATTAAAACAGAATCCAGAAAATCTAAACATAAAAAACGGAATTTGGAAAAAAAAATAAGACAGAATTTGGGGAGAAAAAACAAAGACTTCATAGAGCCCTGAAATTAAAACGTTTATCACATGAGATTCCTCTTGGTGTGGCCAGACCTAAAGGTGGCTTACAGTCAAGACAAAGTGTTTTTGATGGAAATTAATATTAAGAGTGCAGAAAGAGCCGTGTCAGTTTGAAATCTGCTAAAACAAACTACAGCTCCCCGATCCGATCATGTCAATGCCTGGCCTAGTCATGTTTGAAGATAAATCCTCCCCTCCGAGTCGTCTTTGCTTCCTCTAGGCTGTCCTTGAAGGTATTTCTCAATGCTTTTCAGCTAGAAGCGCTTCTCTGGTGGGGGTGTTCGACTCTCTGGCTGTGTCTGAGTGCAGGAAGCGCGAAAAACCTCCGGTTGAGACGAACAGACACGGAAACGCGACTGTGCACAGCAGCGTCGATAAAATAAACCCTGCGCCTAACACTAGCTGCTCCAGTAGGCCAGTCATGGGCCAGCTGGGAAAATATTGAATTTTCCGTTCCTATAGCGAACTGGGAAGTGCAGGTTTTTGAACTTGTCACTCATGTATGTACAAACAATGAAGCAAATTATTATTATTATTATCGATATAGAGCTGTCAATGCTTGCTTTTAATTAACATTTTGTACATTTTATAAATATGCTGATGTGAGTCTACAGTAAGTGCAGCCAGTGCATGAAGAATAAATATTAAAATGGCAGGGAAATAATGCAATAACGTTATAAGTAACGATTCAATAAATTATAAATAATAATACAAAATATGTATGCACTTATGGACTTGATGCACATACTAACGACAGAAATATACGTTTTTATATTAAACACTGTAATACAATAAACTCCTTTTCTTTCTCCACGGGCCCAGCTTATTGAATCAACAATGGTTTTATGAATCTCATGAATAATTATACATCCTTATTTATCATGACTTTGACAGAAACATAACATGGCTAACATGTTATGTTATGCACAGTGAACAATAGACACGTTGGTGAAACAGAAATGTGTTTTAAATAAGAGATAAAGCTAATCATAGAGGATTCAGCACATACTGTACAAGAAATGCTTGCGTTTGAAACAGAAGAGCGTTATTGCCCTCTGCCGGTGACTGTGGGTAGTGTAATAATAATAATAATAATAAAAAAACAGTTTGCATCATTGTATGAAAAGAAAGCCTTTTTAGCATATCGATCTGAGAGGTAATTCTGTGCCTATATTCATTTATGCACAAAAACAGGTAATTTACAACATTTATTACATTATTTCCCATTATTTTTACCTGTAGCTTCAACTCACTGGATTAAAAAATAATGAATAATTTGCAACAGTATTTACACATGATTAGAAGAGAGATTTAATGTGCATATTGTAACATTGTAAATTTGGTGTTAATTGTTTTATTAGCTCAAATTATTGCTTAAATAACCAATATTATTTATCTATGAAGAGTTCATTTGCAAAAAACAGATAACTCTCAATTAATCTCAATCATACTGCAGTTGGGTTATTTTGACTAGATTACTAAAAAACAGCTAACTCAACAATGCAACAATAAAAACAGCATAAAAATAAATACAAAATAAATAAATAAAAAACCTTTTTAATCATTCTTCTTAAGAATAAAAAAAAAACTAAATATTTTCAATGCAATACTATGTATTATTATTATTATTATTATGTTACCGATTGTTCTGTAAAGATGGGTTCCTTTGATAAGGCATTGATTGTTTACCTTAATGACACTGGCCCTTTAAGAAAAAACGTCAGACACACACAGGACCGGAAGCGACATGCAGAGCTGCAACTATCACACATGAAACCATAAACCATCATTAAACTGCTTCCGAGTCCTGCACAGATGACTGCAATGACCCTGCTGCTCTAACGTACCTCAGCACCATTTAGGGAACGACTTGGCTATTTAAAACACGATAATTTTAGTCCAAAGACCGAGTCAGACAGCTGAATATAGTAAGTACTTCAGTGATGGACACTGGCCATGTTTGAATAAACACTGCCACATAAACATAAATATTAAAAATGATTTCAAAATGCATGAAGATTTGTAAATGTTTTGTTTGTTTTTTTGTTTTTGATTTGTACCACATAATATTTACACTCATTGATGTTATTATCATCAAATATAAATGTATATTAATAACACTAATAATACGCGAATTTGGTAATAAGTTAACAACTTAATTAGCATTGATGTTCCTGTGTGGTTTTATGAATTGTTGTGTTATTTTAATTGAAGTTATTTCTGAAAGCTATGCAATAACCAAAAGCTTTGATCTATTTTTTATGAGTTCTGTTTTTTATTTTGTCTTATCACAGCTCAATAATGAGTGCTAAAGCAGTGAGCTGCACAATAAAATCAGCTGTGCGGCTGCAGATTGGAGATGCTGTATCGGATTCATCTCGCCCTGGCGTCTATATAACAGACATCACCCTCGCCGAACCTGTGAATGTGAGTATCTCTCACATCAGTTCATAAAGGTCATAATTATTGATCAACCGGCATGGGTTTATTAATGCCAGATGCACCGCTTATGCTGCTATATCTCCTGTGCTTGTGTCTAGATTCAGGAAATCTCTTTCAAGAACTACTACACTGCGTATTTGACGGTCCGTTTGCAGCAGAGAGAGGACGGCTCTGCAAAGTGGGTCACTTGTTTGAGAAATTACTGCCTCATGAGCCACACACGCTGAGGCCGGATCACATGACTATTTCTCCATCTACAGACATCAGGTAGGAATGAGAAACAGACAGGAAACCAAAACATTTATCATTTGGTAAAGAGCAGCGTGAATATTCTGTTAAATTTCTGCTCCCACGTTAAAAAACAAACAAATTCAAAACACCACCAAGGCAGTTTAAACCTTCAACCTTTTGGTTATCGACCTTTAACCAGTAATTTAAATATATTAGTAATGAACTGAAATATATAATTTTTCTGAAATACAGAAACTGAAGTTTAAATTTAAACAAAAAACAACAGTTTTTGTATATGTATAATTTAGTAATAATTCAAATGTATTTAAGAGTTGTACACTGTTAAAATAATAATAATACAAAAATGCAATAAAAGAGATAATTGGAGTATATTTAACAAGAAAATACTACTTTAGTTTTTCCACTTAAAAAAATTGTTTAATTCAATGTGTCACTTGCCTTTTCTTTTGTAATTGTAAAAACAATGAGAAATTTACTAGCAATTTCTGAGTGATTTTTGTTTCTGTGCATATAAAAATAAATTGTACATAAGCAGTTTTTAAGCTGAAGTGGCTACCGTTATCTATGGAAGCCCGTTTCTGCCACCTTGAGAAAAAAATATAATTCTAATCTTTAGAGTGTCCTTTTATTGTGGCCAGCCTAAGGCACACCTGTGCAATAATCATGTTGTCTAATCAGCATCTTGATATGCCACACCTGTGAGGTGGATGGATTATCTCGGCAAGGAGAAGTGCTCACTAACACAGATTTAGACAGATTTGTGAACAATATTTGAGAGAAATAGGCCTTTTGTGTACATAGAAAAAGTCTTAGATCTTTGAGTTCAGCTCATGAAAAATGGGGGCATAAACAAATGTGTTGGGTTTATAATTTTGGTCAGTGTAAGTCATTAATACGAGAAACTAATGCGTCAAGTCAACTTTTTTGGTTTGAATTGTTATAAAATTGCCAGAATTTTAAAACCGAGAATTGGTTTCATATAAAAAATAACAAAGCACAAAGCTTATTGTGATTACGGAATAGCATGCGTGCTATAAATAATATTTAGTGATGTTGTTTTTTTAATCATATAAAACTAAACAAATTTTTTTTTTTTTTTTTTATGTAATTGCAACTTCTCTCAGAATTCAGATTTTTTTTCAGAATAGTTAGAAATAAGCTTGAATTGTGAGAAATAAACTTGAAAAAGCAGAAAAGCAAGATAAAAAGTTGCCTGTTTTATTTTCTTTAATTCTATGGTGGGGAAAAATTGTGAGATGTCGAAATTGCGACAAAGTCAAAATTCTGAGTTTACATCTCCCAATTATGAGTTTATTTTGCTGGCAGATTTAAAATGAGCGATCAGAAAAAGTTTAGCTTTTTTTGTTTTGTTTTGCTTTTGTTTCAACTAAAACGGTTTCACAAAAACTGAAAATTCATTTTCGGCTGAACATTTTCAGCAGCTTAAATTTCTATACAGTACGATTAAGGGTAAAGACACATTATCACTATTTTGGCAAAATTTTGTGGACCAAAAAAGTCCATTGTAATAATAGCGAAATCCATGTGTGGAAATTTCACTCTCAAGCAAAAGTAAGGATTGCAATTGAGGATACATGACAACAATTTACTAAAACGGAAAAGTTTTAAAACATTTGCTCACAGACGACAACATTGTTAAACGATCTCCATCCACACAGATCACGAAAACGACTAAAAACGCATGTATTATTCATGCCTGGCCAGTAGATGGCGATGTCCCATTGTAAACAAACCACGTATTGTAGTTTTCAAAAGTTTGCGTATTCAGGTCCCCAAAACACCATTGGCATGTAATGAACCGCCAAAACACATAAAAAGCTTTACGTTTTTAGTTGGAAATGGTGTTGTGAAATGAGCAACGTTAAGTTTAAGCGCACCTTTACAGATTTTGAATTCTTCAAATTGTGCACTTATCAGTTTACTTAAGCGACAAATACCTAATTACTATTTGTTTAAGCATGCAAAAATGCGATCTTTGTAATCTTTTTAAATAATTTCCTCTGTGACAGCACCGTCAATTACGTCCACAGGATATCATCAGTTTTTCAATTAAAAAAACCCTAACAGTTTTGTCAGCCATCCAGCGTAATCGCAGCAGCTCGCAGAACATTTTGTTTGCATCACGGTGATTTGGCCATTTGTGGCTCTCCGGGGATCTTATGTCCGGTCTTTGATCTGTGAGTTGCCTGTAATGACTGCTTTAATGTATTGAGATCAGACTCCCTCAATGCTTTTTAGCTCCATTTCAAAGACACTGGGATATTAGACGTGAGTCCTCGACTGAACTCTCAGATGATTGGACGGTGAGTTCTGCGCTGAATGGCCACCTTCAGTGGGATCGAATTAAATTTGCATTGAAAAACCCACATGGGACACCACACAGCTCTCACCCCATCTGCTGTAATCTGTATAAGCTGGTATTGATGGCAACGACACTGCAATGATAAAAAAGTCTTTATTAAGAAGAGGAGAAATATTGAAAAAAAAGTCCTTGCAGGTTTTTTTAATTACAAGGACATTTCTTCTCAATTATATGGAGTTTATGGTGAATTTAAAGGATTAGGTCACTCAAAAATGTTATTTGTTTCATCATTTACATTTATGCATTTATCGTGGAACACAAAAGATGAATTTTACATATAATTAAAGACAATGGAAATTCCAAAAATGATTATTTTGAAATACTAGATATTATATGAAGAATGGAAATATTTAAATTAATATCTAGAAATAATTAAATTTGTTTAATAAAATAAATTTAAGCTAAATAGATTTTGTAAAAAAATAATAACAAAATTCCTAAAATTATAGTGCAAATGAATATGCAAAAATGAAAACCAAATTAAAATATATAAATAATACTAGTATATAAATACTCCAATAACACTGACACACTAATATAATGCATACAGAGCATACATAGTATATATTATATTAAGTTTGTGTGTATTCATTCAGTAGAATAAGATATTAGAGGAAAATAAAAAAATTTAACGTAAAAAAAAAATGTCTTGGCACTTAACTGAAATAAAATAAGTTTAAGTTGCAAAAAATTACAAAATAATTTTTTTAATAAAATTAAGTTTAATTAATAAAAATTTGTTTTAAATCTAAATAGTTTCTTTTTAAATATACACATAACAAATAACTAAAACTTTCATTAAATATATGAAAATTAAACTAAACCAAAATATTAATAATAGTAGTATATAAATTCTAAGTACAAAAATGGCTAAAACTAAATATTTAATAAATAAATTAAATCAAGTGTAATTATACATTTATAAATATATGGAATATAAATTCTAAATATAATAGTATTTGTTTAAGAAAATGATACCATGATTACTGAATATTAAAACTAAAAGTATTATGCAATTGAAAACAACATTAAAACCTAAATCAAAATATTAAAAATTCTATATTAGTATATAAACGTCACAAAACTCAAACTAAAAACGGAAAATGAAAACAAATCTAAAAAATAAAAAAGCAGTATACAAATAAATAATACTTCAATAACACTGATATATATATACACACATACATATAAATAATAAAAAGTGTGTGAGTTTAGAATGACATTATGAGTAAATGGTGCCAGATTTTCATTTTTGTTTGAACTAGCACAAATGATTTAAAGAGTTAGAGTACATGCTCACAGTCATTGTGTGGCATTTGCAAGGTTTCTCTGTTGATGGCCTTCAAAATCTCTTCAAATCTCAGAGAAAACAAGCAAATAACTCTGCAGTCTTGGCATGAGCTGTGATTTCTCTGCATCAGTAACTTCCCAGTGTGAAAAAGTTATACAATTTTGCTGCATCACTGGTTTTGACATATATTCATGTAGCTCTTCTTTGAGATCCTGTCTGTCGGTGAAGGTCATGGAATCCTCAGACAAAACATTTTCAATCTGCTTTCAAACATTGACTGTTTGCTCAAAATATTGCTACTCTGGGGGGAAAAAACTTCTTTCTTTCTTTCTTTCTTTGAATTTATGTATCTATAAGTCACAGTAAAACATTTTTTAATGTGTTAAAAAATCTTTTTTAAAATGCATGCTGTTTTTTGACATTTCTATTCATCAAAGAATCCTGAGACTTAATGTATCACAAAAATATTTGGCAGCACATCTGTTTTCAACATTTATAATAATCACAAATGTCTCGAGTAGCAAATCAGCATATTAGTATGATTTCTGAAGGATAATGTGACACTGAAGACTGGAGTATAGATGCTGAAAATGCAGCTTTTCATCAAATAAATACATTACAATTTAAAATATATTCAAATAGAAAACATATATTTTAAATTGTACAAATATTTCAGATATTACTGTTTTTAGTATGTTTTTAATCAAATAAATGCAGCTTTGGTGAGACTTCTTTTAAAAAAGAGACTTTTGAACGATTGAGTATAATAACTTTTTATATCTAATATATTTGTGCTCGTATTGTAATACAGTAAGCATAATCATTAGAGATGAAAGAACACAGTGTGTGCTTCCAGAAGATCTTTCCAGAGAAACAATCTGACATGAGCAAGCTCCAAGCAATAAATGTACAGAAGCAATCCCTCAAGTATCAGGCTGTCAGCTGAAGTAGAAGAACACTTTGATGTTGTTTAGCTCGCACGCTTCACGAACATCAACCCCAACAAAAACGTCAAGTGTTTGGAGCAGTTCTGTTTCGCAGATTACTACAAGAAACTGGTGAAATCAGTGTCTCTTTTGTCAGGGTTTCATTCTGTCTAGTTAATTAAGGCTTGGAAACACGCCAGTACTTCAATTTCAGTACTTCAACGCCTTGGAAACAGTGTCTCTGTTAAATTCTGAAGTTCTTTCTTAATTTAACCTCTTTTGTTTCTTTGATAGCTGCATGAAAGGCCCCAAATTCACCCAAATTTGTGTCACTTCTAGCTGAGGTCTTTTCTTCTCTGTATTTGGGTTTTCAGATGTTGACGGAGCCTGATAACGTGACGACAGTGAGACTCATCTTGCGACAGCCCTCCTCCGAATGGCTCAATTTCAGCATTGAGGAAATTAACATTTACCCGTGTGCAAAAGAGGTTTGCATGTACAATATATTGTCTATATACAGGCTCTCCATAACGTTTAACCAATGAACTTTAAATTGTTTGTGCGTATTAATACCATGCTGAAAAGCTCAGAAAATCATATTATACGATAGATAGATAGATAGATAGATAGATAGATAGATAGATAGATAGATAGATAGATAGATAGATAGATAGATAGATAAAATAGCTTTTATGAGTTCAGTGTTTCATTGCAATATGTTCCTGACTGATTTTGTTTTTAGTTTGTTTTGTTTGCTTTTTTATTTATATATATTAATTTTATTTATTTAATGTGGGAGAAATGCACATTAATAATGCATTACAATTAATGCAAAATGTGACACATTTAGCCAGGGTGGCTCATTTTTCATCTGTAGCCTCAAACCAAACATTTTCTGTTTGTTTGGAGGGGTTTTTTTTGTGCTTTTATTTTGTTCTGCATTTTGTTTGTTTTTTGTTATGTTTAGTTTGCAGTAATATTTTACCCACAGAGTTGATCAGTGGATATTATTTGTCTTTCCAGGGCTAAGAGAGACTCTCTTTTGCCTTTGTTTATTTGTGTATGTATGTTTAATTTTATTTGTTTATTGTTTTTCTGTGTTTCTGCAAAGGTTTTTTTATTTTTACTTTTGTTTTGAATGTAGTTTTGTTTATATTGGTTTGGATGTTTTTTTGTTTTTTGTTTTTCCATGACTCGGAGAGGAATACTTTTGCTTTATTTTTGTTTGTTTTATTGTTGTTTTCTGTTATTTTGAGTGTTGTTTAGATTTTTGTTTGAAGAAGTATCAAAACTGAATTAATCAGATGTTCTTTTCTTCTACTTTATTTGTTGTTTTGTTATGCATTTTGTTGTACTTTTTTATCTGTATTTTACCAAAAACTTACAGATCAATGGATGTTAGTTGTTGTTTTTCTAAAACTCAAAGAAGATTGTTTTGCTTTTTTTCTCTCACTCTTTGCTTTTCTGTGTTTGAAGTTACTTTAATGCACTTTTATGTTGTTCTGCAATTTGTTTACCAATTCTTTATTATTTATTTATTTTATTTTTAGCATTTTGTTAGATCGGTTTTTAATTGGCATTTTGTTTTAATCAGTATTTGACTAATACCTTGATGTGTTGTGTTTGTCTGTCCAGGACTCGAAGCGAGACGTTCCTGCCTGGATATCCACTCTCACACCTGTAGAGGAACCTCTTGATTTGAATGTGAGTATTTTGTGTCTTACGGTGTAATTTTGTTGTATAATGTGCAACGGTTGTTATCTAATGAATATTGAAAAACGTATTGTTTAACAGCATATACAATGCTCCCTTGAAAGGCTGTTAATGCCATTTAATTTAGCAAAACACAAGCGTCTCTGTAGTTTCTATGTATTTGTGCAGCTGTGAGGTGTTAATTAACGCTGTGGCTTCAGAACAGTCTGAAAAGATAATTAGGGAAATGTATGAAACTCACAGGTTGTCGTTTTTTCAATCACTCAGCATTGTGGCCATGTCCCAGTTCTCATTTATCTGTCATTTGCATTAGAAATGTAAGACGCTTGTTTGATGGTTAAAGTGTCTCTTTAGATTTATTGATGAATGCTCAACTTAATGTTTATTTAAACGGTTTCACCACCTGAAAAGCAGAGAAAGTAATTGTAATTCATAATTTGTTGTTTACCTGCAGTATTTATTTTTTGGGGAAAATACATGTTCAGTGGTAACTTTAAAAGGCACTTATGAACTTGGAATTTTAGGAACTGTGTAAATAAGTTTTAGTTTTATGTCAGGAATGTTGTGAGCTTCTTAAACATTGTTATTATTATATTGTATTATCAGGGTTTCTGCAGGTTTTATGTAGGTACGTTTAAGACTTGTAATGACCTTTGTAAGACCAAGTAAAGAAAACTCAAGGAAGACACATGTCTTCTATTGGCAACCATTTCCAAGTTTTGAAATACAACTTATAACAGATCTCAGATCGCCATTACTTTTTAATTCGGCTTTTTGTTTGAATAGCTCTGCACCCCTACAATATAGAAATAACCATTGTTAGGGTAACGCATTACAAGAAACAAGAGTTACATAATCAGATTACTTTTTCCAAGTAACTAGTAAAGCATTACTTTTAAATGTACAATGACACATTTTAATAAATTACTTTTAAAAGCAAGTTTCCCCAACACTGGAAATAATATTTTCTGAACCGTCTGATCGCACTGCAAAAATATAAATAAAAAGATCCTCTGTATTTTTGTTTTGTTTTCTGGTACAAATGTCTAAATATTCTTAAACGAAGATACATGTTGATCACAATTAATTGAGTTCACGATTAATACAAGATATGGGAAATAAAGTTGTATTACCCCATGGCAGACATTTGTTCTCGTTTTAAGCATACATTAAAATACATTTAAAATCCGTTTGTTTTTTTAAACAAGACTTCATATGAACTCATATGTATTTGAATCTCATGTTACTGTCTTATTATTTGAGGATGTTTAGATATGTATATTGGAAAACAAATACAAGATACTGAGGAAGATGTTCACTTTTTTTGCAATGCATGCAACTGACTTTCAATTCTGATTTAAGACCTTTTGAGGCCTTAATTTGTGGAAGCATAAATGTAAAATGTTAAGACCTGCAGAAACCCTGATATATGGCCACCGGGCTTTGTTGATATAGACATTAACAACCCTTATTCTCATCTACCAACAGTAACAAAATAATTTAGACCAATGCTCAGAAACATCAAATGTGAGAAAAAAAAGGTTTTAGAAAAGAGTTTAAATATAATATATGTGCTTTAGAAGTAATATTCAAAGAATATTGATTCTTACAATAATGATTATTCTCCTGTCTATGACAGTACTTTACTGCCACTTGCTGGTCATAATTGAATCTGCAACTTCACACATACAAAGATTCTTCCCATTTTACTTTTTTAATTTTGTTTATTTTATTTTACACACACTCTGCTGGCTGGTGTTCTATTAAATTGCTAAAGGTTAAAAACAATGTTAGTGTGAGCAAAGGATGATGCTTTCTGAGTGCACTATACCTTTAAAGAGCAGAGCGATGCTGCAGTTAATGGTTTGTGTGTGTCTGTTCTCCAGGGACTTCCTGATCCAGAGACGGTTTCCTCCAGCATTCAGCAGATGTGGGCACTCACTGAGATAATGCAGGCGAGCCAAACCGCAGCTTCCATCGGACGTTTCGACGTGAGTCGCAATTCTGTCAACCTCTATCATTATCCTTCTTTTGTAATGAATTAACATGTTTATTCCATTTGCAGGTGGAAGGCTCTTATGACGTCAAATTGCTATCGTACACATGACGGGAAAGCTGAAAATTGAACCATATTTCAAGATCAATGACTGTTTATTTGTTTATAATAAAATTTCTTAAGGTAGTGACTTAATATTGGAATTACTATTTATATACAGTGTGTTTTATTTTTATGTTATTCCATTTAATGTTTATTATAAGGTTCTATAATATTTTAACCTATTTTACACTATCTATCTATCTATAGTATAATATGCTTTTTTGAGCCTTGCAGTACGGTATTAATACGCACAGACAATTTCAAATTCATTGGTTAAATGTTATGGAGAGCCTGTATCTTATCAGTTGATATGTAAATTAGTACGATTGCTGTATGCATTTGTGTCCTCACATGCAATAAAATAATCGCAATGTGTGCAAATGTTTCTTTTTCATCGTAAGGCCCATTCACACCTAGAACGATAACTATAAAGATATAGTTCTAATAATTGTTCTCATTATTAAAGAATAGCAGAGACCACACTACAGCTATAATGATGAAGGCACAGAGAAAAAAATCATTGGAATCACTTTTTTTCAGAACGATTTTAGCCCCGTATACACCAAGGTGTATAAATATGATAACTATAAAGATAACTATATTAGAGTCCACACCAGCAGACATTATCGTCTGTTTATTCTAAGCGCACACGAGTCTACCGCTTTAAAGTCTCGAGATCGTTATAGCAGGATGGATTCTGATTGGCTGTCAATGTTTATATCGTTCATCAGCAGGAAAAAAAAAACGTTCTGAAAGTGATTGCAACGATATTGTTTCTCTGTGCCTTTATTGTTGTGGTGTGGACTCTATTCTTTAATACTAAGAACGATTTTTAGAACAATATCTTTATTGTTATCTTTATAGTTATCGTCCTAGGTGTTCCAGCTGATGAACGATACAAACATTGACATCCAACCACAATCCTTCCTGCTATAACGAGCGTGATAATTTAAAGCGGCAGACGCGCGTGCGCTTACAGACGACATCTTTCGCTGGTTTGTGGATGCTAATATCCGGCTTTATCGTCCTTGGTGTGAATGGGCCTTTAGACTCTGTTTTTTGTAATTAATACTAATTAATCTTAGTATTTAATTACATTGATGTACTGTGTAGCCTTCATTCTAAAGATCTATTGTCATATTTTCAGCACATTATTATAGGCTATTCTAGTCTGGAAAAATTATCTGTCACGTAATGGCAAGCTAAATATTAAGATAATCTTCACGCTGAGGTTTCAAAGCGAATCGCTCTTGCTGGACTTCACTATCTTTTGACGTCTATTTTCAAATGCTAATGAAATGCGTCTCACTTTGTGTTAATTAAAACTCAGCGGACATGTTCATGGTTGCCAGGCAGTAATCAAGAGCAGTGCTGCTTCCTAATGCTAATCATTGGAAATCAATGGTCGGCGTCCAAGAGGAGCCTCCATCTGTCTCTGCTGGCATCTCGCATACATCAGAGAGACCATCGTCTATGCAACATTAGCCTGCAAATGGAGCTCCTCGACTCCATCCCCACAATGTAGGACAAAAAGATCTTCATTGTGCAGAAACCGATGGCTAATATTCGTACGTTAGCTATCTTAAGTGAATCAACGTCGTTATGTGTTACTTTGAGTCATTTTATTATGTGAGCCATAAACGTTAACCTAGCCAACGTTTAGACGTAATGTTTTAAAAGGGTGCATAATTTTATATGAATTCAATGTGTCATCATTATTAACTTTTTCACAACACTTCAACTTTAAGTTAGGCTACTTACCAATATTTGCATGGTTCATTTGGTGTGTCTCCAATAGATGGCAGCAGATAATCACGTAAAGAACTGACGTAAAACCGCCGACACTGACATATTGATAAATCAACAGAAATTGTCACCTGCTAGTTTAGAGTTAATGGAGATTTTAATTATTTACACATTAAATAGTCAATACGCATTACTCAGATTTAATATTTTAACACCCACCTTTAATCCATTTTGACCATCAGTCACAAATTTTGATAGTCAATCCATTTAGGTAAATGCATGCAAGCATAGCTGCTAGATCAAAATGTTTTTAAAAGGATAGTTCACTCAAAACAAAAACTCACTGTAGATGTACTCAACTATGGATCCTCTGCAGTGCATGGGTGCCGTCAGAATAAGAGTCAAAACAGCTGATCAAAATGAAAACTTACCACAAATGTACTCCCCTTCAGGCCATCCAAGATGTAGATGAGTTTGTTTCTTCATCAGATTTAGAGAAATGTAGCATTACATCACTTGCTCACAAATGGATCCTCTGCAGTGAATGGGTGCCGTCAGAATGAGAATCCAAACAACTGATAAAAACATCACAATAATCCACAAGTAATCACACCACTCCATCAAATAACGTCTTGTGAAGTGAAAAGCTGTGTGTTTAATAAACAAACTGCATAATCAATTGGTTTTAACTTGAAACCATTGCCTCCACGGCCCATGGTATTACTTTATCCAGTGAAAAAGTTATTGCATCTGATGATTTAAAGTTGAAGCACCTTAATAATAGATTTGGTTATTTCTCGAAATCTGTTTCTATAAAGAAACGAATCTGCATCTTGGATGGCCTGCGGTTTGAATCATTTTGAGCAAATAAAAATTTGTTGGGTGAACTGTTCCTTTAAGATTATGATAAACATTTAAATTAAGTGTCTAAACTTGTAACTAGTATATGTTGTAGTATAAACTTGTATAGTATATTTATTATGTGTTGTAGATCTCATGATGTTGGTGTGTTTTATATAGTTATTTTATAATGTCTCCAATAGATGGCAGTAGCTAAACATGCTGAGCAAAGAAATTCTAGCAGAACTGAAATGGCCTTCACTGATAGACTGGTAAAATCAACTAAATACCACCTGTTAGTTTAGCGGTAATGAATGGATTTTATTTCACGCAGAATCTCAGGTAAGACCCATTACTCGCTACATTAGTTTAAATGATGTTCTGGGTTCAATACAATGGACGCTCTATACAAGTTAAGCAGTATCAATAGCATTTTGGCATAATGTCAATTACCACAGAAAATAATTTTGACTGGTTTCTACTATATAAATATATATAGTTTTATATATAAATGCATCATTCATTCATTGATTCATACTGTAAATGGAAGTCTGTGGGATAATTGTTCAAGCCGTAAACAGGTAATTGTTAATGTGTTTGTTTCACAAACTGGTGGATGTCTATCTGTGAATTGACATGCAGTCAATACAGCTTCTATTAAACCTAAATCCTGCTGAACCAATATATTCCTTTAATATCTTCAGGACCATATGCTACTTATTGTAAACATGGCCATTTTCTGCAGGCAGAAGATACAATTTTTAAGTTGGCAAATCTCAAAACCGAGACTAGGGAAGTTGCAAATGCATTTAGCTCTCATTTAAGTCTGAGTTCAAGCAGATGTGTGAAATGGACTTTTGCTAGATTTAAGCCCACAAAGAGAGAACGAATTTAACAAACCACCTGTCTTCATTCTGTTGAATTGCTGATATGCTAAATTTGCAGATGGAAATTAACCTCAACCAATTTGCATCTTAAATCTGTAAATGTTCTTTGGAAGAAATCTGTGTTCCTCTTCATGGTGTTTATATACAGTAGTCAATCTCCAAAATGGCAACACAACTCCATAAAAGTGGCCTTTGTTGTTAAACTGTTTGATATGTTCTGTCTTTAAAGCAAATATGATAACCACATGTGAGCAATCCATAAAATTGGACTTATATATTGGAATATGTCAAATATATGTGGATCCCCCTCCCCCCGGATGTCCATCGATCTTGTCTTTCCTGTGGCTAATGCTCTGAGGTTTGAATTAACAAGTATAGTGGCACTGTAGAAGTCATTTGAATAGGAATTGATAGGGTGTCCTTTACAATAGGTCTTAATTGGCATTTTATCATTTCAGAGGTTAGCCAGAGGACAAGTATCCGTCACTGAGTAGCAGAACATTCCCCTGAATGGGATTTTAATTGAAACCGAATTATTGAGAGACTTGTTCTCCACTGACAGAGAAGATTTGTCTGGACTCTGCCGACAACTTTTATTTGAATTCAATATTGACATGACTTGTGCGATTACGTTTCTCAGGATGACAGATTAACTGTGAAGAAACAATTAGTTTCTGCATTAAACAGAAACTTCTGCTGAAAATGAAGCAATTATCTTCCTCTGCGAACTCATCAGGTCCATTATTAAGTGGAAAAGTGTGAGGCCTTTGACAAGTATTTAGTACACACTTGGTTTGCTCTCAAATGGAAACCCAGACGTCGTTGTTGTCTGAATTTAAACGTCAAGAGAAATGCCTTGGAAAGGCTGTAGCATGCAAAATGTTCACCGGCGATTGATGTCCATTACGTGTAATGGACCAGAGCATTATGACATTATTTTAGAATTATGACAGTTGTTGTGGTTAAAGCAAGTAGTTAGTCCCCAACAGCGATCGTTTAAACGGCAAGGGGTTGGACACTTTGTGAGAACAAAGCAATCAATTTCCACCCTGTTAAGAAGACCTGACTCAGTCAATTCAAGTAGCTCAGGCAAATCTTTCACCTTTCAACACAATCAACTCTTAATAATGTCTGCTTCCATCAGATTTTCAACTCTTTTTGAATCTGAGTTTCATTTCCTTCACATTTTTACAGCTAGGAAGCTCTTTCCAATCTTTAAAATGAATCTCAACTAGCACTATGGTACAGTTTTGGCTCTGATTAGAGTTGTTAGACTCGCCCTCATGCCATACTAAACCTATAGGATTTTCTTCTGTCTGAGAAAAAGAGACATTTTTACAGAACTTTCCCATACAATGATTGCTTTAAGCAGTTTTTGCACCACAGCTGGCATTAAAAGAAATGGTAAAACTAATGGCAGTTTTCACTAACATTTCCCCGTTTGCCATTGGTAGAATAAACACTCGTTCCATTGGCAGAAATCCACCTCTGAGTGGTCTGATTGGCTAAGACACACGGTTCACAGGCAGAATTATTTTTGTTTACAAAACAGTCTAGGACTGTTACAAAAACAGTTTCAGTGCTCTGACAGGCAAAAGGGATTTTTTTTATATTTTTGCCTAAATAGTCGCTTATACACTCTAAAGAATAAAGGTTCTTTATTGGCGTTGATGGGTCCATGAACCTTTAACATCCATAGTAGATTTCCATTCCACAAAAGGTTCTTTATAGTAAAAAAAATTGGTTCTTTAGAATTGTAACATTTCTCTAAGAAAATGACTATTTTTAAGAATGTTTCACAGAAAGTTTTTTTTTTTGGAGACCAAAAATGGTTCTTCAATGTATTCACTGTGCTGTTCAAATTCAAAATATCGGAGAGAGTTGTTTTTCCCACCCCCTCATCCTCATAATCAACGCTCACATTGGTTGCCAGATTGAGGAACCGCTCAGGAAAAGCGCAATTGACAATGAAAAGCGACGCGCCTTAAACAGTTGATGAGTTGATTTATCTGTGTTTTTATATGTCTCTGGTTATAAAGCTTTGGGATGGTGAGGCTTTTTATTTTGTTTTGCATCGCTGTGTTTTCCAACAACTGACAGCCCGGGGTGTCGAAATACTATTGGGTAAATTGGCAGTGGGCAGAATCAAAAAGACCAAAATAAAAACAGACATGTCCACACGGAACACACACAGTGGGATAACTGGATGTAGCATTGTTTTTTGGAGAAACGGAGACATGTGAACTTGGAATGTTTTCTAATGATGTATTTTATTTTTACGTATTTAATTGTATGCGTTATTAGTCCCAAAAAAAGTTGTTTTAATGTTTAGAGTCTAGCAGTTATAACCATAGATTAATCCGGGAGATTGTACCTGTAATAAGTCAAGGTGAAGGAATTGACAAATGATGTGTAGTAATCCATAGATCTAATCCTTTATGAAAGAGTAGACTGTCAAACCAAGCTCCGTCATATAATTTAGCCCCGGTATCATATGAAAGCCAACAGCACACAGTATTGATTCATATATTGACTTTTGTCATACTCCAAGCGGCTAGATTTGCGTCGGTCTTAATGCAGTTCCTCCAGAGTTTGTGCGGTTCTCGAAACTCCCACATTAGCATGCATAAGCTTTGTTCTCAACCAGAACAGAGATGGACTGATCATGCTGTAGCTAATTACTGTAATGAATTAGTCACCACTCACAAGCGTTTCTCTCAGAGCAAACCACGTCCAGATATCTGCGTACGTGATATTCAGTGAGTTTTTTTTTGGAACAATTAGAAACTGGGATACAGTAATATTTTTGGATGTTTCCACAACATAAATAGCAGCTTGGCCTTTCTTTGTCAGACTTTACAATGTCCATAATTCCCAATACATATTCTAGTGGTTAGCGATAGTTACCAAGCACAAGATAAAGATTGTTAGTCCCTCCAATAGTAACTTTACAAATGTTACACTACAACCAATTTGCATTGGTTAAAGCTAGTATTAAATCAGAATTGTATGACCTAGGTTGTGTGCTTTAAGCCATCTTCTCCTAACGCCTCCATCAATTCCCATTTACTACGGCATAATGGGGAAAGTTTATGTGATATAAGTGTTCTATGCTTAATTCATTCTGCTATTTAAATGGCACATCATTACACCCTTATTACTATAAAGCAAATTACATTGAGAAACTTCACCAAGAGATGCCTTCACAAGAGACATCAACAATCAAAAACCACATGAATCAGGCCCATAAGCATCCCTCATCTGCATTTTGCCGTCATAAACTTTTAATTTTCATTGCAAATGGTAGAAAAATAGCAGTGATTGCCAGTCGTCACATATAGCAGTTCTGCACTGGGTATATGTAATGAAAATGAATTATTATTGTAAATTAATTCTGTTTATGCTACTTATAGATGCAAACCAACACATTAAGCAACTTATTAAGCAATGCAAATCTAAATGCTGTAACAAATACAGCGTAATAATGTGTGTCTGTATATATATATATTATATTATTATATATATACACAGGGTATATATATGAACTATATATACATGTGTGTGTTATATATATATATATAATATATATATTATACTCATCGGGCCACTTTATTAGGTACATCTTGCTAGTACCGGGTTGGACCCCTTTTGTCCTTCAGAACTGCCTTAATTCTTCGTGGCAGAGATTCAACAAGGTGTTGGAAACATTCCTCACAGATTTTGGTCCATATTAACATGATAGCATCACGCAGTAGCTGCAGATTTGTCGGCTGCACATCCATGATGAGAATCTCCCGTTCCACCACATCCCAAAGGTGCTCTATTGAATTGAGATTCTGGCGACTGTGGAGGCCATTTGAGTAAAGTGAACTCATTGTCATGTTCAAGAAACCAGTCTGAGATGATTTGAGCTTTGTGACATGGTGCATTATCCTGCTGGAAGTAAAATCAGAAGATGGGTACACTGTAGTCATGAAGGATGGACATGGTCAGCAACAATACTCAGGTAGGCTGTGGCCTAAATGATGCTCAATTGGTACTAGGGGCCCAAAGTGTGCCAAGAAAAATCCCCCACACCATTACACCACCACCACCAACCTGAACCGTTGAGACAAGGCAGGATGGATCCATGCTTTCATGTTTCTTTACGCCAAATTCTGACCCTGCCATCTGAATGTCGCAGCAGAAATCTAGACTCATCAGACCAGGCAACGTTTTTCCTAATCTCCTAATTGTCCAATTTTGGTGAGTCTGTTGTGAATTATATCCTCCGTTTCCTTTTCTTAGCTGACAGGAGCAGCACCCGGTGTGGTCTTCTGCTGCTGTAGCCCATCTGCTTCAACTTCGGGTTCGGCGTGTTGTGTGTTCAGATATGGTATTCTGCATACCTGGTTGTAACGTGTGTTTATTTGAGTTACTGTTGCCTTTCTATCTCTCTAACCAGTCTGCCCATTCTCCTCTGATCTCTGACATCAACAAGGCATTTTTGTCCACACAACTCCCGCTCACTGGATATTTTCTCTTTTTCAGATCATTCTCTGAAAACCCTAGAGATGGTTGTGCATGAAAATCCCAGTAGATAAGCAATTTTTGAAAAAAGGTTGGTTCAAGGTTCAAGGTTTCTTTTTTCTTCACATAATAAATTATACAGGGTATAATCATAAGTGAAATGTAAATCAAATCAGGTCCGCTCAGTGGACAGTGCAAAATAATAAAAAATAAATAAAAGTAACACAACACAAGAGCATATAGATATATATATATATATTATATATATATATATAGTAAAAAAAGAGAATAAATAGTAAAATGTGCAATAGAATAAAAGGTGCAAAACAAATAAGATGTGCAAAAACAGTATGCTGGGACTTAATAAATAGTAATATGAACAAGAGGGATGTGCAAACGGGAACCACTGATCTAGGTTACTTAATTTAGGGAATGTTTTCTGAGTACTTTTTTGATTACATTTAGATAACCTTTTTATCTAACTTGTTTTAAATTTACCATTGAACGTACCTTACTGATAAAAAAGGCAAACAGCAAGAAAATCAGTTTCTCAAAATACGCTTGACATATTATACGGTGAGAAAATGTATTAATCTCCCAGATCTTTTTAAGAGAAACACAGTTGTGTATAACTGCCAATATGAATATGCATTACTGGTGAAATCTTGAGTAAAAATCTTAGGCAGGTTGTGATATATGTCTCTGCTCTCCCTATATCTTTATTGTTCATATCTTTTCCCAACGGAAATTGATTTGACATTTGGCAGTGTGCTGTGTAATGCTAAGTATGCATTCACCCCTCCTCCTTTTACATCATCTTTATACACTTTTCCCACTCATTCTTTTAGTATTTTACATTTACGCATTTAGCAGACGCTTTTATCCAAAGCAACTTACAGGCTATACATTTTTTGTCAGTATGTGTGTTCCCTGCGAATTGAACCCACAACCTTTGCGTTGCTAATGCAATGCTCTACCACTGAGCCACAGGAACACTATTTTCCTCCTTTTCACCTCCATTTTCTCTGAATTATGTGGTAATTGATATGGTAATTTTGTTTATGCATTGAGCAGTGAAATGTGTCTAACCAGCGTAGCTGCAGATGCTGGATCTCAGATGTAGTGATTGTAGACAGTGGGAGGACGTCAATCAAATTAACTAGAATCATGTCAATCAAGTGAATTTAAATACATTTTGGGGTTGCCATCTGTCAATCAAAATTGACCCTATTTACTTTCCTAATACTATTTTATTGGTCTAATTGGAAATGATTCATTTGTGCAAGTTATTGCATAGATAAAAAAATGCTTGTCTTTTTAAACTTATCCAAATATTACTCTGCAAATAATTATTTGGGTAGTTGTCAACCCTGTTACCATAATGTTTCCCCCTTTTTAAAGTAATATACTCATTCATAAATCAAAAACAATATGTGATAATATCACCCTATCAGAAACTGAACTCTTCAAGAACAAGCAGATGTGTTCTTTATTTAACACTTTAGCTTAAGTTTTTTGTTCGTCAAACTTCAAATGCAACTCTGTTATTGTGATTTTGTATTGTAAACAATTAATGATCAACATTAAATTAACTTTCTAATAAAAGAGATACAATTTAAGATAATGCTTGTAATAGCAAATGAAACAATAAAACTGTCAACTCTGTTACCTTTCTAGAGACGTACTGTGAATAAATCCAAGCATACTTTAGAACCCATTAATTTGGCTTAAGGATGGTACAGTGCAATTTATTACAATCTATGCAAATAATTTATCTAAAACATTTATGAAATGCAACATAAATTTACTAAACTCTTTATTAAATCTGACGTTAGCATGTTGCTAAGTTAACACATGTTGTACAGTATTGTACTGTGTGTATATATATATATATATATATATATATATATATTGGGTAAAATAGCTATTTTAATTATATCGATGTTAGCATGTTGTGAAGCTAACAACACAGTACTATAATTTGAATATTGGATCAAATAATCTGTTTTAGATGTAACATTAGCATGTTGCTAAGTTAACAACACCGACCATCTCGGTTATGCACGTAACCCTCGTTCCCTGATGGAGGGAATGAAGATGTTATGTCGTGACTTGACATTAGGGTATTTACTTAGGAGCCCCAATCATCTCTGACTTTAAGAGATTAAACGGCAATTACATTTTGCTAGTGGATTCTGCATAACTGAGCCACTCCCGTGTATACAGGTATTAATAGGCGACAGGTGCATCCATCATCAGTTTTATGCTGAGGAGCCGAGAAACTTGTCCCTGGCAACCAGCGATGGTTCGAGGTTGTGGCATGGGGACATAACGTATCCGTTCCCTCCATCAGGGAATGAGGGTTACGGAGAAGGGTGCTACGTAGGCCTCATCCTACCCATAGGGAGGTATCATGTGGAGACACTGATATGGACTGATCCAGGCCTGAGGCAGTACTACATAATGGAATGGGTATCTGAGGCAGGTCCTACCTGAGAGTAAGGAGAAACGACTGCCAGCAGAGCCTGACAGAATGGTCTGTCTAAGGGAAGACACGGGTTCACCGAGAGGGAAACCTTACAGTGGAAGAATACAAATATGAGATCGCTCGAAGAGAATCAAGCCATAAGGACACCTACCCCAGTACAGGAGCTGACCGGAGACCCGGGCGATCTAAGACCAATACGGGCCTGGCGTCAGACTGCTCCACCCAGTCTGACTGCCGGGGGTGCTGGAGGATACTCCACCAGGGCTCGCCATCCGGGGAACTGTACTGAGGAGGAAAAAAGGCGCTTGCATCCTCGGATGAGGGGGAATGGCACAGCAAGTATGACACTGGCCAGCTCTTCCTGCTACTTGCCTATTACCCAACACACAGGAAGAAATTGTCTTACGCGGAGACTAGGGCTGCCACTAACGACTATTTTTATTTAGATTAATCTAACGACTAATTTATTGCTTTTTTCCAGAAAATAATGGAAACCAGAATTCGGTAAAGATAAAACTGTAAAACTCAATTAATTAGACAGGCATTTGTATTAATACAATTTAATTGAACCATTAAAATGGAAAAAAAACAAATTTAGAAATAAAACTGATTTCATAGGCCCTATAATTAAATTTTTTTGTGGTAATACAAATAGTTTTAAGTTAACAATAGCTTTTAAAATGAGTTAAAATACATATATAATTAGCAATGATGCAATAATAATTAGGTTCAAATAAAGTATCAAAAGCAAGAAATCATATGGATTTATTGAACAAATCTGTTAAAATACATAAACAATAGAGCTAATGTTCATTACACACAAAAGGCCTGCAGGGGCGCTGACCGCCTGATAATTATTTCTACACATTACTGCGATATCTATTCCTTGTTTAATATTGACCAAGCACCATTTAATTCAAATGTCTACTAAATCTTTAATATTTGGCCATTTCTTTAGGACATAAATGTTATAGCTATTGTAAAGTGTTCCTGTGGCTTAGTGGTAGAGCATTGCATTTGCAGGCTTGTGGGTTCGATTCCCAGGGAACACACATAATGAAAAAAAATGTATAGACTGAATGCACCGTAAGTCCTTTTGGATAAAAGCGTCTGCTAAATGCATGAATGTAAATGTAATTAAAATAATATGTAGACATCAAAACGTGTAAACTCAGGTTTGAGCGTTTATTTTGAAATTGCGATGTATCCTGTGTTTGTGTAGGTTTATAAATGATTTATCTTACACATCTGATAAATCGCACGTTTGCGTTTCCCAGATGAACGTTATAATAAACAGAAACTTACAACAACATACAGAGATGGAGTTTGAGACGCTCCACATGTAAATGATAACAGTTTCTGTGGAGCTACTGTGAACGGAGCTGCTGAGTGACGCATGCACTTAACCTACACGCATGTGAATAATTCAAGTGCATATAATTATTTAATTAAATCATAGCGTTTGTGAATTCACAATTATGCTTAATTGTGATTTTGAAATGGGTTTAATATATCATGCAGCCTTGGAAAACAGTCTAATAATATGTTTTATGGATTCTCGTCCGTGAAATGCGGCACTTTCCGGCATTTTGCTGGTTAGTCGACGTGAGCAAAATTAAGTCGACGATTTTTACAAATCGACTAGTCGCGACAAATTGACGAATTGCGAAAGCCCTAGCGGAGACTGTAAACTCTCTCAAAAGTGTTCAGTGTCACCCAGTCTACGATGTCTGCCAGAGTGGCGCCTAGGAGGAGGCAACACTCCGTGTGGAGTGAGCCCTCACCCCCAGGGGGCACGGATTGCCTTGGGATTAGTACGCCAAGGCAATGGCAACCTCCAACCTCTACTTGGAGACAGCCTTCCCTTTCTGCTGACATCCGTAGCAGACAAAGAGCTGCTCAGAGCAGCTGAAGCTCCAGGTGCAGTCCACGTATTTGCGCTATGGTCTCATGGGACACAACAACGCCAAGGCTGGATCTGCCACCTCCAAGGGCAGTGCTTGCAGGTTCACCAGCTCATCACGAAAAGGCGTGGTGGGAACCTTGGGCATGTATCCAAGCCGGGGTCTCTCCAGGCCGGCCTGATATCAAGGCATTCTTTGCTTACCGAAAATGCTTGTAGGGTTCCCGACCCTCTTGATGGATTTGAGCACGGTCAGGAGCGCTGTCTTTGCAGTCAGGATTTAAAGCTCGACTGAATTCAGCGGCTCAAAGGGACCCCTCTGAAGTCCAGCCAGGATGATAGAGAGATCTCTGGAGGGCATGCGGGGGGTGAAACTTCATCCTCGGAGGATGATAGCCCATCCCCCAATGCTGTGATCAACATCTGATCTTCTGGTGGCACACCGAATTAAATGCTGGCAGCCTCACGAGATGGACCAGTGAGAACACTCGGGCGCCGAACGGGACAATCGCTGCGTGAGGAGTAAAAGGTCCATGGGGGCTAGCACGGCGGAGAAGCTCTTTCTGTGAGCCTCAGATTTCGAGGAGCCACATCCTTCCATTCCATATCATGTATATTCAGTAAACAATCCGTAGTTGCAGCAAATATAATAACTGAAAATAAAGATAAGTGCTTTTACTACAATAAAACCATGGTTAATGTAAATTATCTATTTTAATTAGATCTGACATTAGCATGTTGCTAAGCTAACAACATATCACTATAATTTGAACATAGGGTAATATAGTCTATTTTTATTATATGTGATGTTAGCATGTTGCTAAGCTAACAACACAATCCATTAAGTACAAAACAAACAAACAAAAAATGACCTTCGTAATAGCCTGGATATCAGGATTACTTATATGATAGCTTAAAATGCCATCTATACATTGTCTAGTCGTTAGGTTTTATTACCTATATCTCGAAAAATCACACAAGAGAATATATAGCACTAATGGTGTTTATAGAGTGAGTTGATTGGTTATCGGATGTCATGAAGACAGCGTGGGTCTTATAGCATAGAAATTAGCTGATTATTCACTCTCAAGTGAACACATGCTACCGTCATTTAACACACCGGGATAGATGTTCATTAGCCAGTCACCATCACATCCATCTCTCTGAATGAAGGCATATATATCATATTGGATTTCACACACATGGATCACGCAGCATGGGTTTCCATATTATTTATCTTCAGTAAACTATCCGTAGTTGCAGCAAAGATAATAACTGAAAGTAAAGTGAAGGAAATTCCTGTGGGAGCCACAGATGGCAGTGTGTGGATCGTGTGTGTAAAACACATAAAGGCCAAAACAGGCTTGGATTGGCACCATAGATTACATGGTGTCCCTCGACATAAAAATAAATAAAGTGTCAGTACTTTTAAATAACAGGTAGGAACATAAGGAGGAGATGTGGAATGAATGAATTCAAGAATAACTAACAAATATTTACATAAAAAGTACTGCATATGGATAGTGTATGGAGGGCCAAATTACTTAAATTAAATATTTAAATGAATGTTGAAATACAGGTGCATCTCAATAAATTAAAATGTCGTAGAAAAGTTCATTTCTTTCAGTAATTGAACTCAAATTGTGAAACTCGTGTATTAAATAAATTCAATGCACACAGACTGAAGTAGTTTAAGACTTTGTTTCTTTTAATTGTGATGATTTTAGCTCACATTTAACAAAAACCCACCAATTCACTATCTCAACAAATTAGAATACTTCATAAGACCAATAAAAAAATTTTTTTAGCGAATTGTTGGCCTTCTGGAAAGTATGTTAAGTATGTATGTATGTATTTGTACTCAATACTTGGTAGGGGCTCCTTTTTGCTTTAATTACTGCCTCAATTCGGCGTGGCATGGAGAGATCAGTTTGTGGCACTGCTGAGGTGGTATGGAAGCCCAGGTTTCTTTGACAGTGGCCTTCAGCTCATCTGCATTTTTTGGTCTCTTGTTTTCTCATTTTCCTCTTGATAATACCCCATAGGTTCTCTGTGGGGTTCAGGTCTGGTGAGTTTGCTGGCCAGTCAAGCACACCAACACCATGGTCATTTAACCAACTTTGGTGCTTTTGGCACAGTGTGGGCAGGTGTTAAATCATGCTGGAAAATGAAATCAGCATCTTAAAAAGCTGGTCAGCAGAAGGAAGGCATGAATAAACTTCTTGGTAAACGTGTGCAGTGGCTGTTTTCAAAAACACAATGGACCAACACCAGCAGATGACATTGGCACGTCCTGATATTGCCGAGTTAGACGTGTTCCTGGGTCAACATATTTTGTTGACCCTGGAACTACATTTATAATCCAAAAATATAATCTTAACCATATTCCTACACCTAAACCTAACCTTACCCGTGAGTAATCCCTAAAATAAGAGAACTGATAGATGAACTACACTGATGTACAGGCACAACACTGATTGTAATCCTAAACTTCACAAAATTTATAAACTGGTTCTTGAAATCTGATTGGTTAATCACAATGTTGTTCCAGGGTCAACAAAGATGTTGACCCAGGAACATGTCGCACTCGGCAATATCAGGTTGTGCATGACATTGCACCCCAAATCATCACAGACTGTGAAACTTAACACTGGACTTCAAGCAACTGGGCTATAAGCTTCTCCACCCTTCCTCCAGCCAATAGGAAGTTGGTTTCCAAATGAAATACAAAACTTGCTCTCATCTGAAAAGAGGACTTTGGACCACAGTCCAGTTCTTCTTCTCCTTAGCCAGGTAAGACGCCTCTGATGACAACTGTAGCCAAATTCCTTGACACGTCTGTGTGTGGGTGGCTCTTGATGCCTTGACCCAAGCCTCAGTCCATTCCTTGTGAAGTTCACACAAATTCTTGAATCAATTTTGCTTGACAATCCTCATAAGGCTGCGGTTCTTCGGTTGGTTGTGCATCTTTTTCCTTCCACTCAACTTTCTGTTAACATGCTTGGATACAGCACTCTGTGAACAGCCAGCTTCTTTGGCAATGATGGAATTGTTTGTGTCTTACCCTCCTTGTGAAGGGTGTCAATGATTGTCTTCTGGACAACTGTCAGATCAGCAGTCTTCCCCATGATTGTGTAGCCTAGTGAACCAAACTGAAATACCATTTTGAAGGCTCAGGAAACCTTTGCAGGTGTTTTGAGTTGATTAGCTGATTGGCATGTCACCATATTCTAATTTGTTGAATTGGTGGGTTTTTGTTAAATGTGGGCAAAATCATCACAATTAAAAGAGCCAAAGACTTAAAACTTCTTCAGTCCTGTGTACATTGAATTATTTAATACACAAGTTTCACAATTTGAGTTGAATTACTGAAATAAATTAACTTTTCCACGACATTCTAATTTATTAAGACACACCTGTATACAAATAAATTGTTAAATCCATAATTAAATACATACATGCATACATACATAAATACATAATTATGTTTAAATAAATAAATAATCCTTAATTAATTCATGAATTTATTTCCTCCACATTCATCAACAACCGTAACCCTGAAAATTAAATGTGGAGGAAATAATTGACTGAATGAATAAGTGAACATTCATTCATCCATCCATTTATTGAATTAAATTAAATTAAAATAAATAATTAATAATTGATTTATCTGTTTTTAATTCTAATTCAAAAAATAAAAAATAACAATTACAATTCAAATTTAAAATAAATTAATTAATTGCATGATAAATACAACAAATAAAAGAAAAAAATTATATATATATATATATATATATAAATATATATATCTATATATATATATTTAATTCTGATTCTAAATAAATAAATAAATAAAAATATATAACGTTTGTTTTCTCAAAACAACTAATAACAATTACAATTTAAATGTCAAATAAATAAATAAATTGTATGAAAATACAATTTAAATAAAATTAAAAATGATTTTTTTTTTTACTTAAATTTACTTAAGTCGACTTAACAGAACAAAAAATAACACAAATTAATGTATTGACAAATCAAATCAAAATGAAATTAACGAAATGCTTCAAAATAAATATATTTTTTTAATTCCAAGTAAAAATAAATAAATAGCTTGAACATTTAATTAAAATTAAATATTGTAATTACATTTGTCAAAACAATTAACTCAGTGTTTATTCAAATTTAGAATGAATAAATTATTGAATTTATTAACTAAGAATGCATGATAGTTTGACTTACCCAAATTGAATCAGGTCTACTAAAATTAACAAAATGATCCCCTTTTCAACCAAACAACTAACCTAAGCGAGATTCTCAGGTTAGTTGTTTGCTTGGTTCCAGTGCAGATATGAAATCATTCCATGTTTGTATACCAGAACCTGTCTAGATTTATTTAAATGTTTCATTATGAACAATACTGATATCATTCAGCACTTGCTCAGATTCAATCACACAGAAGTGCTCCAGTCCAGACATAATAAAAACTCTCAGAAAGAGCAGTCGCACTAACAAACAAAAACATTTTGCGTCCCTTGTGATTCAGTTCCAAGCTTCAGCATAATGTGTGTGCCGGCAGGTTTTTCTATAGTTTCGAATTGAAGACCATTTACACTGAGTCACTCAGAGTTCAAGTTGACGCAAAAAGGACAGTACCCTCTCTACCGAATTCAGAGAAAATCGAACAGCATTACAGTATAGCATTAATAGACCCATTACATTACAGACCCATTTCAAATCTTCCTTTATGTCAAAATTTTTAGAAAAAGTGTCTGCTCAATTGTGCTCCTTCTTGCAAACCCATGATATACATGCAAGAATTTAAAACGGTTTTAGGCCCCCACCATCCCAATAACCCAATCCCCCATGTTAAAATAACAAATGACTTGCTCCGTCATCCACACTGCATCTCATTGCTAGTTTTACTTATCAGCGCTACGTTCCACAGATCATGACATACTGATAGATCGATTACCCAACCTACAGTACCAAGGTCACCGGCTTAAGCATAGTAAAGATCCTACCTACCGATCGCTATCGCTTTGTTTATTTAAACGGGGAGTCATTATCACCAGTAAAGTATGGAGTACCACAATGATCTGTCCTAGGTCCTCTGCTATTTTGTAATATACATGTTGCCCTTTGGTAATATTATTAGAAAATATGGGATTGATTGCCATTGTTATGCTGACGGATCATCTACTAGACGGATGTCCTGTTCTTTCCTCTACAGTCAAAAATCTGGGTGTTGTAGTAGACAGCAACTTATCTTTTGAAAATCATATTTCCCATGGTACAAAAACAGCATTCTTCCATCTTAAAAAAATAGCCAAGCTACGGAACAGTTAACTGTTTCTGATGCAGAAAAGTTAGTTTGTGCATTCCTATGACCTCTAGACTACTATTGTAATGCACAGCTACGTGGGTTGTCCTTCATCTTCAAAAAACAAGCTACAGATAGTACAAATGCTGCGGCTAGAGTCCCTACCAGCTCAAGAAAATATGATCATATTACTCCAATTTTACAGTCTCTGCACTGGCTACCTACAAAGTTCCGTATCAGTTACAAAATATTATTACTATAAGGCCCTAAATGATTTAGCTCCGCGTACCAAACTAATCTTCTATCACGCTACAATCCAACCCGCTCCCTAAGGCCACAAAACTCTGGACTCTTGGTAGTACCTAGGATAGCAAAGTCCACTAAAGGAGGTAGAACTTTTTTATATTTGGCTCCTAAACTCTGGAATAGCCTTCTGATAACGTTCGGGGTTCAACACACTCTCTCTATTTAAATCTAAGATTAAAGACACATCTCTTTAGCCAAGCATTCATATAATGCATCTCATAATCTTGTACTGTAGTTTATATTTGATGAGCAAATGCACACATTATGCTTTATGCTTTAGCTTTGGTTGAACAAATAATTTTTGCTTGGATGGAACAACAGCTATGCTAATTATGTCTCTATTTGTTTCTATGTTTCTGCCACGGGATTAACAGTAACTAGGAATTACACAAGCTTCAGTCTGGATCCAACCCTTAAATAATCCGAGATGACCAAACACCTGAGAAGAGATGATGTCAACCCCTCAGACAATATACAGAATTAACCACAATTTTTCCATAAGTGAAATATATTAAGTTTCTGCAATATATAAATCTGTTGTAGAAACTTAATTTCCTGTAAAGCTGCTTTGCAACGATTGTTTTGTGAAAAGCGCTATACAAATAATCTTGAATTGAATTGAATTAATAGCATATGGCAGTAGTTTTTTTATTATAGGTCATGTGGGACTATACACGGTACACAAAGAAATAACTCAAATATAACATATCAAATATCATAAAATCAATTACAGTTATAAGATTGTATGCTGAATGTATGGATACATGTTTTCCTTAACAACAACAAAAAACTGTTGAATGTTTATGGATGCAAATTCAGCTGATTTGTTCTTTTGTTGATCATTTATCTTGTCCATTTCTGCTGTGAAAATCATTAGACAAAACGCCTCCACTGTCAGTTCTGGCATATAAACAAATAGACTCATTTAACTCTGATTAAGAAAAGTAGAAATGCAACTCAGCGCTGTGGTGTATATTAGCATATTCAATTACGTTTGTTTTGTGAATCATTAATGACCTACACTTTTTAGGTTGCTATTGAATGTTGGTATTGTTGTCATGGAGATCTGATGATAGTATTAGCTCTTACATCCAAGTATGGTCACACTTTCTCGATATTGCAATCAGTTTAGTTTAGGATTAGCATAAATTAATATTGCTGTTGACTGTTTTTGGTCAGAAAAATATAGCTGTTGCAGCATCTACCGAAGTCTGCTAAAGCTAACTAGCAAAATTTTGACCCCCTGATTCCTCCTATACAAACCTTCTGTGTTTGCTAAAATAACATTGCTTCAGTATTGTTTTAGTTTTTTTGCTGGAGATTTTTTAACTGTACCACAACCCATCTGGTGCGTTTTTGACAACAGTCCAACTGCACCATCAACCTCATAATGAGAGTCCACCTGTCGCTTTGGCTCAGTTTTAGACCACTAGCATCTGGTACAGTTTAATATGCCAGTGACAGTGATTGTATTATTTTTTTTATCAAAATTGTCATCCTATGCAGTTTAAAATGAGTGTTACCTCATTGTCCAATTTAAATGCTCTCAAGAATGAGGAAGTCAGTTCCAACTAAAACCTACAAAATATATTCAAAATAAAAGTGCTAAAATTGACCCATCAGAATCAAGTATTCAAAAGAGCTGTGTAACGATTCCATAAAACTGATCAAATAAAAAAAATGAAAATGTTTGACCACCCAATGCTACAATTGGCCAATCAGAATGAAGTATTCCAGAGAGCTGTGTAACAATTCCATAGAACTGGAGCACGTTCAGGCTCACACCGGTGCCCAAAGTTTTGCTATGGTTTCCAGGTTGAATGACATGTTTCCTGGAACGGGTTTGAGATAATTTTTCTCTTGTTTGGTGGGTGTGTCAAAAATGTCAGCCAATCAGCAGCAACGTGTTTAGAAACCACGCGGTATTAAAGAGACCGCTTGCACCATGGGTCCAAGTGAAGTCATTTAATATGTGTCTGCTGCAACTTGGCATATGCAACAATTGAAGATATTAGAATACATGTTTGTCATGAGAGTTTTATAGTAACATAGCATATCAACATGATGATGAGTTTGTAAGTAAATGTAATTAACATCAAAATAAATTCACAAGAGCAAGTATATTGTTTGCACATGTTTATTTACATTAAAGGCAAAATAACTGAAAAAATAAGAGCACAAGTATAGATCTGGAGCTTCTTTAAGTTTGTCTAAATATCATGTAGTAATTGCAATGTCTTCTGGTCCATATCCTTTCCTAAAGTTGTGCTAGACACT
Source organism: Ptychobarbus kaznakovi (assembly GCA_027422405.1). Taxonomy (NCBI): domain Eukaryota; kingdom Metazoa; phylum Chordata; class Actinopteri; order Cypriniformes; family Cyprinidae; genus Ptychobarbus; species Ptychobarbus kaznakovi. The sequence continues at coordinate 15,105,746 of CM049815.1, forward strand.
GATTAATGTAACATAAAAATACTACATATTTCTATATTTTGCTATTGTATTGTGGAGTGACATATTCATTAACTTGTCTATGCTCCTCTGATTATATAATGGTAAATATTACAATATCATACCACAACAACAGTTATCAGTAATAATGATAAGCCTAATACTTACAATAAAAATAAGGTCATATAGATCATAACACAGTCTCGGAGGTAAGAAGTGGATTATCCTTCACCTGAAATGCCAGGCAAATGTTGGATCACAATAATTAGGAACCACGGTTGCCACAAATCCCTTCACTTGATTGGGATGTTCTCTTTTATTCTGGACGGCCAGGGCAGTGACTGTAACATTGAGCGTATTTTGCAGTATTAATCACGTATTTATACCGATTTCATCAGGCTCTGAAAATTCTTCAAAAAGAACACAAACACCGGCCTTCTCAGCTGCCATAGTTGCAACACTTGCCTCATCAGAACAGGGTGTTCAATGCATCATCGGTTCCGTTTAATAAATGTGTTGCACCATTTTTTTTTTCGGGGCTGAATGAAATAAAATAAAATGTTTGAGAGCTCAATGCTACAACTGACCAATCAGAATCAAGAATCAATGCTACAGTCGACCAATCAGAATCAAGTATTCCAGAGAGCTGTGTAACAATTGCATAGAAATGATGAAGAAAAAAAAATCGTACCAATCAGAATGAAGAGTCAATTCTACAATTGACCAAAATTTAGTATTCTGGAGAATGTGTAACAATTACATAAAAATAATCAAATTCTGAACGGTCAATGCTACAACTGACCAATCAGAATAAAAAAACACAATTTATTAAAGCTTTATTAAAGTTTCTGTTTAAACTTCAAATCTATCAAAATGTCCACTTAAATTCAAAAGGCCTAAGAAGACTTAAAATGATCAAATATAAGTGAACCCTTCTTAAATCATTGACAAACCACTCTACTAGATTTAAGAGGCTAAAACAGAGATTTGGATAGAGTAGTTCTTCAAACAACTAGGTGCTTTAGTTCCTCTGAGCGAGCACAGTTCATTTGTCTTAATTTGGGATTTGTAGTTAAAATGCTGAAGTAGATAGATCTGTCTCAGTGTTTAATAGAAAATCAAGAGTTTCTGTCGGAATGATGAGCTTCTTGGGGACCCTGGAGACTTTAAAATGAGTTGCAAATGAAGACAAAGCTCTGTTTCAATGAGTTTTCCGAGGTGAAATTCGTCAATAGCAATTTCAGTTTAACTTTTATTTCCCTTTCAGCATTCTTTGACCTTGTACACTCAACTTTTCCTTTAGCAATTTTATGAAATGGGTATTTCATAATCGAGTGTAATGAATGACCTGTAATGCTGAGGGAATGGATTTAAAAGTGCTTCACTTCATTTGCTGTATCAAACCAGTGAACTCAATATTGAAGTCAATGAAAACGTCCCTCAAACCTCCACATCCTGTGTACACACTGTAATCGCTTTTCGGATAAAAAGCCCGTAAACAGATACAAAACAAACGTATTGGTCACTTTATGTGGACAATAACTCTCTTCCTGACTGACTGGCATTTTAAATATTCTTCAGAATAACATTCTACTCCTGAAAATATGTTTTTAATCATCGTAAATAACCTCTTAGAGTTACACCTCCAACTTGTCGTAAATTACATATTTCACATACTTCTGAAAATCCTACGTTTAGTTGATCCTGATAAGTGCTCGTCATCACAGTTGTAAATACGACGGCTTTCTTATTCGTGAGGGAGTTTGGCGTCGCAGCATTTTTGTTTCCATGCGTAACGTTAAAGAACGCGACACACACGTCTCCCGGAAATACTGTATAATCTAACCAATCCAATGATGACTTCGAAACCACTTTTATGCACCATATGCATCAGACGTTTGGCCAACGGTCCGTGGGCGTGACGTCTGAGGCTGAGACTAGCTGTTTCTATTATCCATAAAGCAAATTCAGTGTGCTTGTTCTCAGGCAGAGGTGTGGTGGGGTTTGCAGGACTCACGGGGTTGGTGGTGTGTGTGACCTATCCGTGTTCTTCCTTCCTAGCAATAATTCAAGCACTAAGTATCAAACGAGCAGCATCATAATCATCAAGTGTTCAAACAGAACATGATAATCACGACACGTCTTGAAAGACGCATCCCTGCAGTCGTCAGCGAAAAGGTTGACCCACGGGTCATAGCAAGTGCATCAGGCTCAGTTCCTAATGTGTCTGTCGGGACGTTATGATGGATAGCGGAAGGGACGTGTCATTACCCATCAGGCTCGAAGAGATTTCCGCATCTACGAGTGTCGGCTCAATTGGGAGGAAGTAATGCAAATTGATCACGCTTCATTGGTCCTCTAATTGACGTTGGGCATTGGTGACTGTTTTAATGGGACAGACACATGAGGCTTGTCGCCAAAAAAAAAAAAACAATGCTCGGAGGACTGGTAAAGTCATTTTTCGACATTTCAAGATGCAATCAACCCTCATCAAGCCCTCATCAAGGATTGATATGTTGTGAATCTCCTAAAAAAACAAGGACATTGAACAACAATATATTTATATATTGAACAATAATAGTTTTATAAATATACTATTGCTCATGGTTAATTCAGCTTTGTTCAAAATGTATTAATTTGCTAATTTATAAAAAAATATTATATGTTATAAAAATAATTACATATAATACAAATGCAGCGTTGGGTAAAGTTACTTTTAAAAGTACTGCATTACAATATTGTGTTACTCCATTAAAACCATAACTAACCATGTTACATTTGTTTTATTTTTTGAAGGTGATGCATTACATTTGTTTTACTTTTTTTTTTTACAGAGGTGAGGTGTTCAGGTCACCTGGGCTTGGCTTGCTTATTTGTTTTTAATAACCAAAAAAACAAAAGTTATATTTTTAGCATCCATTACTTATTTGAAAATGTAACAATAATACAAATAGTTTTTTGTTAATATTTATGTGTTACTTTACTAGTAACTTGAAAAAAAGTAATCTGATTATGTAATTCGCATTATGTTTAATGCATTACCACCAACACTGCATAAATGAACCAAGCATTAAAGTAGTGTGTCTCATTATCTACAGAATGTGTAAAATAACTTCTTGTCGTCCAATCTGGGCCTGGACAATAATTCCCATCCCCTCACAAATTCACTTGGATTTTTGATGGGTATCACCTGGGACAGATGCCTTCCAATTGGATGTATTTTTCGGAAGTAAATAAATGAATAAATAAAACAGGACTGAAACAAATACTGATAGATATTACTGAATTCACGACAAATGCAACAAACTTAATAATGCATTTTTTTTTGTCACATAGAAAAGCACTTGACAGTAAATCATTGATTTTGAGCTGGACTGCTGGAAAGTTACTGCTGATAAATTCTGTCATCATTTCCTCACCCTCATGTCGTTCCAAACGACTTTCTTCTGTTGAACACAAAAGAAGATTTTGTAGAATGTTACCAAGCCATTTTGGTTTCCCTTGATTTCTATATGTACAAACATTTCTTGAATTTATCAAATTATGTTCCACAGAAGAAAGAATTTCATACAGGTTTGGAATGACATGTTGAGTAAACGATGACAATTTAAATTTTTGGGTGAATCTCCCTTTAAGAACTTTATTATTTGTAAATAATAAACACCTACTTTTTTTATAAGACACTGATATTTATCTTTAATCAGGCCCTTGAATTAACATTTTACTTCAATTAAAATGAATTAGAACTAAACATCTAAAAAGAAAGAAGTTCTTGCTTAGAATCCAGAGTTTAGCTATTGGCTATTAGTAGGATGGTGGTCACAAGAAGTAAAACCGTGCTCCTCATTACCATAGTTATATGTTTTTTTATAATAAGTAATAATAAACTATAAAATTTGTAGTTAAAAAAACTAAACATGAAGAAACTACAAAACACCTTCTAAATTTAAAATATTCTCCAATATGCAATAACAGTAACATTTATAATGAACACATTTCTGCTAACATATTGGATATTTGTACAGTATTAATAACACTGATGTTAATAACTTCAAGTTAAATGACTATGGTGCTGAATTGACAAGCCTTTTAGCGTTTTCCATTATACCTCATTGTCGTGGCTGTTTTCAGCCAGCATCACTAACCTTTCTCATATCACACGACTGTCTCATCTGAATGGATCAAGCGACTTGTGCTTTTATCTTTTATAAATCGTGGCAGAAGCTCATTCGTCAGCGCTGTGCGGGTGACTGATTCTGCTCTGTTTTGATGTGCTGCTTCTTTTGGAGTATCTGCTTTATGCGGTTTCGCATGTGCTGTAATTTAAAAACAGTGCCTAATATCGCGGAGGTCTCCTTCGTTTCGGCGTTCGGCATCCTATTTGAATGGAATGTCCCGGTGTTCCCCGATGGCCAGGCGATCGCGGGCCCCCCAGACCTCTGGGCCCTATGCACTCTGTCGCCGTTTTCCCCCACTAGCGACACCCATATGTGTGTGTGTATATATTATAAACACACAAAAACATACTACAATTAATAAGCTGCAACTATATAATAAAGGTAGACTTTGTTTCAATACTTACTGTGGCTGTACCATAGTACAGTGATGATATCAGATGGTAATACCACAGTACAAAAAGTGTGCAACTCAAATTCGCGTGCCATGATTTTTCTATGATACTCTGATTCATGTTCCATGGTATGTTTTTTATTAATGTTAATTGAATTATTAATATTTGATCATTAATTCATTTCCATTTATGTAATCAAAAATGTTGATTAGATTAATACATGTTGTAAAAGTTGCTTATTGTTATTTAATATAAGCTGCTGCAATAAAGGTAAAGTTCACCCAAAAATGAAAATTAGCCCATGTTTTACTCACCCTCAAGGCTTCATAGGTGTATATGACTTTCTTCTTTTAGATGAATACAATCGGAGTAACAAAAAAAATGTCCTGGCTCTTCCAAGCTTTATAATTGCAGTAAATGTCGTTTGACCTTTTGAAGCCCCCACAAATGTGTAAATCCATTGTAAAAATTACTTCACTTTTCCGTTTACGCACATATGACAGTTAGATGAAGCTAGAGATTGCAGTATATAATGTTTAATTAGGGGTATTTTTATTACACAAATGCATTGATTCACTTCACAAGGCCTTTATCAAGCCATCGGATCTGTGTGAAGCACTTTTTATAATGGATGGATGGATGGATGCAGTTTTTAAAGCTTCAAAATCTTAAAGAGGTCATATGATGCTTTTTTAAAGATCATTATTTTGTGTATTTGGTATAACAGAATATGTTGACATGCTTTAATGTTCAAAAAACACATTATTTTTCAAATACTGTACATTAGTGTAGGTCCTCTATGCCCCGCCTCTCTCAAACGCTTCATTTTCTACAAAGTCCCTCCTTTTGTCAAGCACAGTCTGCTCTGATTGGCCAACTGACCCAGAGCATTGTGATTGGCACAAGCACTCATTGGAAATGTAATGCCCCTTACCATAATCATGAGCTTTAGCTTTCAAAATAAATGTAAAGGCGTTTAATAATGTCCCTAGTTTTACCATCAGTTCAAGCCGGAGAGGGGAAAAGAGTCGCGTAACAGACACAGTGATGACGCTTGTATGTGTTAGCAAACAAGCCGCGGTTGTGTGACCGTGTCTCCCTCTCCCACACACGCGAGCTAACACACACACACACACACACACACACACACACACACACACGACGCTGCGCTGTGACCCTCTCTGTCTCTCTCTCTCCCTCTTTCTCACACACATGAGCACACACACACACACTGTCTCTCTCTCTCCCTCTTTCTCACACACATGCGCGAGCACACACACACACACGACACGCAATACTCAGCATTCGAACAGTCAATAGCAAATACTTAGACTAATAACTAAACATACAGTCCCTGATTCAGAAGGCCAGATTGGCATGGCAACAGAATTACCTCCTCTCCTAGGTTCACGAAACGGTCATCCATAAAATGCATTGTGATAACATCTGGGTTGTGCTGTTCTGTTGTAAGTAATCTTTAAGATTACTGAATGCATCTACTTTCGGAAGGCCAAATAAAGTGCTTTTGCTTTCGCCTAGAAACACAGCGTCTCCCTGACATGGCTGCATCAACACTACTACAGTTACTGAAACCACACCTTCTTGCTTTGTATGAACATTTGGGTGGGCATTATGCAAATATTTCCACATCGTGACATAGACATGTGGGGGTGTGTTTGAATGAGACGTTTTAGTGGGGCGTGGCAGAGTCTTAACTTTGATAAAGAATATATCTTTGGTTTTGAGACTTTAGGCTTTGCAACTTCAGGGATCTTATCTATGCACAAACAGCTTGTAACACTCCAAAGAGAAAGGAGAACTTGAAATCGCATCATATGACCCCTTTAAACCCCATTCTCTGCCATTATGTATGAATAAATGAATGAATGATGCATTTATATAGCGCTTTATAGTGTATTGTTGTACACCCAAAGTGCTTTACGATCATGTGGGGGGGGGGGGGGGGTATCTCCTCAACCACCACCAGTGAGCAGCATCCACTTGGATGATGCGATGGCTGCCACGACTCCAGTGCGCTCACCACACACCAGCTACAGGTGGAGAGGAGAGAGAGTCATAGAGCCAAACAAGTGGATAGGGATTATTAGGAGGCCACGCTTGACAAGGGCCAGTGGTGGGAATTTGGCCAGGACACCGGGGTTACACCCCTACTCTTTATGAGAAGTGCTATGAGATCTTTAATGACCACAGAGAGTCAAGACCTCGGCTTAACGTCTCATCCAAAATACTTTTGACAGTGCTTTTTTACAATGTAGTGTCCCTGTCACTATACTGGAGCATTAGGACCCACACAGACCTCAGGGTTAGCACCCCCTACTGGTTCACTAACACCTCTTCCAGCAGCAACCTAATTTTCCCAGGAGGTTTCCCATCCAGGTACTGGCCAGGCTCAACCCTGCTTAGCTTCAATGGGCAACCGGTCTTGGGCTACAGGGTGATATGGTTGTGGATTATAAAGCTTGGAAGAGCCAGGACATTCTTTTTTTAAATAACTCTGATTGTATTCGTCTGAAAGAAGAAAGTCATATAAACCTAGGACAACTCAGGGGTGAGTAAATCATGGGGTAATTTTAATTTCTGGGTGAACTGTCCTTTTAACTCATGATAAAGTATAGAACCTTACAGATAAAAAATGTAGTTCACATTTTGTGCCTCAACTAAAAAGGACTGACTTTTATATATAGTTTTATTCTCTGCTAAAAGACACTCAACAGTCCCTCGACTGAAGAAAAGCATTATATTTAGCTTAGCTGTTTAGCGTGTAGCTGTAATATAAATGACAGAGAGTCTGTAACAGTGATGTTCCATTGATTTCAGACCAGTGAAGCACATCTGCTAACTATTCTCTCTCTCTGACCTGTCTATTAGCTCCCAGAATCGGATTTTGTTCATAACTTTAGTTTATGACCTGCACTAGCAAGTAAGCAGAAATCAGTTTTACTGTAATGTCTATAAAAATCTACACTCAGTTGGAAATTACACATAATAATCAGCGAAGGAAGTTAAAAAATAAAGTGATGTTTGTAATATAAAATCCATTATCCTCATTCATGCATTAAGATGATTCACAACTCAGTTCGGTATCATAAAAATGTCTGTGAAACACAAAAATGAGGAACTGCTTTCCAATCAATCACACATATTTCGTTTCTTGTTTGTGTGTAATGGACAGAGGTGAATAATTATAATTCACCTCGATGGAAAGCGTTCTTCAACACAATTATGTGTAAACAGCCAATAGTGCCTGTCAGCAGTCGGATGAAGTATCAGGACTTGACAGGGGAAGCCACTTTGATGAGTTTAATGCTGTGATTTAGGCAAACAACGACAAGCGTGAGCAAACAGGGTAAAGATTGGATTTATTTGGAGCAATCAGAATGATGAATGCTTTTTGGAAGTCTTGAGGTAATTTGGTCGACGTGAAGAACACAAACAAAACGTTGTAGATTGATTTTTAAGGAACCATTACAGGGGTCTTGAACTGAGAAAACTAAATGTTCTTGATCTTGTGACATAAGAGGTCATTGTACTATAAAAATTGTAATAAATAAAATAGATAAAAAAAATAGCATCCTGTAAGTCTGAGAACTCAAATCTTTGCCATTCATCTAAAAAAAAAAATTGAAGCCGGGCCAAAACGACAGATTTTAGAATGTTTCACATTATGATGTAATGGTGTGGATAAGCACCACCTTTGCAGAAGATGATCAACACCTGCTTCTACATCACTGCCGGTTTTGCTCCACCCACTGATTTGTGCATGTAACCTAGCGTTTATGAGAGAGGCGAACGTGCAGGTCTACACAGGAACCAAATGATAAAAATTTTCTGAAGACACTGTGAAGTGCCAAGATGTGGAAAAAAACAGTCTTTGCATTGCCTTCTTTCTGATACCAATGTTAGGAAAGAGTGAATGAACTTTATTTTTAATGAAGATCCAGACTGTCAGTAAGAACTCCACCCTTTGTTCGCTTCATTTTACCGTGGATTCTTATACAAACAAGGCACTATTTAAGAAAAGATTGAAACTAAAGCATGGTGTTGTGCCAAATATATTGGATCCGACAGTAATGTCGTAACACAACTGATTTGTATTGAGTTATGCATTATAAGTGAACCTCAGAAAACAGTAACAAAAAAAAAAACAAAAAAAGGCCGTTCATGACCCCTTTCAGAAACTTTAAAGAGTTCACCAATAAATAAATTAGTATATCATCGAAAAATATGATGCGATTTATTTATTTATTTGTATCTCTTTTATCTTTTTATATTTTTATTAAATTATATATAATTTTGGAAATTAACTGAAATGTTTTTTTGTATTTCTATTGATGTTTTATTATTATTATTATTATTACATATAACTTATTTTGATAATAATAATTAATTTGCATATAACTTTAATAAATAACACATTTATTAAAAACAAACAAGCAAACTAAAAAAACAGCAAATGTCACAACAAAAATACTGTCTTGCTAGTCAACAAAACACAAATCAGTGTTTTGAATCTATATTTAGGTGTGTCCCGATTTTTGGTAACAGGGTAACTTTCAAACCTTATTTAAAATTAATATAAAAAAGAATAGCTCATATAATATTTAGTTACATGCTTTCTTTCACAGAACCTTGAAAACATAAAAAATTGGACCACCCAGGAAGTTGAACAGGACAAAACCTGCTGTGGAAATCAATGAGTCCGAGGATTAAACAGTGGAATCAGGTTTATCTGCCTTAAGGGGGGAATGAAATTTGTGGTTCACCAGAGTTTGGGCTTATTTTTTGTTTTGTTATATAAATCTGAACACCATACTAGTTCAGAGTTTTGTTGGATTAACTAAAGTTTTGAAAGCAAGCATGTTTGTCAAGAGACCAAACGAGTCGAATATATTCCTGGTTGTGCTTCAGTTGAGTTTAACAACATTGTGTAGTCTATGTATTTTGATATACTTTGTGTTTTGTTTGTACTATGGAACTTTTGGAACTTTGTTGTATGTGCCATGTTTAATGTAAAGCGTGTAAGCGAATGCCACTCACCTTAGCGACAGCACAGTGACCGCATTCCAAAGATTTGCGCCTTCACTCTCACTATATGAGTGTCTCTCTCTATCTCTCTCTCTCTCTCTGTCGGTGTGTCTGTAAGGCCGGGCATACACTGTGCGATTTCCGTGCGATTTCAGCAAGGTATTAACTCACACTGTACGAGAAGATCGCATGCGATGTAAAGCCAAAAGCTCACGATTTATGTACTCACACTATTGTCGAGCGCAATTTATGTGCTCACACTATACGTCCGATTGTCGAGCACGATTTATATGCTCACACTATTCGTGTGAAATACTCTGGTTGCGCTTGCGCAGGCGACGACAACGTATATGGACGATAGCCAGAGATAACAATATATATATATATATATATATATATATATGTGATATCGTGAGGATTGTGTCGGGAGTGCTTTCTTAATGGTGAAAAAATAGGCAGCATAAACAAGCACAAACTCTTGTTTCTTGAGGTTGCTTTAATTGTCTTTTCAGACTTGCAGCAAGCAAGGAAACAGAAGTCATCCAACGTGTTTCCAAAACAAAAGAAACAAAACATAGTACCAAGTGAAACAAAATCAAAAAGAAAACTTACACAAAGGATTGGCACTTTACATATTAACAAGAAACAGTTGGCTACTAGTCCAACTACAAGTCAGCCTTGTCCACCCTATCCCCCTTCTTTACCAAACAGTTAGGCTTTTATAAGGGAGGCTCCTCCCCTCAAATTCAAATGGTCCAATGAAGATCCTTCTGCAGTTACAATCTAATTGAACTAAACTTCACTTGATAATTTACATGATCTTCAACATCATTATACAATCATTGACATTAGCATCTTCTTTAATAAACTCTATTTCCATCATGAAAACCAATGAGCATTGTAAAAGACATGCATCCTAGATAACATTCATATAACATTGTCCACATTCTCAATGAATAAACTCCTCCCCCCCTCATGGATGGAATAAATATGGCTTCCTGTTTGCGGGCCGGCCCCTCCTACCAGGATGCTCCACAGGGAAAGGTAAGACAAAGAGAAAGAGACTCATGATTATCAAACAAACAATATTGGTCTAATATCCCTTTTACCTTTTCTTATTTACAGAGACCAAGACCCCACACTAACGAACATCAGTCACATTGGAATGTGCACCTTCCATGTGACTGAAAATAACAAAAGAAACAAATAAAGTTATATTGAGCAAGACATTGTTGTATGGTTCTTTAACTTACATGTTACATACACTCACTATGTCACAATTTGGCATTTCCAATTAATGTATTATATTATAATTATTATTATGGTAGTTATTTTATTAAATTTATAGGTCTACTTCAATTAATTTGCCCCAAAATAATTGTGTATTTACCTCACAAATGAGGCGCGAATAATAAAAGGTAAATTTAGATTACTCCTCACTGAAAATTATTTAAAAACATTTAGATATATTCCACAATGAATAGGCCTATCATTAAAATTCTCAACCGTCTAGCTAGTCCTGTGTCCGGGCCCGGAACACTGAATAAACATATTCAGTCAATGAAAATAAAACATTTGTTACAGACAAGGAAATTCCAAAAATGAATTGTTTAACACGAAATACTTCAATTCTGTTGTTGTTGTTTTTTCACTATGTATATCAGCCATAAGAGGTTTTATTTTAGAAAATAAATGAAGACAATACCAATACTAGCCATATATTTCATCTCCTCTGAGAGAACATGTGCCTTTAACACAGCGACAGATGCCGAAACTTGGTTAGCTTTTACTTTCACTTTCTGTAGCTTAATGAATTGCCTAGATTTGAAAACTTCTTCACGGGCATTACACTCATGCAGTTTGCAAATTGTTTGTGTGGTAGCTGGCTCGCCTTCTTGGTTTAAAACAGAAATATTTATAATTTTGCAACTTGTTTGTCTTTATCACTGATTACAAAATGATGGACAACGATTCACATTTCCTGTGATAATAGCATTATTTTATCTAAAGATCTCCCTCTTTTTGTTCTCTTTCATAGGTTCACTCAACGCTGCGCAAGATTGTCTGAAACCTGTATAGAATCACGCCAATTCATTGGCTGATGACGTACGGTGAAATGTATTGGTTTGCATGCATGTAAGGCTGTTTTCGGCATCTCAAAATGTACAATTTTGTGAAAATCTCAAAACCCTCCGCTCTAGGCTAGATGTTTTTGAAAGGAGTCATCCGTTTTTCCCTGCCGTGCTCCTGAGGCCTCTGCGGCCTTACATAAATCCGCGACCTGGGGCTCGGATGTAGAGCTTGAGGCGATGGATAGTGAGCAGATGAGCCTCGCCCTTTCTCTCCCTCTCTCATCTGAGCATGTGCGCACGAATTCTCCACTTGAATTCTGCATGAATATTTATATCCTAGCCCAGAGGCAGGTGACACCGTTTAGATGATGTACTATTTACTGCAGCGTCCGACTCCAAGGATTTCGAGCTTGCTTTAGCCGATGCTATACCACCTGGCGGCCAGGAAGCGCTACCTTCCGCGGCCTACTCAGAGCTCGTGGACGTGCTTTCGCGTGCCACCGAAAAGCTCTCCATCGATTGGCCCGACTTCAGTCTCAGTCTTCAAAGCTCAGTGAGGGGGTCCTCATCGGCCCAAATTCGAGGCTTACATGGAGAAAGATACCGTTTTTCAGGGATCTGCATAATGAGCTCTCCAGATCCTGGAAACAGCCATTCTCCTACTGCCTTACTAACGCAGCAGCCGCTGATTTCACCAACCTAGTGGGTTCTGTGGAACAGGGCTATACCTCCATCCCGGTGGTCGAGGGCACGCTAGCCTCCCACCTCTCGCCTTCTCTGGCCCCCTCATGGAAGTCCCGCCCCCTCCTTCCAACTAAACCATGTAGGACCACTTCTGCTCTCATCGGGAAGACCTACATGGCAGCTGGTCAGGCAGGCATGGCCCTCCATACAATGGCCATCCTCCAAGCCTACCAGGCAGACGTCCTGAAGGAGATGGATGAGGGTGACGGTCTGACTCCGGAGGAGGGTTAAGGAGCTCCATAAGGCCACAGACTTGGCCCTACGAGCTACCAAACACACGGCACGGGCTGTAGGACACTCTATGGTGGGCTCGCTAGCCGCAGAGCGCCACTTATTGCTGAATCTCACTGAGATTCGCGAGAAGGAAAAAAATAATATATTCTTGACGCTCCCATCTCTCAAACACAGATTTGTTCGACAAAGTGAAAGTGGAAGAGCATCACTGGAGTCGTTCCAATGCCCGCTTTGGTTCTTCCTGAACTCCCCGGCACCTCTGGGCATAGATGCGCTTGCTCACCCTTGGCCGGACAGAAGGCTGTACACGTTTTCCGCCAGTCAAGCTGATTCCAGCAGTCCTTTGCAGGGTGAAGGAGAGCGTGTCCGTCTCCTACTCGTAGCCCCGTTCTGACCATCCCAGACGTGGTTCTCGGAGCTGATTCCTCTTCTATATCGGCTCCCCTCGGAGATTCCGATCAGGCAGGACCTGCTCTCGCACCTTCAGGGCAAGATCTGGCACCCTCAACCCGAGATCTGGAAGCTGTGGGTGTGGCCCATCCAAGGCCACAGGTTTTTATTTCTAGTCTTCCTGCTGAAGTTCAGGAGACTATCGCTAACGCCAGAGCCCCCGCCACTAGGAAGTTGTACTCTTACAAATGGAGGGTATTTGAGTCTTGGTGCTTAGCCCATGCAGTAGACCCAGTCAACTGCCCTATTGGACCAGTGCTGGAGTTCCTGCAAGAGAGACTTGAGGTAGGGGCGCCTGCTACCACCTTAAGGGTTTATGTCGCAGCCATCGCCGCTCTTAGAGAGCTGGATGAGATTCCCCTGCGGAGACAACAAATGGTTTCTTCATTTATGCATTGTGTCCGGCGTCTGAGACCAGTACTGGATTTCCTTCCTGGGACTTGTCAGTAGTCCTTGAGGGTCTAATGGGAGCCCCATTTGAGCCCTTAGAGTCAGCTCCAGAACGAATTCTGACTCTTAAGGTTACTCTTGTGTTGGCACTCACGTCGTTGAAAAGAGTTGGGGATTTGCAGGCTCTCTCTATCAGCTGATACACTGAGTGTATGGACTTTGCCCCGGGTCTGGTCAAGGTGACCTTGTGGCCTAGGCCTGGCTATGTTCCGAAAGTTTTATCCACATCGTTTCGCTCCCAGGTGGTCACACTTCACTTTTTCCATCCTCCTCCCTTTGCTTCAGGCGAGGATGAAAGGCTTCACATGCTCTGTCCTGTATATATATATATACACAACACAAGAGAATATACATACATATAGGTAAAAAATAAGAATAAAAAATAAAGAAGAATAAAATGTGCAATAAAATAAAATGTTCAGGACAGTATACTATAGACTTAATAAATAATAATAATATAAGCAGGATGTTTTCATAGGGGTGGCCAGAGAGGGGCCAGCAACCGGCATGGGGTGGCACAGAAATCTTCATTATTTCAATATAAAAATGTGGTTGACTATAAAGTACTAGACTATTTTAGTGCCTAAAACACAGCTGAATACAATTAATTTCTACTTAATTGAGATGTTTGTGAATTATTGTATTATTCCTCACCTCCAGGTATTTTAATAAAGGGGCTCACTATAGCTTAATTGCTCTGTCAGTTTGTTTCTGGCTCTCAAAACCCCAAATAACTTGTTCTCTAACATTACATACTCATGGATGAGACATGCAGTTAGTGATAAGAATGTGAAAAAGGCCGGAAGACAACAACACATAAATGCCAGATTGTAAAATTTGTTGTTTTATGCATTTAAATGGTTTCATTTTCGTTTGTACTTTTAAAATTAATGAAAAAATAGTGCATATTTTCTAGTATAAGTGAACTGTGCTCACATTTACTTGTGCATTAAATTACAAATTAAAATACATATCAGCTTGCGCCTTATTGTGATCTGGAATTGCACAAGAGCCTATATTTTAGTATGCATTTGAGAGACGTTCTGAAATGTAATGCATACATACATGCATGCAGAGTTTCCAGCTTTAATTGCCTTTTTGGTAATTTCATGACTTTACTGACAACAGAACTACGTCATATGCTCATAGTTTCTTGTGCGCTTATTTACTTATATTTATTTATATAGCCTAACAGCATTTTATTGTTCTACTGAAGATCATTTGGCTGGTGTACCTTGTCCGTGCTCATTTGACTCGAGCCTGGTGCTGAGGCAAAGCTGCAGTGTGCGTCTGAAAAGTCTCCCGTTTGATGTGGCCAAAGGGATGGCCAAGCTTAGATCAGTGGTGGCCACGACACCACTGCCCCCCGCCCCCCCCCCCCCCCGGCTCCGCCACTGGCCTAGTGTAGTCGGCTTCATTAACAAATGACTCTTATGACCCGGTGTTCTGTTGATTTGTCTTACCCTGTCAGATTTTTCTACCTCCCTCATTAAAACAGTGGGTAGTACAATTCGACAACAAAAAATGCTACCTCTTAAATTATGTTTTATTAATGTGTACACTTACCACAACCCTAAACCTACCCTTACAGTAATTCAGATACATTAAATATTGTTGTTCAGCGTGAGAAAAAGGATGCAACATTAATGCACTCATGCGCAGTAAGCCGAGGTAGGAAAATCTGAGGGGTAGGATAAAATGTCAGGGCACCGGTTCTGTTTGAGTCAAAAACACAAAGCGCAGCCCATTCACTATTGAATTGTTTTTACATTTGTTCGTGAATCAGATACTGCTTCTCGGTTTATTCAGAAGTCCTCTGAGAAATCTAATCCCGTGCGGATTTGTCTGGGATTCAGTAATTGTTTGGTGATCTGATTCTCCTGGCCTTTCTGCCATATCGGACGAAACAATAACATGAAATCAATAAGAAAATGCTGATCACTAAAACTAATAGCAGAGTTAGGAAAGAATCGTATTGCCGTTTTCTCTATTGTTGACTAAGTGGTTGGCCCATTTTCCCAAACCATTAATTCAGTTCTCAAAACAAAGACACATTACTCAAAAAGTTTAACAATGAGTAAGGTTTACATTAGGTAGCAAAACTGATGACACCAATCAGAATCTCTGCATCCTAGCAACGGAGAGAGAAGAGAACTGAACAAATATACATGGGTTTTATACTTGCACATTAAGTATAATTACAGTACAGTACCAGCAACATTTGATGTAAATTTCACTATTCTGTATGCACAGTAAACTGTAACACATGTTGTACACCTTCAAACGTGTGACTGTAAAATTTATTTGTAACCATTTTTTGTGTACTGCATGTTTCCAGAACTGAAAAATAACTGCCTAGAGATATACAGTGCCTTGCGAAAATATTCACACCCCTTCATTTTTTCATGTTTTGTTAATGCCTTATGTAAAACTGCTTTAAATTACTTTTTTTCCCACATCAATCTACACTCCATACACCATAATTGCAAAGCAAAAAACACAAGTATTCATACCCTTATCTGAGACAGTTGAAATTTAGCTTATTGCATATTGCTTGTAGATGTTACTAGACTTCAAGTGAAGTTAACCTGTGGCAAATTCAATTGAATGGGTATGATTTGGAAAGGCACACAGGTCTTAATAAAAGGTCTAACAGCTGAAAATGCATATCAGAGCAAAAACTAAGTTCAAAAGAACTGCCTGTAGAGATCAGAAACAGGTTTGCGTCAAGCCATAAATCTGGGGAAGCGTTAAGAAAAAAATCTGCTTCATTGAAGGTTCACAGAATCATGTAGTCTCTGTTACCCTTAATGGAAGAAGTTTCAAACAAGCAGGATTCTTCCTAGAGCTGGCCTCCTGGCCAAACTGAGCAACTGATGGAGAAGGGCCTTGGTTAGTGTGGTGACTAAGAAGCTGATGGTCACTCTAGTTGAGCTCCATGATCATATGTGGAGATAGGAGAAACCTACAGAAGGACAAACATCACTGCAACACTCCACCGATCTAGGATTCATGACGGTTTGGCAAAACTCAATACTCTCCTCAGTGAAGACACATGAAAAAACACTTGGAATTTGCAAAAAAGCACCTTAGGGACCCTCAGACTCTGAGAAACAAGATTCTCTGGTATGACGAACCTCAATTCCAAGCATCATGTTTGAAGGAAACCAGCTCTGCTCATCACCTGCAGAGTACCATCCCAAAAGTAAAGTGTGCTTGTAGCAGCCTCATGCTGTGGGGCTGTTTTTTAGCGGCAGCGACTGCGGGACTCGTCAGAATAGAAGAAAAGCTCAATGCACCAAAATATGGAGATAGCCTTAATGAAAACCCAGTCCAGAGCATCCAGAACCTCAGACTGGGCAGAAGATTTACCTTCCAGCAGGACAGTGACCCTAAGCACACAGCAAGAGGGGCTTATAGACAATAATTGGGATTAAACCCAGGCAAATATTTCTGGAGAAACCTATGGAGTCTGGAGTCTGCCCCCATCCAACCTGACAGAGCTTGAGGCATGATGAGGTGAGGTGAAGAATGGCAGATAATTGCCAAATGCTGACGAGCAAAGCTTGTCTTATCATACCCAAAAAATACTTGAGGCTGTAAAGTTGCTTCAGCTAAGTACTGATTTAAGGGTATGAATACTTATGTAATGTACTTATTTCAGGTTTTTTATTTTGAATAAATTTACAAAGTTGTGATAGTTCTGTTTTTGCTTTGTCAGTATAGTGTATGGAGTGTATATTGATATGGGAAAAAAATAATTTAAAGCAGTATAACATAAGGCAGCAACATAACAAAATGTGAAAAAATGAAGGGGTGTGAATACTTTCGCAAGGCACTGCAGCTAGTCTTATGTCAGGAGACCAGGAAACTGCTATAGTATTGTATACTGTAATGCAATTTGACCAAACGTGCAGAGGATGCTGAATTTTTTTTTTATATTTTTACTGTACTGTATTGTGGCGCATACCAAGTTCATATACAATTCTTTGGTATTTTAAACTTTTCTAGTGTTTTTCATCTACTGCAAGATTACTTTACAGTAGAAAAATGAAAATGATCTGTTCCCAAAAGTTAATTGCTGAATTATTATTATTATCCTGTAATTTAATTTATGTTGTATTGCAATAGACATTGAGCTGCAGAAATTATTCCTGAATCCTAATAAGCATTTTTTGTTAAGTATTATTGATCTCATGAGTGTTCACTGAGCAGGAAAGTCATCAGTGTATTTGAATTGTGTGTAAGCATTTAAAAATACCAGTAATAACTAGATTGAAAAGTTTGAAAGACAAATTTATGCTGTCTTGTCTTGTTTCAGAAACATAAATAGTTTGGTCAGTAAGATATTCTAGATGTTTGCTAAAGTGTCGCTAGTTGATTGCTAGGATATTATGGGTGGTTGCTAGGCTCTTGCTATGCAGTTGCTGGGGTGTTGCTAGACTATTGATAGTGTGTTCTGGGTCCTTACAGACATTCCCACCTCTGGTAATAAAAGAAAATCAAACATTGTTTTCAAAACTGATCCAGTTTCAATGCTGTGATATTATTGTATTTCTTTCTAATGTTAAGAAATTCAAAAGTGTTACACTTAAACTTGCACTAAAACGTGATTCACATCCATCTAAGCAGCCAATGTAATATTAATTGAACCGCATGTCTTCTTTAAAGATACAAGCTCAGAAAAATGTATAACCTGTTGGAGTTTTTATATTGTGTATTGACATGGTGCCATGATGGATTTTGAAATGTTGTTGTTTATTTTTCATTTTAAACAGTATAGATGAATACTTAATGGTAGGGAGTATTTGTGAAGACAATTGTGCATGTCAGACAATAAATCCCCCAAAACTATACATGGGGGCTTGCTTTGGTGTTGCCACCCCTCACAGACCCCATGTCACACCTTTGCCACCCTAAAAATATTTTTTCTAGATCCGCCCCTGCTGCCAGAGAAGACTCAGTAAATCACCTATGCACTGTTTGTATTGGATAATCAGCTCTACCCAGTAGAGGGCAGTGTGAGAATGGTTTATAACTGCAGAGTATGCTGGTACTAAAGGGACATAAAACACGTGAGAGTCTGTGTCGTGATCAGTTCAGTTCCCCTGTGTAACATTTAGTTTTTTTTTTACTGTTTTTGCTTATTATCATGTCGTAGCCTACAATTGTAACTCATAGTTTGCATTTGAAATAATCCTGCTTGAGATGGTTTGATATTTAAAAAAATAAATACAAATCATTTGAAACGTTTAAGCGCTACTCTGTTTAATGTCTGTGTGGCACTTTTATCATCACACACAATTCTTAGACTCGTTTACCTCTGTCGAATTCTGTCAGAGTTTTGTGAAAAATCAAGAATACTTACGTTTTATAGCTTTATTTATCCTTGTAAGATCAATAATAATGCTTATTATTTTATTATTGTTAATAAAATAAATAAATAAAAATAAGAATTGTATTCTTTTAATGTATTATTTCTTTATTATTTCTTTTTAAGCTTGTATTGCAAAATCAATATATCAATCAAATTATTTTTTCCGTCACAGTCATGTCATTTCAAAATCATATTTATTGTTTTCTTAGAAAATACCAGTATTATTATTATTTTTTTATCATAAATGTCCATTCGAGTTGTGTAAAATACCCAATTTTTATTTATTCATTTAAACCTACATAAAATAAATACATAAATAAATGCATCACGATAAATACATAACCCATAAATTATTTGTTTCTCATTCTCATGCCATTGCAAACCCTTTTCCCCTTTAATTTTTGTATCATTTATCACATATTTTGGAAAATATGTTTTATTTTATTCATTTGTTTTTAGTAATAAAAAAAAAAATGATGTATGATAAATGCATAACCCAGAAGTGATTTTTTTGTATTATTATTTTTTATATTATCGTGTAATTTCAACAAGTTGTGTAAATATCCCAATTATTAGATTATTGTTTTGTTTTGTTTGTTCAGTTTTGAATGATGAATGGTATACAATGGGCTGTACAATATATCACCCAAAAATGAAAACAAAAATATTACAATTGTTCTCCACTGACATACGAGTTCAAAGACTTATTTATTTATTTGTGTATTTTTCTTGGAAAACAAAAGCATCATACATTAGATATAACATTTATTTATTTTTGTTTGTTTGTTTGTATGATGAATGGGATACAATACATCACCCCAAAATGGCAACTCTCACTATATGTTTTTTGTCCACCCTCATGTCATTTCAAACTGTGTTTTTTCTTACTAGTAATATACAAGTAATATTTAAGGTCATTGTACACTGGGTCCGAAATTTTCACATGCGTTTTTCAATTTTTTTCATATTCCCATCCCTACCTATCAAAATGCATGCTACGGATGCAATTTATTTTTTTACATGCAAAAATTTTGGACGAAAATTTCGGACTCAGTGTCTCACCTTAACATTTAAATATGGTCCCTACAACAATATTCCAACTCTTGTTTTTGTCATAAACATGATTTATATGACTTAAAAAAAATATTTAAACTCATCTGAAGAACTATGGCAGTACTTCAGTAGAATTAAATCAGAATTCAAAATAATAATTTCTACTCCGTGGCATCAGAACAGATGCCAAATAAATTAAGGAATTTATCAGTATAGAGTATGAAATCCAACACACTCCCTGCTGCCGTTCTTTGACCATCTGCTTGTGAAGATCGAAATTGCCCAGTGCCTCCAATGCCCTTAGCTTCTGAAAGGCTAGCGTACTAGTTCTTTAGCGTGAAAGGTTACCCGGGGAAGTTGTTCTGGCAGAAAGACATTGCATTTGGCCGCGTTCATCGTTTTCCATCTGAGAAAAGGAATTTTTAATTAAATAAACTGAGTGAATAAATAAATTATCCATATCTTTAAAGGTGTAGAAACCCCAATGTTTCCAATTTTATGAAAAAAAGAAAAGAAAACAATGTTCCCTGAGACAGTCCACATGTTGCCTCAAGTAAGACTCAAATTAATGACCTTTGCAAGTGGAGCTGAACATGCTAGCCAGCGAACTAAAGGCCAGGCCTAAAGCTGTGTAGTTGGACTGCGGTTTGATCCTCAAAGGACTCAAATTTGCCATGACAGCCCAGACAGCATAACTGATGAGCCAGCCTCACTCCATTACTAGCACCAGAGAAAAAAAAATCCTGCACTATAGACTCAAAGGCCTTTTGTAGTGTAATCCACCGTAAGTTGGTTCTGTGTTTATTGCACTCTGCTAGTGCAGATTTTTATATTGATTGTGTGCTCTTTAGGTGGTGGAGTTTTTGTAAACCAATGGCCAGCTTAAAAACAAAGGTGGATAAGATACATCTGGATGAGAAGGAACATTGCTCCCACTTAGTTTTTATCTGTCTCCTTGAACAAGGCGTGTTCCTCTGAGAGGTAAAGTTATCAACCATTATTAGTAGCCTAATTTATCCTCCCATACTTTAAATGTATAACAATATCAACTTGTAATCAAAACGGACCATTTACTTTCTTAATACACATTTCTAATCAAATTTTCTCAGTAAATGCCCTATTTTGCTTTGAAATACATCACATTATGGAGGTAAAATGGGTTGCGAATGTTTTATGTTTTAAAATGTTTTATGGCTTTTACCCTGTTAGTGTCACAATGAGAGGCAGAAGACAACAGGTAAGTATCACACGGGAATGTTTTTTGAGTGAGATGCAGTGCAAGAGGAGAGTGATGAGCTGGTGAGTATCGGGGGGATGGTTATATGCAGGTTCACGGTGCAGGAACTAATAACCTTCTCGTCACAGGAGAGTGGAGTCCGGGTGCTCAGGAGAGCGGGGATCAACGCTGGAGAATCGTTGGAAACGCGGGAGTCCTGGAATATCCTTTGGATAATCGCTGGAGAGTCTAGGAGGTAAGAAAACACAGGTAAGTGTGTGGGGAGTCTGTTTAGATCCGTATAGTGAACCGTAGACCAGACGATGAGTGTCAGAGAGCATGTGGAGTTTATAGGAGTGTTGATGAGGGACAGCAGGTGCAGGTGATCAAAACTCAGGTGACTGGGATCTGGTGATTGCGGTTGATGGCGGAGACTGTGACTCTCTGACACTACCCCTTCCCCCAGGGGCGGCTCCTGACACCCTCAAGCGGCCAAGTAGTCCTCAAGTCCTCAAGTAGCCCTCCCAATCCACAAAATACTCCAGCCGGCTTCCCCGTCACCGTGAATCCAGGATGTTGCGGACTTGATAGAGGGTTCATCTAGTATTTCTGGAGGAGGCGGCTCGTCCGGCTCGGGTTGATCTGGTGGGGGAGAAGAGCAAGGCTTCAGCAGGGACACGTGAAATGTGGGATGAATGCGGTACCTGGGGGGTAGTTGAAGATGATAAGTGACCTCGTTGATCTGCCTCATGATCTTAAATGGACCAATATAGCGGGGACTCAGCTTCCTACAGGGTAGGCGGAGTCGCAGGTCGCGGGTGGACAACCACACCCAGGTTGATAGAGGGGAGTTGGGGCATGCCGAGCGTCTGCGAAAGTCTTATGTCTCCACACTGCCCGCTGGAGGTGGATGTGGACTGAGTCCCACACTTTCTCGCTCGCCCGGAACCAGTAGTCAACAGCTGGAACCTCCGAAGGCTCTCCCGTCCACGGGAAGAGCGGTGGTTGGTAGCCGAGTATGCACTGGAAGGGAGTGAGGCCGGTGGTGTTCTGACGAAGGGAGTTTTGTGCGTACTCGGCCCATGGAGGAAACGGCATAAGCTGAACTGGTCTTCTTGGCAGTATGCCCGGAGGTAACGTCCGAGTTCCTGGATCTTGCGTTCAGCCTGGCTATTTTTCTGGGGATGATAGCCGGAGGACAAGCTCACTGTGACTCAGAGTAGTCGAAAGAAAGCCTTCCCCACTCGGGATAGATGAACTGTGGACTGCGATCTGATACAATTTCCTCCGCCACTCCAAAGTTGGTTATATGTTATATGCACGTTCACGGTGCAGGAACTGATATCCTTCTCGTTCACAGAAGAGTGGAGTCCGGGTGCTCAGGAGAGCGGGGATCAATGCTGGAGAATCATTGGAAACGCGGGAGTCCTGGAATATCCTTTGGAGAATCGCTGGAGAGTCTTGGACATTAAGCAAACACAGGTAAGAAATCTTGTAGGATCGGGTATGGACCGTATAGTGAGCCATAAACTGGACGATAGTGTCCAGAGAGCATGTGGATTTTAAGAATTGTTGACAAGGGACACAGGTGCAGGTGATCAAAACTCAGGTGACTGGGATCTGGTGATTGCGGTTGACGGCGGAGACTGTGACTGTGACTCTCCGACAGTTAGTTAACATTAACTAGTATTTTTTTTTTTATGACAATGTTCTTTTACAATTTGTTTCACATTATAAAAGTAAAATGAGTTGTTGAATTAAAAAAACTAACAAAAAATACCATATGTTACAGTGGTTTTACAATGATAAACAGATGTTGTTAGACATAACATGAGATGTTTTAGGACCCGTTCTTATCCTTGAAGTCTCTAATAAATCAAAACTAATGTTTTATGGCTTTAAGATTCTATCAGTTAGCATTAGCAGATGCTAGCATACTTCTAAGAATTTACTAAATGTTCTTTACTGGGTTTATATCGCAATATGGAAGTAAAATGGATTGCAAATTGTGTTTCATGTTGTCTTGAAGTCTAAATGGCAAAGTTGTGTATCTGAGAGTTACTTAACTGAACCAAATAATAACAATCCTATATGTAACAGGTGATTTTATCATGGTAAACAGCTGTTGATAAATGCAAAAATAGATGTTTTAGGTACCAGTCTTATCCTTGAAGTCTTCAAAACTAAAAATGAGTTCCTGTTAGTTATAATTAGCGTATTAGCATACTTCAAAAAATTAACAAAATGCTCTTTCACTAGATTTAAATCGCATCACAGAAGTATGGGTTGTGAATTGTGTTTCATGTTATCTTGAAGTCAAATTGCAGATTTCTGTATTTTTCAATAAAAAAAATCAATAATACCATATTACAGTGATTTTACCATGGCAAACATGTTAAATGCACATCCGGGAACCATTCTCATCCTTGAAGTCTTCATGAAATCAAAACAAACATGTATAGCTTTTTGTTTCTGTCAGTTAGCTTTAGCATATGTTAGCATACTTTTAAAAGTAAACAAAATATTCTTAAACCAGATTGACTTTTTTTCTTATAGTAAAGCAGACAAACATATTCATGATTTGGCTTGTTTGTTTGGGCTTAAACATGTTTTACGTCTAATACTATTCTCTCTAGAAGTTGTTTGATATGTTTTGCCTCAAATTCCCTTTTCGACGGTTCACACAGGAAACAAAAAGACATTCAGCAAACCATTTAGCATGGTGAGATCACTGTAACACACAACCTGAAGTACCTAGTTACTTTTGTTAAATAGACATGAGGTTAAAATAACTCTCATGCTTTGTGGCGGTAGCTGCTAACCGTTAGCTGTAACGGTTTAGAAATAAACAGCCTGCTGAATTAAACCAGAAATGAACTGATATGCATTGCAGGTGTGGAATATCGGCTTTTTACAGTGGATTCAAACTTTTGGAGGTCTTTAATACTAGAGCAATCTCCAATTTTAGGTTGCCATTAAAGTATACTGACAATTTCTTATAATTTTTCTTTGCGTTTTATCTAGATTAGAAGCACCTGAGGCCAACGCTTTATGATAACTGACTAGCATATCAATGATATCCACTTTGAACCTTCTTTTATCCGTAGCTCTATGCCAATTACCTGATCTGTCCTTTACTGTTAATTAGCATCATTAGGTTTTTCAC
The DNA here is from genome assembly GCA_027422405.1 of Ptychobarbus kaznakovi. Taxonomy (NCBI): domain Eukaryota; kingdom Metazoa; phylum Chordata; class Actinopteri; order Cypriniformes; family Cyprinidae; genus Ptychobarbus; species Ptychobarbus kaznakovi. The sequence goes on from CM049815.1 coordinate 15,130,121, forward strand.
GATGCCCTGGGGTGTTTTCACTACAGCTGCCCATTCACTTAAAATTCTCTTTAAAGGATGAACAAATTGATGCAAAATACGATAAGGCCATATTTCTGCAGATCCCTAGATGTAAAACATTTCATTTCAGTAATTATGGGTATAATTGTACCTCAATTTCAGCGGCGAACCTTGAGAAACACATACTTTAGCTAATACCTCATTAATGTGTGTATCAACAGCAGTGTTGTAAGACACTCAGAGGTCACACTTGCCCACACAAGGGCTGGAGTCGCAGAGATGGAGCGATTTCTGATCCTTAGAAATAAATAAATCCTTTCAGATTTAATGAGCTCAGCAGGGGAAACTTTTTTTTTTAAATGTTTGGACATCTTCCAAGTTGGAGTAATCCGTATTTTCCCCACACCTTCATCAAAAAGCCAGACACGGTGATCGTGAACAGGCAAATAATGGCTGTTGAAAATGCTTGCACAACATTGCAATTTGTTTTTCTTGAAAGACAGGCACCACAATACTTTACTAGCATGTTAAAGAGGCATATAAAGTTAGATTTTAAAATTAAGGCTTGTTTATATAATAATTCCTCTTTGCCACTCTGACATCCTTTTCAAGTGTGTATTTGGCCTGTTTATACAATACTATATATATTGCATCTTATTTTTGGATGTGTACATTTTGTATTGAAAAAAACAGAAATAAATAGATTTTTGTTTCAAAATACTAATGCATATATATACAAATCATTTATTAGTTTATGTATTTATTGTAAAATATGTATTTACACTTATTTATTTTGTGCAATCAGAAAATGATTCAGACAATAAATAAAAATATAATTTTGTATCAAAATAATACAACTTAAATGCTATTCATCAGTCAATAATTTTTGCAATGCAAAATGTAATCACTGTTTGTTTTTTTTTTTTGCTAAAAAAATATTATCAAATGTCTCAAGAACTTGTTGGGTTTTGTGAAGGGATTCACATTAGTATTGCAACTTGTCCACCAATACTTTGCCGCTGGGCTCTGAAAACCCAGGTGACTCTAAAAGTGACAAACATGACAACAAACAACTTTTGTCCATTTCTGAGGCACATTCTTTCTCACTTTTTCAGTATTTCATTTTCCAAGCTCTTATTATTTGATAAAAGTCCTATTTTCCCACTAAAGTGCAGTGTGCTGATCATTTTATGATGCTGTAAGTGCTAAAAATCATTGACGAGTCATGCAGCTGTGCAGAAATTACGACTTCTGGAAGCAATTCACATGTGGTTACCGCTGAACACGGTCCAGGTGGAGCGGATTATAATTCCTGTCAGGGAGCACAACTGCTGGGGCCTTACAAACAGATGGATGTGGTTCTCAGAGGACTTCACACAGTGGCACAGGAAATTATGCTCTCGGTCCCGGGTCGTCAAAGGGGTGGGATTCACTAGGGACATGCAAATGTGGGCTTGTCAATTTTTTTTCTCTTCTTTCTGGTTGTTTTTCAGACACAGACCCTGCTTTAACCCACATAATCCATTTCTAAATGAAAACAGTGACTTTAAAGTCGTTTTCTTTGTACAAAATACCCTAGAACTCATGCTTTCTAATTTTTTATTCGACAATCGCTGTGTTTTAGGAATGTCTTGAGTAATCAATGCTGAATGTTAAAAGATGACGCATGTGAAATTATTGCTATATACTGTGTGTGTGTGTGTGTGTGTGTGTGTGTGTGTGTGTGTGTGTGTGTGTGTGTGTGTGTGTGTGTGTGTGTGTGTGTGTGTGTGTGTGTGTGTGTGTGTGTGTGTGTGTGTGTGTGTGTGTGTGTGTGTGTGTGTGTGTGTGTGTGTGTGTGTGTGTGTGTGTGTGTGTGTTTTGTTTGTTTTACAAAAATATATGTATTTTACAAAAATGGGCAATACATATTGATTCCTGTTAGTACAAATTAGACAGTTCATAGCATATAGTTCAATTTTTTTATTTATAAGTTATGAACTGTTTTTGTTATAGTGTATAAAAATTAAATGTTCATTTATTTTCTTGAAATCATAATATTAATGATTATAATTTATGCTGCATTAATACAATTTTAAATGCATATAACATTACAATTTAGAGCATTTCCATTTGTTTGTATTTTAATGTATAAAAGCTGTTATGATGTTTATTATTTATAATTTTTTGAGTAAACGTTTACAGTAAAGCAATTAAAACCAAAAAAATCAAATGTAACAAAATTTGTGTCAAATACAGTAAAGTTACTAAAGTAGCTAAACAATGGAAATACTCAAGTACATATGTACGCATAAATAATAACACAAATAAGAATAACCTTTCAATAATATAAATACAGTTTGTCAATGTAAACTGAAAGATAATTCATATTTTGTTAAAGTATTAACAATAATCATTATTTTAAACAATTTTTTACTGTAGAACTGTTGCGTTGTTTGTGTATTAATTGAAGTCCTCTGAAATGTCTTTTGTATTGTGTTCATAACCACCCAAAAAACTATACATTTGAAGTTGAAAACTCTTTTCGGTGTAACTTTATTCGAGCACAAACATCTATACTATTTGCCAGCCAATCTGAAGTTACCATTGCATGCTGTTCCCTCAACCGTACAGGCCGTGCAAAGGCATACATCAGATTTGGAGGTCAAGGACACATTTTTTCCCCCCATTTGATTCCTGTACAAGCTGTACTGCGCTGCTAAATCTAAAAAGGAATGACCTTTATTCTCTTGCTGTAGAGATTTTGCTCTCTGGAGAAAAGGAGACGTTGATGGCCATGCTTCTGAAATAAAATGGCATTTCCTTTGCCCTCAGAATGATCAGTGTTACGACGGAGAAGTTGATGTATCAGTCAGGATAACAGAGGAACAATAGAAAAAGTAGAACAAACTCAAACAAATAGCAAACAAATAAAAAAGAAATAAGCGATAATGCTGTTTTGCAGTTGTTGTGAGACAATCAGAGAAGAGAATACAATGTTCTCCTCACCTGGCAGATCGCAGCACGACCGTTTATTCTCAAAGGTGGTATAATTTCATATCCAGCTTTTCTTGCAGACTCACAATTTTATCTTCGAGTCTTTGGAGGGAAATACATCTTTTTGAATTATGTTCCTCTAATAAAACACAATTAACTTTTTTGTGTGGTTCAATGAAGTTTACACATTGATGTCAATGACTTCCTTTTAAAGCAGGGGTTTTCAACTCTGGCCCTCGAGGTCCACTTTCCTGCAGAGTTCAGATCCAGCCCTAATCAAACATATCTGAACAAGCTAATTAAGGTCTTCAAGATCATTAGAAAGTTACTGGCAGGCAAGTTTGATCAAGGTTGGAGCTAAACTCTGCAGGAAAGTAGACTTTGAGCACCAGAGTTGAGAACCCCTGTTTTGAAGCATTACAGGCACAAATTGCATTAAAAAAAGATGACATGATGACAAAACAAGTAAAAGCACATACGAAATCTCATTCTGTTTTCACAATTTTAGAAAAACTGTAGTGTCGACTAAATTCATCCTGCTCAACCACTCAACCCTGTTACCCAAGGAAAAAAATCCAATTAATAATTTAATTAATTTTTTTGGGGAAATATAAGCTAATCAATAACAGCAACCGAGATTTGGTCCAAGACCAGCTAGTCCCTACTGACATTTTTACTTAATTAGTCAACCCTGTTACTCATTCTGCCATAATCAGTGTTATAAATGTTATCTATTTGATTTTAAATTGTATTCAATGCCCATTGCTATGAAATGACAATATCACAAATTTGACTTTAAACAGTATTGTGACGTGTATCAATTTTGGTAACTGAGTTGAAAAAATAATCAAAATACTTCCTGATTGTCCATGTGTGCCCCCTATCCAAGTTTTCTGTCCTTTTTATTATTATGACATGGTATTAAGACAAGTAAAAAAAAAAATCGAATTAATTGTCTCAATTTCAGATAAACTGTAGTGTTGACTGCATTAATCCCACTCAAACATTCAACCCTGTTACTCATATTCTACTATAGTTAATGTTTAAAATGTTCATTGCTATAAAAAAATAACATTGTATAGATTACTTTTAAACAGTGTTTAGACATGTCCACATTTTGGTAGCAGAGTTGAAAAAAAAACATATTAAAACATTGACAGCTGATTGTCAATGTTGGGCCATTATATAGTTTTAAGTCCCTAAATGATTAACTGGTGAAATTTGTTCCTTATTATTAACTTCCTTCCATCAACAGCCTGACTTGTTTTTAATAATCCCCACCGGAATTAGCTTTTTGACCAAAATGTTCTATCTTTACAGCATTAATAAATATGATTGAAAGCATGTCATTTGCTTTGATATGTTGTTGTAAACTCAAGATATTTTTTTCCACGATCAGCCTGAAACTGTCACATCGAAGTGACATGTGGATGACACAATCTGCTGTATAAATGGTTGACGGTGTAGATGAAAACTAAGCTTTGGTCACACAACCTCACAGAGTTTTCTTAGAGGTTTCGCCATGACCAATTTCCTATTCAGATTATTCATGCTCAACCATTTTATGCTTTATTCATTTACTTTCTAATTCTACGTGTTTATAAAAAGACCATAAACCTTTGAGCAGAGAGTTTACTCCTGCAAACATAGCCAAAAATGTGAGGGATTTAAATGAACCATTTATAGGATAAAAAAAATGAAATTGTATCCTTATTTACTCACAGTAAGTCTTTCCAAATTCGTCCACTTTTTTCTTCCATCTGCTGAACAAAAAAATGGATATTCTAAATAATCTTTACGCATGTTTCTCATCTGTGCAGTACATTTATATTAGACTTTTAATTGATGTTTATTCCAAAAAAAAAATAATCACATGTTATAGTTTGTACAGAGTTCTAAAAATCACAAACATCGTATAATTGATTTTAAGTATTAACTAATTCTAATTAATTGTGTCTCACAATATACTTGCAACCATGTTACTGAAGGTTTCTTTCCCCCATATTTAAAAACTAAGAATTGTGACACCCAGGAAGTAAAAATTGGACATCTGGACATGGCAGTGAGACAAGTAAATAATAAATCGAATTTATCTTCCTACTTTTATACACATTTTAGTGTTGACTGCATTCATCCTGTGCAAACATTCAACCCTGTTATCCAAGACAAAATGATCCCACAACTATTTTTCTTCAGTTAATAGCAAATACAAAATAATTAATGAATACAAAGCATCATTTGGTCCCATCCTAGTGCCTACTTATAGCTTAATGTTCAACCCTGTAACTCATTCTTCCATAATTAAGGTTATATGTTGTCCATGTAATTTAGAAGCTTGTTTAATGCTTATGTATTGAAAATACAGTATCAATATCACACTTGTATTACTTTTAAACAGTGTTTAGACATGTCATAATTGTAATAATTTAGGTAACAGAGTTGAAAATACCTCCTATAAAATGAAATAAAAAATACTTCCTTAGGTTGTCAATCAACATTTTTACTTGTTGAATTAAAAAAATATATATATTTATGTATTTATTTATTTGTACATACTGTAAAGTTATCATGCATGGTATTTCAAATCTTCTGAAAGCACACATTTTGTATGGACTATTTTATAGTAATAGTTCACAAACATGCAGCTTTTCACATCACAATAATGTAATTGATAAATTGGAGTCTTGTGGATTATTTTGATGTTTTTATCACCTGTTTGGACTCTCATTCTGATGGCACCCATTCACTGCAGAGGATCCAATGGTGATGGAATGCTACATTACTCCAAATCGGATGAAGATATAAACTCATCTACATCTTGGATGGCCTGAGGGTGAGTAAAATTAAGTTTTCAATTTTAGGTGAACTGTTACTTTAATGTGCTTTTGAAGCTTTACAAACTTGGTCACTATGAGCTGGTATTGAATGAACTGTAGGAAAATATATTCTGAAAAAGAAAAAGAAAGCATATGGTTTGTCCATTTCGAGGGTGAGTGAATAATTAAATTTTTGGATGAACTATTCCTTTAATAATCCAAACCCAGCATTTTCCCTCAATAAAATGTAATTGCACAAAGTCATAAATGCATAGTGAATGATGGTCATTTAAAATCGAGAGCACAAGGACACGGTTAATAGGAGCCCTGTGGCTCCATTAAGAAATGTGTCTCTCCTCCGCTCTGAGGTGACAGACAACTGCTGAGCGAAAACTCCGCTTCGGGGGAAAGAGAGAATTGGGGAATAGAAGAAAAATCCACTCACCAGATACCAGCACTACAGGATCATCCGTCTTACTTAAAGCCACTTAAACATGCTAGATACTATAGCTGCCAGACCCTCATCTTGGATAAACGAGTTCCAACAATATACACACGACACTATTCATGCTTAGTTTAATGTCAACATATCTTGGTTCGCTTATGCATTTTGTCAGAATAGTAGAGTACTTTTTACTGCATACTATTTACTGTATACTGCCTGCTCACTAATAGTATGTGAAACAGTGTGTGGTATCAAACGACATTGGAATATTAGTGTAGACTATACTGCATACTAAACAGTAATAAATTACATATTTTGCTTGCCAAAAATATTATACACAGTTGTCACAAATTGACTTTTCAAAATCAAAGAATATTTTTTTTTTACAGTAAAAATGATGCAAAAAGTAGTTTTATTATCTCTTATAACAATATATTTCATTTAAACCTATGAAAATGCAGATGTAAATATTACTGAAAAATCAGTTTTAAAACTGCTGTTCCATTTTATATAGAATACAGTATTATGTCCGATATGAAAACAATTACAATGATTAAAAGCTTTTGTTTTAAAACATATGATTTTGCACAACATTGCAATTAGTTTTTTCTTGAAAGACAGGCACCACAATACTTTACTAGCATGTTAAAGAGTCATATAAAGTTAGATTTTAAAATTAAGACTTGTTTATATAATAATTCCCCTTTGCCACTCTGACATCCTTTTCCAGTGTGTATTTGGCCTGTTTATACAAGACTATATATATATTATATATTGCATCTTATTTTTGGATGTGTACATTTTGTATTGAAAAAAACCCAGAAATAAAATAGATTTTTTTTCAAAATACTAATGCATATATACAAATTATATATTTGTTCATGTATTTATTGTAAAATATATATTTACACTTATTTATTTTGTGCAATCAGAAAATGCATCAGACAATAAATAATAAATTAATTTTGTATAAAATTAAATCAACTTAAAGGGATAGTTCACCCAAAAATTTAAATTCTGTCATCATTTACTCACCCTCAAGTAGTTCCAAACCTGTATGCATTTATTTGTTCTGCCGAGCACAAAGGAAGATATTCTGAAGAAAGTTTGTAACCAGGCTGTTTTGGGGCACCATTGACTTCCATAATAGGAAAGAAAATGCCCCAGAACTGCTCTGTTTCCTACTTTCTTCAAATTATCTTCCTTTGTGTTCAGCAGAACAAACACATTCATACAGGTTTGGAACTACTTGAGGATGAGTAAATGATGAGAGAATTAAACATTTTGGGTGAACTATCTCTTTAAATGCTATTCATTCAGTCATTCATTTTGCAATGCAAAATGTAATCACTTTTTTTTTTTGCTAAACCAACATTATAAAATGTCTCAAGATCGTGTTGAGTTTTGTGAAGGGATTGGCATTAGTGTTGCAACTTGTCAAATAATTTTCCGCTGGGCTCTGAAAACCTAGGTGACTCTAAAAGTGACAAACATGACAACAAACACCCTTTGTCCATTTCTGAGGCACATTCTTTCTCACTTCTTCAGTATAAGCTCTTATTATTAGATAAAAGTCCTATTTTCCCACTAAAGTGCAGTGTGCTGCACATTTTATGATGCTGTAAGCCCAAAAAAAGCCATTGACGAGTCATGCAGCTGTGCAGAAATGACAACTTCTGGAAGCGTTTCACATGTGGTTACCGCTGAACACGGGTCAGGTGGAGCAGATCATAATTCCTGTCAGGGAGCACAACTGCTGGGGCCTTACAAATAGATGGATGTGGTTCTCAGAGGACTTCACAGTGGTACTATATCATATGTTTTAAAACATATAATTTTTGGCAAGCTAAGCAACAAATTATCTTCCAGTGATTCTGCTTCAGTGTGAAAAGGTATGAAAGACATTACCAATTACAAGAAACCATCCCCCAGCACACTGGAGAATCAGCAACTGGCAGACGATTTGCATGAGTTTTACTGTAGGTTTGGAAAAACACCCCAAACCCACCTTGAACACCTCTCCACACAACCATCAACACCTCCAGCAACCCCTCTCTCCCCCACACCTGCATTGAAAATAAGTGAAGATGACGTGTGCAGGTTTTCAGAGAGAACAAAAGAAGGAAAGCACCAGGACCAGACAGTGTGTCACCAGCCTGCCTTAAAACCTGTGCTGACCAGCTGGCCCCCATATTCAAAGATCTTCAACGGATCACTGGAGCTGGGCGAAGTCCCCTCATGCTTCAAATGCTCCACCATCATCATCCCCGTCCCAAAGAAACCCAAAATCACTGGACTGTTTGTAATACACTGTTTGTGTAAATATACCTGGACAATAAAGCTCATTCTGATTCTGATAACAAAGATAAGAACAGAATATTGTGTATCAGACTCATTTTGAAGCAATACTACTATTATGCAAATTTACTATGTAGCTTGCATCCCAAGTTATTAATAAAAGCTTTGCTTACCAGATTTTTTTGTGAATTTCAATTGATTTGCCACTCAGTGATCACAGATCCTGGACAAGAGAAACACTTTTCCATTTTGAAAATTAAAACAGTGATATGATCATTTCAGTGTACTTAAAAAAAACAGCAAAACCAGACAGCTCTCATAAATCATCTTGAAATATTAACATGACCCTTCCTGGGATTTAATAAATAAATAAATGCATACAATCACAGTGTATTCATTTTATTTTTGTATGTACGTAATAAATAGTTTTATTGCAAGAATTTGTATTAATGCAAAAATAATTCATTTTCATTTTCTTTTTTATTTTTTTTTATTAAATTTGTTGCATACAGACAACAACTTTGTCAAAACAATCCCTGTTTACACAGATCTGCGAAAGTGACTGAAAACGCTGTAGTATTTAATTCAATCTACTGTATACTGTGTGGTGAATACAGCCATGGAAAATGGATGTTATTTGATTTTATTTTCCTCATACATACTAACTCACACAGCAGGAGCATAATGGCACAGATGTCAAATGTATAAGCAGAAAGAGAAAAAAGCAAGAAACATACATCACTCAACTGAAAGAGTAACTCAAGCTGACCAATAACAGTTTACAAGAGTACAAAATGAACACTTTTAAACATGAATCAGTGTTTTACCTCTGGCTGTGGTTGAGGTGATCTGTCGGTGGTAGATTATATTTTTCTGGTTTTGTTACGGTATTTAATGTTGTCAGATGTACCCGGCATTCAGGCTGAGAGAGGTCCGACCATTTGCATGACAAACGAGGAAAGTCGACTGCCAGTTTTATACATCTGGTGTCACATTTAATTAGACTTTTCTTTGAATGAATAGACCTCAACCATTACATTGATATATTCGGTGATGTGGTTTTACTAAGCGTTCCTATGCATTCCTCTGAGTAACGTTGTGTTTACTCTCAAACGCGTTTCTCTGAGAAACATTGCCTTCACTCTCAAAAGTTCTGCGTTCCCCCGACAAACTTTGTCACTCACAAAACATTTGCGTTCCCTTACAAACTTTAGCGTTCTCCCAAGAAAAGATAAATTCACTCCAATTTTTTTTACATTTACCATTTCATTGTGCTGACATATTTTTTAATTAACTCCTAAAAACTTGATAAATTTTGTTCACTCTGAAAACTTTTGCATTCACTTGAGAATCTGTGCACTCGCTTAAACTTTGCATTCGCTCCCAACACTTTGTGTTGCTCCCCCGACAAACTTTGCGTTCACTCTCGAAAACGTTTGCGCTCCCCCAGACAAAATTAACTCACAAAACTTCTGCATGCAAACACACAACTGGTAATGGGGAAAAAAAATGTGACATGAGGATACATTACATGCTTACGCACTTTGTGATTTTGCTTTCACTTACAGAACAACTTATGCATTTGCATTCACTCCCAAACTTTTGCAATATTTGTGCTCACACACAAAACGTTTGAGCTCCCCTGACAAACTTTGCATTCTCTAATGAAAAATAGCATTTCCTTGGACAACTTTTCAAAAGTTTTGCATTCCCAAGAAACTGCATTTGCTCACAAAACCCGACAAACATTGCATTTTCGTACAGAATTTCTGCATTCCCCCAACAAACTTTGCATTTTCTCACTAAACATTTGTGCTCAGGTGCAAAACTGGTGACGGAATTAACATGAGGTGGGGGGAATATAATGTATGAAGTTTACATACGTTAGTGAGCAAATGCAAAGTTTGGTGAATAAATGCAAAAGAACGGATTATTTTCTTCTGTCACTATGTTCCCTTAATGGCTCTGTAGTTTTCAAGCATTTTGGTCACTATAAACACTACTGGTTATATTAGTCAGAGTGAGAATTTAACTTGTTGCCAAATAAATGCCAACAAACATGTTCATATGCAACTATAGAGGTAACCACACCATTTGTACCTTGTGTTGTTTAGGTACAGTATGAGTATAAAAATTTTCTGATTAGTGTATTCCTACTTGGCAAATTCCCAATCATCAAATTAATACCCAAACTATGCTGAATTTAAGACAACAAAATCCACCTTCTCAATAGTAAAGACCTTATTCAACCCCAAGCCTCAATTTATACTGTATGAACTGAATTTTTAGAGCTGTGACCAATCGGATGTTTTTTCTACGTTAGTATTTATAGTCCGAAACAGTGCTAATAGCCTCTTCTATTTTCAGTACACGCTTTAATCGAAAAAATGCTGCTGCATCAGCTCATTGCGATGAACTCTATGAAAAATGTTAAGGTCAATTATTGATCTGCTACATGTTTGTCGTCTACATCTACAAGCCATCGACTGAATTCACCCGAAGTACAGCACAAACCAATTTGCAGAGAAATTGCCATCATCGACACAATTCCTCAATCGGAACGTCTGTATTCTCTCCAGATTTCAATCTCACGTTCCATCTGCGACCGCGGCACTTGACGGAGTTAAGAGGTAATGATCACTCATTTGTCCAGACACCGTCTCGCCCGGCATTCCTTCTGGAGAGGCAGGCACACTGCCGTGGCAAATCTGGCAGATTGCATGTTGACAAACATCGACACAGGGAATAGATTTCAATCTCAATGGTAGCAACCTAAAATCCATCAAGGAAGAAATCCACACACCTGAGATAAATAGCTGTCTTTGCTCTATAAGTGTGGAGTGCACTCAAATGGCCTGTCTGGATCTGTATTCTGGTCGCGATATTTTCACTCGGCTCTTAGATGTGTCTTCACGGTTGCAATTAGTTTTTTTTCTAGTTTTGTTTTTGATCCAAGCATTGTCTTGCTATCTTTATGGGTGATAAGGCAAGTTTACTTGTATATTATAATTTAAAAATCTTGATTATTGTCATGCATACTATGACTGTACTGCATATTGTGCTTAAATGTAATTAACTGATAATACACTGTGTTTGCAGCCTCAAATACGCCCTGGATAGTCCAGAACATTTAAGAGACACACAAATAAAGTACGTAATTAGCTTTATATATTAGTTATTTCATATCTAATAGACATGAAGTGACATCAATGCTGTATACGGCTAATCACTATATTTAGCAATTCAATATGTTATTACATACATTATATACATAAAACAGTATATATTTAATACATTATATATTATTATACATTTTCGATGAAAAGTAAAAAAAAAGATGTATACAGTTTTATGATTCAATATTTTCATTATATTGAAAAATGTATTATTTCTTTAGTGAGGTCAGTGGAAATATTAGCAGGGCAGCTAAAAATCTGAACTCAGCAGAAAGAAATCCTTATTGTTGAGCCTTCATAAAACAGATAGCAGCTTCTCTGTTGCATTTTTCTTGCATTGAAACGCTTTAAATTGGAAAGTGATATGAAATGTGAATGTGGTAAATATGCAATTCATCCCTCTCCCTCTCTCTCTATTTGCCATTAACATCAACGAGAGCAACACCTGCGATCATTAGATCTTCACAGTCGTAAAGCGCTTGAATGATGCCTAAAGTTAAAAAGAAACCTTGCACGTTAATTCACAATATCTCTTTTTATGTCTCACGATTACTGTATTATGCAAATGTGATTATTATTATTATGTTAGGAAACTGAGAGCATGTGCTGATACTCTTTGTATCTTAGTTTCTGTACAGAACACAAATGTTGAACATTGTGTGTGGCAAGATCTTCACAGGTCTTCATCATCCCAGCATCCTCATCCGTTGTGGTTTTGTCACTGTGTGGTGTTTAGTGTCAGTCGTCATTGGGATTCTGCTGCCGGACTCGCATCCAGCAAGACTGCCGGATTCCCTGCCGTTCCTTCATTCTGTGAGAGCACATCATCCTTCCCCCCTGGCAAGCCATACATCACTGCTTCAGCAGAGCGATCGGCTCTTTAAGTTGCATAAACACAGTGTCGGCGAGTCACCCACACCTACAGCTGATGAATAACGCTTTTCGTCCTGCAAGTTTGTCAAAGACCACACTGCATCCTGACTGCAGGAGAGCTGCAAGTGTGTGTCCACACACTCATATATATCTCAATATCCATCTATCCATCTAAATGTCTATCTACATATCATCTGAATAACTATCCGTTTATCCAAATATCAATCAATCTATCTACTGTATATGAACATTTATCCATCTAAATATCATCTGGATATCTATTCATTCATTCATTCATCCATCAATATTTATCTATCTAGCCTTCCATACGAATATCCATTCATCCATAATCTGAATATCTATCCTGCATGCTTTCATGTGAATATCCATCCATCCATCCATCCATCCATCCAACCAACCATCCATCCATCCATCCATCAATCCGGATATCCATCCATTCATCTTAACATCTATATCCATCCATCACCATCCATCAATCCAAATATCCATCCATTCATCTTAACATCTATCATCCATCCATTCATCTTAACATCGACCATTCATCCATCCATCAATCCAAATATCCATCCATTCAAGATCATCTAAATCCATCCAAAATATCATCAATCCCATCCATCCATTCATCCAAATCATCCATCCATCATCATCTATATCCATCCATTTGAACATCCATCCATTCATCTTACCATCTATCATCCATCCGTCCATCAATCCAAATATCAATCCATTCATCTTAACATCTATCATCCATCCATCAATCCAAATATCCAATCCATTCATCAAAACATTTATCATCCATCCATCCATCCATTCGAATATCCATCCATTCTTCTTACCATCCATTCACCAATCCAAATATCCATCCATTCATCTTAAATCATCTATCCATTCCATCCATTCATCTTAACATCCATCCATTCATCCATCCATCATCATCATCCATCCATCCATATCCATCAATATCCATCCATCAAATATCTATCTATCCATCAATCCATACATCCATCAATCAATCCAAATATCATCCATTCATCCATCCATCCATCTGTTCAAATATCCATCCATCAATCAATCCAAATATCCATCCAATCATCTTAACATCTGTCATCCATCCATCATCATTTGATTATCTGTCATCAGAATATCTATCTATCTATCTATCTATCTATCTATCTATCTATCTATCTATCTATCTATCTATCTATCTATCTATCTATCTATCTATCTATCTATCTATCTATTCATTCATTCATCCATCCATATGAATATCTATCATCAATTCATCTAAATATCCAACTGAATATCAATCCATCCATATATTCATCTAAACATCCATCCATCCATCATCTGAATAGCTATCATCCATCCATTTAACTGAATTTCTTTCTATCCACCATCCATCCAACCAAATATCTATCCATCCGTCAATCTAAATATCTAACTGAATATCTATCCATAAATATATTCATCCAAACATCCATCCATCATCTAAATATCTATCATCCATCCATTCATGTGAATATCCATCCATCTGAATGTCCATCCATCCATTCATCTTAACATCTATCATCCATCCATTTAACAGACTATCTTTCATCTATCCAGCCATGGATATGTCATCTGAATATCTATCTGCATATTCATCCATCCATCTGAACATCTGTCCATCCATCTATTAATCTAAATATCCACCCATCAATTTAAATGAATATATTTCTATCCAACATCCATCCTTTCTACCCACATCATCTGTATATCTATCCTCCATCCTGCCTTTCATCCATCTATCCATCTGTTCATCCATCTGAACATCCATTCATTTATTCAAATATCTAACTGAATAACTGTCCATCCATCCATTTTTCTGAATTTTTGTGCATCCGAATATACGTCCGTCCATCCATCCATCACATTCAACATGAACCAAAACAACCTGCAGCCTGATAAATGTGAAAACGTTTTACCTTTTTTTTATCAGGCAGGTCTGTGTTCACACACCTCGAAAAAGTTTATAGCACATTCTTCAGTTCCACAGTAACCAAAACCGCACATTCATAAATACATAAAGGTCATAAATGGTTCAACTTTACTGTTGCTCTCTTACATTTACACAATATGCTTATCTGAAAAGCTGCAGTTTCCATGACAACTAAACCAGAACAAATAGGTGGAACTCTCATGCTTTTAATAGAAAGGTGAGTCCAGCATTTCACTTTTTTCTTTTGTTCTTCATATCCATCTTTTTTATCTGTAGTCTAGATAATCACACAATTGTTTTTGTACACATTGGAAATGAAACAGGAAGTTAATGGACCAGCTACAAAACTTTATTTCATTTTTCCCAGTTCTACTTTAAGTGAATATAATAAAATGATCCCAAAGTAGATAAAAAATATAATTCAGCTGTTTTCATACATTTTTGTGTGTATTATAATATATTTTAGGGTAGTCTCTCTTTTTAAAGGAACACATTTTAAGATCCAAAAGCACTATAAAGTTATCTTAAAATAGTCTATATGAAAACTTTAAATATATTGCAAGTAATTTGGACTATTTTTATAGTGGATTTCATTATATGGAAAAGAGCAGCTCAAACATTCATCTAAATCGCTCCTTTTTTATTCGACATAAGCAACAACGCCATCTTAATTCAGAACTACATGAGGGTAAGCGAATGATATCAAAATGTAATTTTTAGGCAAACTGTCCCTTTGAAATATATAGCACATTTACATAAGCTATTTGAATGTAAGCATATTATCTCAGCCCATCCGTAAAGGAAGGCCTCTTTATGTGTGTGTTCCTGTTCTGTATCTCTGTCACTCCTCATACGATTTCCTCCCACTCAGGACAGCACAGTGTGCTTCTTACACCCACTCAGCCTCCAACAAGCCACAAAACTGACTTCACTTTCCTGCACATTTTACTTGGGTTACAAATTCTGCTAACTCGTGTTGTACAGTTATTAGCTCTAATATGCCACTGTCTTTGCAGTTGGCATGTAGAAAAGTATTAAGTCAGAATTCAGAAATGTGTTAGATGAAGCACAAGGGACCTGGGTTTTCTTGTGAGACATTGGATAATGTGAAAAGCTTTTTAAAGCAACACCTGACATGCACTGAGCTCTTAAAGAAATGTTACGGGTTAATTCAAATGTTACATAATATTCATTTTAGTTCTCATATTGCATATATTCAGTTTACTGGACTGAGACTGACACTGTTCATTTCACTTCACTTCGACACTATCCATACCATAAATGTTTGTACTTTAAAAAAAATTAATAATTTTATAATATATATTTTTTATTAAAAGAAGTGGAGGGGGGCATGATTAAATATATTGTAAATCACTCCATATGAAACCTTCAAAAACTGTGCATGTCATTTGGATTACTTTAATGGTGGGTTTTGGATTTAATCTTAAATGTTACATAATGCTCATTTTAGTCCTAAAATTTGTTGTTCCAATATTAAATATATTTATTTCAATAGCACTGAGATGTTTGACAGTTTGTTTCACGTTGCATATATGTTTGCAATGATACAGACAAGACTGTGTGAGCGATAACAAATACAGTTTTCCTTAATTTAAATAAAATAAATAAAAATAAAACAAAATATAAATGTTTGCTTGGGAAGTTTAGTTAAAATGACTAAAACTGAAATAAATTAAGATAAATACAGGTGCATTTCAATAAATTAGAATGTCGTGAAAAAGTTGTGAAACTCAAATTGTGAAACTCATGTATTAAATAAATTCAATGCACACAGACTGAAGTAATTTAAGTTTAAGTTCTTTTGAATTGTGATAATCTCAACAAATTAGAATATGGTGACATGCCAATCAGCTAATCAACTCAAAACACCTGCAAAGGTTTCTGAGCCTTCAAAATGGTCTCTCAGTTTGGTTCACTAGGCTACACAATCATGGGGAAGACTGCTGATCTGACAGTTGTCCAGAAGACAATCATTGACACCCTTCACAAGGAGGGTAAGACACAAACATTCATTGCCAAAGAAGCTGGCTGTTCACAGAGTGCTGTATCCAAGCATGTTAACAGAAAGTTGAGTGGAAGGAAAAAGTGTGGAAGAAAAAGATGCACAACCAACCGAGAGAACCGTAGCCTTATGAGGATTGTCAAGCAAAATCGATTCAAGAATTTGGGTGAACTTCACAAGGAATGGACTGAGGCTGGGGTCAAGGCATCAAGAGCCACCACACACAGACGTGTCAAGGAATTTGGCTACAGTTGTCGTCAGAGGCGTCTTACCTGGGCTAAGGAGAAGAAGAACTGGACTGTTGCCCAGTGGTCCAAAGTCCTCTTTTCAGATGAGAGCAAGTTTTGTATTTCATTTGGAAACCAAGGTCCTAGAGTCTGGAGGAAGGGTGGAGAAGCTCATAGCCCAAGTTGCTTGAAGTCCAGTGTTAAGTTTCCACAGTCTGTGATGATTTGGGGTGCAATGTCATCTGCTGGTGTTGGTCCATTGTGTTTTTTTGAAAACCAACGTCACTGCACCCGTTTACCAATACATTTTGGAGCACTTCATGATTCCTTCTGCTGACCAGCTTTTTAAAGATGCTGATTTCATTTTCCAGCAGGATTTGGCACCTGCCCACACTGCCAAAAGTACCAAAAGTTGGTTAAATGACCATGGTGTTGTGTGCTTGACTGGCCAGCAAACTCACCAGACCTGAACCCCATAGAGAATATATGGTGTATTGTCAAGAAGAAAATGAGAAACAAGAGACCAAAAAATGCAGATGAGCTGAAGGCCACTGTCAAAGAAACCTGGGCTTCCATACCACCTCAGCAGTGCCACAAACTGATCACCTCCATGCCACGCCGAATTGAGGCAGTAATTAAAGCAAAAGGAGCCCCTACCAAGTATTGAGTACATATACAGTAAATGAACATACTTTCCAGAAGGCCAACAATTCACTAAAAATGTTTTTTTTTATTGGTCTTATGAAGTATTCTAATTTGTTGAGATAGGTGGGTTTTTGTTAAATATGAGCCAAAATCATTACAATTAAAAGAACGAAAGACTTAAACTACTTCAGTCTGTGTGCATTGAATTTATTTAATACACAAATTTTCACAATTTGACTTGAATTACTGAAATAAATGAACTTTTCCATGACATTCTAATTTATTGAGATGCACCTGTAGAAATAAAAAAGCATACAAATATACAAATTTAGGCTAATTCAAATATGAATAGTAAAATACTATGAAAATAATGCCGTTATTACTAATCTTATTATTGCTGCTTATTATTTCTATGGAAACTTTTTTCTTATTAATAGAAAGTTCAAGAGTGTTTATTATTGTCTTTTCTGTCACTTTTTATTAATTTAATTAGTCATTGCTGAATGAAAGTACTATTTTCCATAAATTGTATTATTCAAAAATTACAATTTTATCTCTAGCCAGATACCTTTGGCTATTATTTTGTTAATACATTTGTCTGATTGTTTGTTTTTAGTCTCAAGCATTCAACAATAACATTAAGCAGTTTTACTACTATAAAACCATGGTTACATTTGTAAGGGTTGTGATGTCCACATGTTTTGAAGACAAAGGCTGTAGCATTTCTATCGCAAAAAGGTGGCCTCAAATTAAAGATTAAGTGGATATTTGAATTAGCCTAAACGTTTGGTCAATATTAAAGGACTTGATTGTTCTGTAATGTATTACCAGGCCTTTGGCTCCCTTTACAGGCATTTGTAAAAATATGTTATGTAAATATCTAAATTGTTTATTTTGTATTAAATAATGTATTTCGACAGCGTTTTTCAATGAAACCATATATTTATTAATTGACCAATCGTTATTGCCTCATTGCTTTTTTATAATGTATTTTAAATCATTTAGAAAGGCTGTTGTTGGCTTAGGTATGTTTTTATAACCACAAAAAAAATATCTTAATACTTCTTTGTATACTAGTATTTGAAGTAACAAAACCATGGTTTAATTTGTGGCATCCATGGTCACAAGAACCATGATTTTTGGTTTTATTCGTAGTAAAACCATGGATAGTTTACATAAGGGAACACAGAAAGTCAGAGAGGATATTATGCGTTGTTGGTGGTTAATTATTAGCGACATTAAAACACATTATTAAAGTCAACAGGCAAAAAGGTTTCACATGATTATGAATGTAGCCTACCTAAAAATGATGCACGGGTTTCATCTTTGTTTTTTTTTTATTCTTTTCTCGGCGCTGGATTGCTGATGTCTTTTCATGGGCATAGCTGTCCATCAACTATGATAATTTTCTTTCAGCCTCAAACATGTCTCGGGTCTTGGGAACGGATGCAGGGATGCTGCGTGTGTGATTAACTGCGTGCTCTGCATATAGGGAGCGGCGGTGCTGAGTTTATCACAGTTTCCACAATAATATTAAAGTAATGTAAAGACTGTTTTCAACATCTATCTATCTATCTATCTATCTATCTATCTATCTATCTATCTATCTATCTATCTATCTATCTATCTATCTATCTATCTATCTATCTATCTATCTATCTATCTATCTATCTATCTATCTATCTAATCTATCCCTGCATATTTCCAATGCTAAGAGGACTATAACAGCACGTATTTGTTGCAAAAAAATAAATAAAAATGATTTAATATGTATGTGCTCTGCTTTTTTCACACAAACGAGAGATAATGCCTCTCGTGGAATCTACATACTGCATGACCTGCCACAGACTTCTACAAAGGATTGTGGTTCTTGAAACAAAGTTACTTGCTTGACATCCAAAACAGGAAGAACACACAGCAGATTGTCATCAATGACCCCCTCAGCATACAGCTGGTGAGTCCTGTGAATCTAGTGAATCTCAACAGTTTATACCAAGTTAAGAGGAACAAGCCGAAACTGAACGACAAACTAATCGGTGGCACAAACAGGGAGTGAGACCCAAAGGCACTCGAGACATCAGATTGTCACGAGTATCGTTTATTGCTGCCTTAGCATCGTCTACCCTAGATACGGCTATGACAAGACGTGTAACACTGGTATTCTACAACCCCATATACATCGTGAGAACAGATTTGAAGCATTAATGAATGTGGGTGAGGAATCCCCAAATGTGACTGAACATGGATCGAATCAGCCAGTAGCTAACATTGCTACTAACAGATGCTCGAAGTCAAGCAGACAGCGGCACACAGCTCAGAGCGCAGCCGAGCCCAGGACTCTGATAGTAGGTGACTATTATCAGAAACATCAGTAGCAGGACTACAACGACATGCTGCTTTCCTCAAGCAACCGTCTCTGATGTGAACAAGGAACTTCGGAACATCCTGATGAAGCACAAGACTGCAAATCAAATTAACATCCATGTGGGAAAGAATGATATTCGGAAAGAGCAGTCGGAACTCCTTAAGAAGGATTTCACTGAACTCTTTGAAACACTTCAAAGACTTGAAGTTCAGTCATTCATCAGTGGACACTTCCAGCAAAGGGAACAAACAGGTTTTCACGGCTGCTTGGGCTGAATACATGGCTACAAAGATCCTGCGGTATAAGAGGAGTCAACTTCATCGACAACTTCAATATTTTCTGGGGCCATAGACAACTGTTTAAACTGGATGGCCTCCACCTAAACATACTTGGAACAAGAGTGTTAAAGGACAATATCTATTTATCCCTCCGTCATCCTTCAGTGGTGCGTGCCAATCCACTTAACCTGAATGGCAGACACACACCTGGACAGAGTATGAGTGATCACAAGATTTCATTTCAGCTTCAGAGTCATCATGTGGCTGACACATCCCACAAAGACACTGATAAAACCATGCCGCTAAAACAACCACTCCTCATGGACATCCCGACTGAGCCCTGCCCAGAGAGCTCATCACATGCAGACCGTGACGTATTACAACAGCACCCAAGGACGACTTTCTGGAAAACAGTCAGGGAAGTCCAGGACAGCATATTACAGCCACCGGAAACACAAGAGCCAGAGCCCATCTTAGATGGAGACATATGATTCCTCTCTCCAGCATCTCCACTTCTAAGCTTCTCACATAAAATGGAGGAACTAGTGTATGCTGGGACTAAACTCGCCCACTCTTTCGCTGCAAGCCCCCAGATATCAACTAAAAAACGGCGGGCCCCCCAACCAACAAAGACTGCAGGCCCAGCTCTCCTTCCTCCTCCTGTGAGAGCTCTCTGACCGCTGCCACAACGCCAGGGCCCAAACCCTCCTCCATCGGCTGTAGGTGAACAAAAAACAACTGATAACAGCTCTCAGTGATATGTGTCGGGTCACCACTATATTAGCTGCAACATTCAAAAATGTTTACAGAACAAGCGTGAACGCAGTGTGCCTGTAGCCTCCTCTATTTCTGTTTTATCATGTGATAGAAAATCTAAGGCCTTCTCAAGCCGTACGGCTGACCAATCAAATCTGCGGCCTGTAATGCATCAGTCAAAGATTGCTGTAGAGACAAAATGTAATTCCATCAAGTAAGCATTTTTAAACATTTGCTCACTAAACAATCAATTATTTCTGATCAATGATTTAATAACCACAAACAACCTGGATTTTATGTTTCTTAATGAAACATGGCTAGAAGACAGCTGCAGTGCAACTGTCCTAAATCAAACAGCCTCTCCTAACTTCAATTTCACAAGTGTTTGCAGGACTGTTTGGAGAGGTGGAGGTGTAGCTGCTCTATTTAAAGATGTTTATCAATGCAAGTAAGTGTCGTTTGGTCAGTACTTGTCTTTTGAATGTCTAGGTATTGTGCTGAAATGTGCTTCACGCATTCTGTTGATCATTATTTACAGGCCTCTAAAATACTTTATTGCCTTTGTTGAAGAGTTCACAGAACTGTTATCAATGATTTCCTCAGAGTTTGACTGTTTTACTATTGCAGGAGATTGTAATATTCACATAGATAATGCAGAAATCAAAACTACAAAATAAATTATAACCATTTAAAACACTTTTGACCTGATTCAGCATGGGCATGGACCCTCACACAATTGAGGAAACACTCTCGATTTACTCATCAGTAGAGATCTATACATTTAATCCATTGTTATTAAGGATGTAGCATTATCTGATCACTTCTGTATTTTCTTTGATATATTGATCTCTGTAACCACTGAATCTAGATCTGTCTCTGTTAGAAAAAGATGCATTAACGAGAACACTAGTGCGCTATTTATGAAGGCTATATATTCAACACCAAGCATTTCTGCAGACTCTGTTGATCTTCTCCTGGATTCATTTAACTCAAAAGTTAAGTGTTATTGATGATATTTCCCCCGTGAAAGTTTGCAAGAAGAATAGCAGACATAAATCATGTTGGAGAAAATCAACAGCAGTTCAGAGTATGAAAAGACAATGCAGAAAAGCTGAGCGGATGTGGCGGAAGACGAAACTCGAAATTCACTATAGCAGCTATAAAGACAGCTTTCATGCTTTCAATGTAGAACAAGCCACAGCTAGACAGACCTTCTTCTCAAACCTTATAAACTGTCACTTAAACAACACTCACACTCTTTTTGCTACTGTTGATAGACTGACAAACCCCCCAATTCAGATTCCCAGTGAAATGCTCTCCAACAGCAAATGCAACGAGTTTGCTTCCTTCTTTTCTGAGAATATTAATAATTTTAGAAAGGAGATTGGCATATCTCTAGTTATGCAGAGGTCACACAGAATCGACCGCAATTTCAAAAAGAAGTAACTATGTCTGTTTTTGAAGAAATTGATAGCAAAATTTTGGCAGAAATAGTACTGCACCTTAAATCATCAACCTGCTATCTTGACACACTTCCCACATCTTTTTTCAAAAGTGTGCTTAACTGTTTAGAAGCAGATCTCTTAGAAGTAGTGAACGCCTCACTTCTTTCTGGGACTTTTCCAAACTCCCTGAAAACGGCAGTTGTTAAGCCCCTTCTGAAAAAGTGCAATCTTGATAACATCATGTTGAGCAACTATTGACCAATATCAAATCTTCCTTTCATAGGTAAGATTATTGAAAAGTTAGTTTTTAAATGGATACCTGGACAATTTTCAAAATGGTTTCTGAGCGCATCACAGCACAGAGACAACGCTTATTAAGATAAGAAATGATATTCACCTTAATTTTGATTCTGGCAAAATATCATTGCTGGTACTACTAGATCTTAGTTTGACACTGTCGATCATAACATACTTCTACAGAGACTGGAAAATTGGGTCGGGCTTTCTGGGATGGGAGACAAATGGTTCAGGTCATACTTAGAAGGGAGATGTTATTATGTGAGCATAGGACTACTATAAGTCTCAGTGGACATCCATGACATGCGGAGTCCCTCAAGGCTCAATTATTGCACCGCTCTTGTTTAGCCTGTATATGCTCCTACTAGATCAAATAATGAGAAAGAACCAAAGTGGCTATCATAGCTGATGATACCAAGATTTACCTAGCCTTATATCCAAATGACTATAGCCCCATTGACTCCCTCTGCCAATGTATTGATGAAATAAACAGATGGATGTGCCAAAACATTCTTCATTTAAACACAAAACGGAGACTGTACAAATACTTTACATAACTGTTTATGAACATAAATATTCATGAAATACTGAAAAAGAGATATTTGTACATAATATATATATATATATATATATATATATATATATATATATATTGTACCTTAAATAGTTGTGCAGAAGAGAGAGTTTGAGTCTTTGTAGCAGGGAGTATTTATAGAAAGTGTCTAGTGTACATATAGTGGGATGAGTGTGTTAATACAGGTGTTTTTTTAGCCCACTCGGCTGTGTGTAGCACACTCAGAATAGCACATAGGAAAATTGACAACAGTTTTAATGAGTTGGGGGGGGGGGGGGGTTGAGGTGTTCATGGTTTTAGAGAGGGACAGGGAGATTGGAGTTAAGAGCTCTCACAGCCTGGGGGAAAAGCTGTTGAGCAATCTGACAGAGCGAGCTTTGATTCTCCGGTACCTTCTACCTGATGGCAGGAGCTGGAAAAGGTTGTGGGAGGGATGGGTGGGGTCCTTCACAATGCTGTTGGTTTTTCTGGAGCATCGTGCAAGGAAAATATCCAGGATGGAGGGGAGAGGGGCACTGATGATCTTTGCAGCAGTGCTCACTGTCCGTTGTAGGGTCTTGCTGTCAGCAGCACTGCAGTTCCCATACCAGACAGTGATGCAGTTTGTCAGCCCATTCTCAGTGGTGCCCCTGTAGAAAGTGGTGAGGATGGGTGGAGGGAGACTTGCCCTTTTCAGTCGGCAGAGAAAGTTTAACGTGAGTAACGTGACGTTGGTGGTCCAGGTGAGATCCTCAGTAATGTGCACCCCCAGGAATTTAGTGCTGCCGACTTTCTCCACAGTTGAGCTGTCGATGGTCAGTGGGGGGTTGTTAACAGAGTTTCTCCTGAAGTCCATCCCAACCTCTTTTGTCTTACTCACATTGAGGGACAAGTTGTTTGCACCACACCATTCAGACAGCTGTGCCACTTCCTCTCTGTAGTGCGTTTCATCGTTGTTGCTGATGAGGCCTACCACTGTTGTGTTATCAGCAAACTTGATGATGTGCTTGGAGCTGAACTTGGCAGTGCAGTCGTGGGTCAGCAACGTGAAGAGCAGCGGGCTGAGCACACAGCCCTGTGGGACATCTGTGCTCAGTGTGGTAGTGCTCGAGGTTTTGCGGTCGACACGGACTGACTGAGGTCTTGAAGTTAAAAAGTCCAGTATCCAATTACAGAGTGAGGGTTTAAGGCCCAGCAGGATTAGTTTGTGGATCAGCTGTTGTGGGATTATTATGTTAAATGCTGAGCTGAAGTCGATGAACAGCATTCTTACATAAGAGTCTTTCTGTTCCAGGTGAGTAAGGGCTAGGTGGAGAGTGGTGGATATTGCATCATCCGTGGAACGGTTTGGACGGTATGCAAAATGGAATGGGTCCAGCGTGTTTGGGAGACTGGACTTGATGTGATTCATTACTAACCTCGCAAAGCACTTCATCGTGATTGGGGTCAGTGCTATGGGACGATAGTCATTCAGACAGGACACAGGTGATTTCTTTGGTACTGGAATTATGGAGGTGGATTTGAGACACGTGGGGACGTCTACCTGGCTCAGCAAGGTGTTGAAGATGTCTGTTAGGACATCCGTCAGCTGTGCAGCACAGTCTCTCAATACACGTCCAGTTATGTTGCCTGCAGCCTTTTGTGGGTTAATCCTGGATAGGGTCTTCCTTACATCAGCTGGAGAGAGACAGAATGCCTGGTCGTTTGGAAATGTGAGTATTTTCTGTGCAGGTGTGTCGTTCTGTATCTCAAATCATGAGTAGAAGTGGTTGAGTGCATCTGGTGGCGGGGGCTTGTAGTCAGTGATGGTCTGAATGGCTTGCCACAGGGTCCGAGTGTCTTTACTGTCGCTGAAGTTGTTGTTGATTTTTTATCATATTGATGTTTTGCCTTCTTGATGCCATGAGACAGATTGGCTCTTAAATAGCACAGTATCAAGATCGGCAGATTAAGACATTAACTTGTAAGCACAAAACACAAGATACTTCTCTTTTTAATATAAATAAGACTTTATTTATATAACCTAAGACAAAAACTAATCTAACACATTAGTGAGGAAAGTGAGGAAAGGATGAGTTTAGGGGATGAAAATGTGAAATCCTAAGTTTACAGCAATATGTGCTATTGCATAGACCTGCACAACCATCAATCACTTATTTAACCCTCGCACTGAGCTTCTCAATGAGGCTAAAATGAGGGGGGGGGGGGGCAAGAATGTCTGTAGCTGTGATTTCTATCACAGATTTACATGTGACGGTCACGTTGTGCATCTCTTTGACCATTAATATTTATCACTTGCCCCAAATTTGACAGTCTCCTTCCTGCATTGGACTTATCAATAAGTATTATTTTGTATTAATGTTGCAAGCTGTTCTGTGAAAGAGGCTTGCTGGTTAGGCTGTATTCAGATGGGCTGGAGCTAGGGATCTCATTTACGACTTCCTGCCATTGTCTTGTCCTCCTGTTTATGGAATTCGGCTCCTCATGTTTCAACCATGTTCTGATCGAATCTTGATTTGTCTGATTCGGTCTCTGATATCCTACAGCCCCATATACTCCCATTCAAACTGTACATGCCAGTTTGGCTTGTTTTTACAGGCTGCAGATGCCGTTGACAGAGTAGGGACATTGCTTCAAAGAAGCACTGTGCTAAAAACAGTGTTTGGGTTGAGTAAGTGCTAATTTTGTATAGCTGTCTGAGCAGATTAGTATGCATGTCTGAAGCTGTCTGAAAAGATATTTGTTTCTGCCAACACGTTTGAACAAATTATAATGGGAAATTACATCTGTTTCCCCCCTAAAATCATCATTCAGGTGTCGACAAGACATATCTGACTCAGTTCACAAAATATTACTCATGGGCCCAGAAATTATGAGCACAGAAGGGCTGCCAAGGGGCGATGCTAGAAGTGAGTTGCCAGGGCATGTTTTAAACACCAAAATATTTCCACATATTTCAACCTATAAATATTAAAAAGTTTAGTGGTTGCCTTTAATTTTTAAATATAATCAATCGTTTTTTTTATTTTCGTAGTTGTAAGAGTACATATTAGAATGATTTAGATGCTATTATAGCTATTAATACATATTTTTAAATAGTTTTTTATTTTTATTTTAGTTTAGGTTTTAAACATTTTGTTGTACCATTTAGTCATGTTTATATTTAAAAAATAGTTTTATGTATCTTTGTTTTTAATTTGATTAGTAGTTTCAGTAATTTTCGTACTTCATCCTAAATTTATTTTCATTTATTTTATTTTTATTAGTTGCCAGGGCATTTGTTTGAATTAAGTTTCACATTTAATTTTAGTTAAAATTTTAGTAAATTTGTCTTTATTTGTTAAATGTGCCTACAGTTTTTTTAAGCGTATTCAATCTAAATACACTCACATAAAATATACAAGTTTGTATATTTTATTTCAGTTAATGTTTAATGTTTTAGATTATTTTATTTCAAGTTATGAAAAAGTTTTTTATTCTAAATCTAATTTGAATTGTTTATCTAGTATATATTCAATTGTATTATGTCCTAAATGTTATATTTTAATAACAATGAATTTATACTAAATACAGATTATTCAATTCAGTAACTCTAGAAGCCGTTTGGGTTAAATTCTGTATATCCAGATCCTATAACAGCTCTTGCACGTTGCACAAGTTGTCTCAAATTACTCTTGTCAAACCAAACCCTCTCCAAAATAAGCCTTGTTGACAAGTCGTGTTTACCACAATATTTAACTAATGAATTGCAAAGTGTGGAAGATAGATAGCAAAAATGAGAGACAAACACATCACATACTAAATGTCAGATGTCAACGGGCCTGCCACGACTGAGCGCGTTTTGGGAAACTGATTTGAGATTGATTCTGACAGAAGTTAAATGACACTGAGCTCTGGTGACTTGAGCAACAATTCGGAAGCCTTGAGTTTCGCCGTCATCCCACTCACAGTCTGCAGGGAACTCATGGCTGTCAATCCTGGGAATCTAAAATGGTGGATATTGAACTAGGAATACAAATGTCTGACAAAATTTCAATCAACGGTAAAAGTTTTTGTTTAGATGTTCTGAAAAATATTCATCAATGTGTGGCTGCCTTTAGAAATGTAAGGCCCAATCCATTAGCTCCACTGGTTTTGGCTCCTTAGTCCAGATTTTCCTAATTTAGCTCAACTGGTAGAGCACTGCACTAGTAACGCCAAGATCACAGGTTAAATTCATAGGGAACACGCTTACACACTTCAAAATCACTGCTAATGTAAATGCAGCATTATATCACTTGCTCACCAATGGATCCTCTGCAGTGAATGGGTGCCATTAGAATGAGAGTCCAAACATCTGATAAAAACATCACAATAATTCACAAGTAATCCACACCACACCACTCCAGTCAATCAATTAACATCTTTTGAAGTGAAAAGCTGCATGTTTGTGAAAACAAATTTATAATTAACGTGTTTGTAGATTCAAACTATTGCTTTCAGCTGAAATATTAGTTTTCGAACCGTAATATTGCTTACTGTCTGAATCAGGAGAGAAATCTGCACAGATCAAGCACCGTTTACAAGCCAAAACATCTCTAAACAAATATGTGGGTGGATTTTGATGTGAAAGAACAAGAGATGGGGTTTTTTTCACTGAAGGAAGCATTATTATGAATTACGGACTGGTATTTTAGCCATATGCAACTGTTTAAAGTTAAAACATCTTAATGATGGATTTATTTCTTACAAACACTCAGCTTTATTGCTTCACAATACGTTAATTGGTTGACTGGAGTGGTGTGGATTACTTGTGGATTCTTGTGAGGTTTTTATCAGCTGTTTGGACTCTCATTCTGATGGCACCCATTCACTGCAGAGCATTCATTGGTGAACAGCTGGTGAACAATGTAAGAAACAAACTCATCTAAATCTTGGATGGCCTGAGGATGAGTAAATTCACAGCTATTTTGCATTTTTGGCTGAACTATTCCTTTAAACACACAAATATCCAATGTCAGGTTTAACCATGCTTCTTTTGTGCACAAGAAGTAACCTTGGGCCTCTGCAAGGTCTCTTTAGACAATAACAGGAGGATAACAAGGTGACCCTAATTCCCACCCCCACACCATTAGAAACGGCCTGTGTAATGTCTTATATGGCTAATTGCTAACAATCCTCTCATTCAGACGCCCCTGAACATGGGTTATTTGCCTTCAAAATGTAATCATGCATGTAAATGTTTCACCCCCATTAGAAGCCCCCTGAATACTTAAAGCAGTTAAATGATAAAGACTTCCTGGGACATGATGAGGTTAGTTTCTATTCAGTACCATTACCACATCTATTTGTTCTGCACTATTGAGTACTTCAAGTGCCTGTTATGTACCTCTGACATTTATAATACAACAACAAAATCAATTAAAATACTACAACTATAACTACTTCTACTACTACTGATAAAATGAGAATACATTTAAATAAATTTAAAAAGCCAAACACAGTGTTTATGTGAAATTATTTACATGCTAATCATTTTTTACATTATTTATAATCATAAGTGAAATAGTTATATAATAACTGACATTATGGTCTACATATCTGGCTTATACATGGCATATTATGTTATGTAAATATTAACGTTTGTGTTTGTCAGTCTGTCTACTTCAGTAATGCAGCTCAACATTGAACACCCACGTTTTCAGTGGCATTGGTTCCGTAAGTGTTTTTCCAATTAATTCCCTCTGAATGGGTTTAAAAAATGTCTACATGTATCAATAAAGAGTTCTAAGCCGTGTAACAAACCAAACAGCTCAGAGATTAATCACACTATCGCAAACTTTGATTTGCAACACAACATTTTGAAAATGGATCAAGAAGATAAAAGGTACAATAACATGTACTAAAATGATTTTAATAAAGAAAAAATATGCATTGCAAAACAAACATTGCACAGTATGTTATCAAATAATGATAATTATTTGTATTAATAATAATAATTCATAATTACTGGTTATAAGTACAAAATAACACAGGTTGTGTTTATTGCAAAATATTTAAATATATACAAATATTTAAGAAGATATGAAGACAGACAAAGAGCTCATGGTAGGGCCGTCTTTTAAGGGTTCATTGTCACGGTCCTGCTGGTGTGCCCGGGCTGGCCACCAGATGTCTCTGTGTTGAGCACATGGCTTTGTTGTTTGTTGTTGGTGCCATGTGCTCTCCTGTCTATTGTCTGCCCCCTCCCATCTTGTTACCTCATCATTGTTTCAGTTGCTCCACCTGTGTCTCCCTCGTTACCCTCGTTTGTCTCCCTATTTAGCCTCCTGGTGTCTGCAGTCCTGTGCTGATCCATTGTCTTACATCGTGTGTTTGTAATGTTAACTGTACACAGCGCTCTGCTTGTCGGTTTTTCCCCTTCGGGGTGTTTTTTTTCTTTGTTTTATTTTATTATTAAACCAAACATTCTCTTTCATTTGAGTCCTCGCATTCATCTTTCCAGTCAGTCACTGACATCCATATGTTATATTCAAAACAACATGATATTTTACCATGACAATTTATGTATTATGTCTAATACATGGTGTAATTTGAATCGTGGAGTCTTTTTTTTAATGCAATCAAAGCAAATCAGTCTTTTGAGGCCATGCGTTTGCAGAGCATCTTATTTCAGGACAATGGACAGCAACCAAACAAGCACAACATCCAGACAGGACCACGGACAGCACCCTAAACAGCAAAATATCCCTACCTGGTTGAAATATCCAAATAGCACCATAGACAGCATCCTAAATAGCAAACAATTGATGGGATAAAGCAAGGTTTTCGAAACTGTAGATGGATTGAACCAATTATGTTGTAAAATGATTCACTGTTTCGAAGCATTTGAAATGACACAAGCTGGTTAGAATGATGTAAACATACTTACACACACATTTTGCAAACCAACTGCAAATGTTTTATTGAAAGCATAATCTGCAATAAACAAATCATTTAATACCATTAAATATGAATTGTCTGTATAACGTGTGGTTTTAATTAATAGTAGAGCATGTTTTGTCTGATTTATGAAGGGCTTGGCTAATCAGGCAGGATGAGAATATTAAGTACAACGCCTCCCTTTCATTATACAAATGCATCATTGAAATGAATACATTTATTTATAAAAACTGATTTGAGATGATGTAAAATCCACAGACACTGGTTCATTGGTTCACTGAGATCAAAGCCCCCTAGGGAGAACCAGTAAGATTTTCAAACAGTTATGATATAACGAAGCTGCATTTATTGAAATCATGTGACTTTGGTGTTTTGACATGTGCACCGAATTACTGGTTCAAAACTAGTTATTTGCAAAAGTTTCAAAGCTTCACGAAGCAGTGCTTGAAAGTACCCATAACTATAGCAAACGACTAGATAGCACCATGGACAGCACCCTAAAGAGCGAACGACCAGATAGCACCATGGACAGCACCCTAAATAGCTGTGTTCAACTTCACAGACCGATCTGTGGCTGACTTGAAGCAGTGCATGCCAGTTAGCATCAAAGTACAGCGAGAGCATTTCGAGAGCAGCTGGCTGACTCAGCCGGTGCAGTTTCTCCAGAGCGACTGCAGGAGCTCCGATGACGACACGGCTGTCTCAAGATTCGCCAAATTCACCACATGCATGGTTTATTCTAACATCTCTCCAATAATGTACACAATAATGTACACAAATCTGTGTTTTTAGATCAGCAAAAGCTTTTTACTGTCGTCACAATGTTATATTGAGTCACATTTTTAACGAAATGCTGTTGAAAGCATATACCCCACTTTATTGGTATTTGAAGAGTATATGTTTATGCTGAACTCTATTCTTGAACAGACTGGGCTGTTTCTGTTGCTCATGAAAACATTTCTAAAACGTCTGTGTATTTGACAAATATTATATTTAATTTACTTAATCTGTGATAGAATATGCAAACACTGTGTGAACGTCACTCCTGGGAGCAGAAAATGCCCGACTTGACATCCCCACTTTCAACCCCCTACTGCAACTGGTAACTCTCGTCAATCTGTATGTACAGTGCAACATGAAGTTGAACTAGATATCACCCTTGACAGCACCCTAAAGAGCAAATGACTAGATAGCACCATGGACAGCACCCTAAAGAGCAAATGACTAGATAGCAACATGGACAGCACCCTAAAGAGCAAATGGCTAGATAGCACCATGGACAGGACCCTAAAGAGTAAATAACTAGATAGCACCATGGACAGCACCCTAACGAGCAAAGGACTCGATAGCACCCTGAACAGCAAAACAAGTAGACAGTGCCATGGACAGCACCCTAATAGGCAAATCATCCAGACAGGACCATGGACAGCACCCTAAATAGCAAAACGTAGACAGGACCATGGACAACACCCTAAAGAGCAAAATAACTAGACATGGGCACCCAGGTAAAAAAAAAAAATAAATAATAACTACATTATATAATGTACTTAACGCGCTCTATTATTGAGCACTAGTTCTGTACTTAATATACTAAATACGATTTTTTTTAGTACGTCTTAAGAAACATTTAAGATCAGCTAAATATACTCAACTGTGCTATTTTTGGGAAACCGTGAATATGAACCAAAATACACTTTTAACATACTATTTCTGTATTTTAAAAATAAAATATTTAGTCACCACACGTAGTACACTTAGTACACTAGTGTACTAGTGTATGAAAAAAAAATGGTACTACAAGTGGTAACTAAATACATGTTTTATATACATATATGTTTTAGAAAGTATGTTAAAAGCACAATTTAGTTCATATTCCCGGTGTCCCAAAATAGCACAGTTGAGTACAATTAGTTGATCTTAAATATATCTTAAGAAGTACTAAAGAGTACATTTTAGTATATTAAGTACATATTTTTTTTTTTTTTACTTTAAGTACATTATGGAAGTGTACTTTTTTTTTAACCTGAGCAGAACCCTAATAGGCAAACTATCCAGACAGGACCATGGGCAGCACCACAGAGAGCAAAATGTCCAACTAGGACCATGGATAGCACCATAAACGACAAAATGTCCAGACAGGAAAATTGACTACAGACCCAAGAAGGGAATCATTGTGCCAATAATATCACAACCCCTTACAATACAGCACACAATAGAGCTGACAATGCTAATAAGGGCTATCAGATGTCAGCAGCTTTTACATCGGGAAAAAACTGTAGTAACCCATCACAGCTCACAACAGGGCCAATGCAATTTTACACTGCGCTCAAGACGGCTCCGACGGACTCTCAGCAGTGTGATGTGGTGTGTAAAATCCTGGGCTTTTTCCAGGACAATGGTCCTCTCTGAGTCTGCTGTTGTCTAGGTAAGTGAAGTGGGCAGTTTTAATAAGCCGGGACATCGATTCCTCCTGGTCTCCTCTCCCCTGCTCAATGAGGAAGCAAACAATCGAGCACAGTTCCCTCCACAACACCTTTCCATTCCATTAGCTCCACACGACTCTACACAAAGTTCCCTCCTCCTGCCACCCGGGGTGTCAAGAACAGAAATAATGTGATCAAGCCAGGACTTTGTGCCTGTATATAAAGCTTTTATTTTTTTTCGCAGACTGTCATCCGGCTGCTCTTTCGAAGAGTGTTTTTGTCTTGCCGTCAGATGTTATTTGTAACATTCCATGACGATGTGCTTTACAGACAAGGATGTTGAATAAGTAAAATGGAGCGTAGAACCTAATGGAGGGTAGGAATTCCTTGCATAACATCGAATAGCATTTGTGAAAAACAACAAGAGGAGAGCTAGTGCAGTTTTAGAGCTCAGAACAGTCGGAAACGCGGTTATTTCATGAGTCTACATTCGGAAGGGGATTTCAAGGTATGCATTTGTCTTTGACAGATGTTAGTACGTTTGTTTCAGGTCAGGCTGTGATGTGGTCCCTGCCCATGACCTGAATGTTAAATCAGACGCCTTCAGACATTTCCTGCTGGCTTACAAGCTATGCACAGAGAAACCCCCCCCCCCCCTCCTCCAAAAAAAAAAAAACATAGCAGCGACTGCACCGACACAGAAACATGTTTGCTGACAGCCTGCTTTTGTTACGCTTAGAGAATGTTAAGTATGACTGTAGTCAGTGTATATTTGCAAGTTACATATCCTAGTATATGGATATATCTATCTATCTGTCTATTAAGCGGACTATCTATCAGTCTCTCTGACTACTTTGGTATCTTTCTATCTCTCAGTTTACCTGTCAGTCTGTATGTTTATGGAAGTAGACAAAACGCACATTTATTTATCTGAAATGTCTCCTCAGCATATCTTCTCTAATGCCACTGTGTAGATCTATGACATGTGACCAAGGTGGGTTTTTCCAGATAATTTAGCGATATTCTGTGTCCACTACTGCTATTATCTCTATTGTATAAAGCTGGTTCTCCCTGTCAGGCTATTGTACAGTAAATATTCAATTACGAGGAACTCCGGAGGGTGTGAGGCCTTATCTTGAGCCCTTGAGTCAGAGTAGATAGATAGACACAAACCTCTCTGGGATAAATCCTTCACACACTGGAGATAATGCAGAGATAAGATTTCCATGAGAAGTGAATCCCTGACTTCAGCTTTTCTACACTTCAAAAGAGGAAAGAGTAGTGTAAGGAAATATGGCCAACAAAACAGCAGGAAGAGGAGAGCCGGAAACTTTTCAGAGATTTATACAGTATATAGACTGCTGGGAATCGTTTTAGTGAATCACTTTATTTAAACAGTTCATATATAAATCCAATCGCATTGATTCATGGAGTACCACATAAATGTAAGACCACATTAACCAAAATAGTTCTGTTTTCTATGTATTGTTTTAAATGTCCGAGTCCTAGTTTCAACAGCTGCACTGTTTATATTTACTTATTTAAACTTAACAGTTTCACCCTAATTAAGAGCCAGCAATTCTCCAACTCATGAGTTACATTCATCAAGCTAAACCTTCAGTCCTCTTACACTAAAAAATAAAAATAACATTTAAGGCAGCAGCTGAACTTAAGGTTTTATTTCTTTTCTTCACTTATCAACAGACTAAACTTGTTTTAAGTATATCATTTTAAATTGTAGTCAATTTAGCATGTTATCTTAAACTGACATTAAAATAAACAAAATCTCATATAACTTCATAAAAAAGAATGTGAAATTTGTTACATTAAATAAATAAATATATGTTTTTGTAAATCTATATTTACCAATAACTGTGCAACGATGTTACCCATTCAGGAATAGGCTTTAAACATGTGATTTCATGGTGTAATCATTAGATGCTTGTATAGAGATTTACATTTATGCATTTAGCAGACGCTTTTATCAAAAGCGACTTACAGTGCATTCAGTCTATACATTTGTTGTCAGTATGTGTGTTCCTTGGGAATTGAACCCACAACCTTTGCGCTGCTAACACAAGTCTCTACCACTGAGCCACAGGAACACACATACACATTACTGTGTATATGTATCTATAGAGAGGTTAGTGAATTCCTCAGTTGTTTTTATATGTAATTATGTACTTTTATTAGGTTGTGGATTCTCAAAGACTACTTTTTGTCAAGGTTTATATTTTTTGTTGTTTGTTTTACATGTTGATCTGAAGTGTATGTTTTTGCATTATTATTACTGCATTCAAACCTGAACACAGAAAGCATTTTGTTACACAAAACATTACAATTCTATAGAAATGTAACAAAAATGAACAGGAATGCTTTATCAGAGCTTAATCCTTCTGGGTCTGATCTGATTTCAAACTCTTATTTCAGTGTTCTGGCTCATTTTAGCTATATGGTTATAGCCAGACCAATTCATTTGAGTGTGTATAATTGTGTATGTGTGTCCGTGAGTGTGTGTATGTTAGTGTTTGTGAGTGGATGTATCTGTTTTACACTCTTGATGTTTCAGAGGGTAACTCCTTCCTTGCTGTCGACTTTTTTACTGCATTGTAGTTGAATTATTGCTTTTATTTGACATATGTGCTTTGTTAGTCACATCAGTTCATATGTGTGTGTGTGTGTGTGTGTGTGTGTGCACAAGTGTGTGTGTGTTTGTCCACATGTGTGTGTTGATTTTGCCCTCTAGATGTTTGAGTTTCACCCCTTCATTACTGTGCAATTTGTTTCTGCATTGTGTAGGATTTGTAGATTGTACACATAAAAATGTTCTGTGTTTTTTATATTTTTTACCCAGTTTCCATTCATTTCCTATGGTCGGTCATTTTTGACCGAAGACCATGAGTGTGACAATCTTTTATTTTTACGCCCACTTAATCTGTTCGAATCATGCCCTCAATTTTTTCCTGTGTTCATATTCCAAGTGCCATAAAAGTCACCAAGTTTCATATCATTCCAATGAAGTTGTGATTTTAAAAAATCCAAAGCGTAAAATTCTCTCTCCAGAAGTGACCGAAGAGCGCACAAGGGTTGAACTGTATTTAGACATTACATTTTGATTACAGGGTCATAAAAAATGTTAATTTTATGAAATATATATTTAGTTTAACTTGTTGAGGTGGACACTATTCAACTGATGGAACCTTTCTGGAAATGTTCACAAAAGTTACTTAACCAAGTAAGTAAATAAACAAGTAAATAAATAAATAATGTATTTTCTTTAGATTATAGACATATAAATGTATCAATAACTACAAATATTTGTTCCCAAACTAGTTAGCTCCTACTCCTACAGCTGATTTTAGATAAAATGTGCAACCCTGTTACCCATTCCGGCATAGCATTATTTATTTATTATTTTATACAAAATCTGTCTATTTTAATTATATTGTATGTATTACATGAAATAGGGTATTAAATTGTATATTTTTTGGACATTACATTTTGGTAACAGGGTTATAAAAATGCACATGTCATAAAATATATTTTTATTTTTGACCTGCTCTGGTGGACGATATTCAGGTAAAAAAAAACACACTCAGGTTTCAGGCCCTATTTTGTGCCCCGCTCATGGAAACCGCCTTGCAATAGCAAAAAGCTTTTTCCAGATAGATTCTGTTGCCGGTGTTTATCGTCCTCTCAGATGCTTGGCCTCTCATAAGGGTCAGCACACTGTTCTGCTATCAGCTCTCTGTGCATGCAGGCCCTTTGCAATGCTATCTGCCAGCACAACCGTTCTCTATTTATTTGAGAACAAGAGTCTGTTCCACGCCTATTCCAGCCACTATTTCAGGGAGACGTGTATTTTTGGTCGCGGCATGATAGTCATTAAGTCTTTAAATGTATCCCATGGTGTAATTAGGCCACCCACACATGTTAGAAGCTGGCTGGTGATTGGAGGGGGATGTCAGATCGTCGGCCCCCGCGCATCTCCTCGGCTGGCGGTATCAGCAAGTTGCACGCTTTCACCACAGCTTTAGATTATGACAATGAGAACCATCACAGGTTAAGAGCAAAGCTGTAATAGATTGTATGTGTGAAACGCTTCAGTGAAATGTGGCGCTTTTCTACAGCTGAACAAATTTAGTGGATGTTGATTAGTCCAGCTGTGCTAAAACACACAATATGATATGCTATGATATGATAGATACTCTATCTTCTAGTTAGAGACTATATCTTTCTAGTGGATAGATTGTGCTTAATACATTTGTATATTAATGGGAACCAACAAGGGCTTTACTCAATATTTGATCTTGTATTTCAGTTAAAATGTATTTATTATTAATTTATCATTATGTTAATTTGATTTTAATTAAAATTATACAGTATGTGTTATTCTGATATTACAAATAATATTACTTCAGTTTTATTTTCTTAAATTTGCACTTAAATTTAATTGTATTACTACATTTGTAGGGTTACACTATTGTTTGCTATGTAATCATTATTTTTAATATTATTAATAATAATGTAATTTAATAATAATTAATATTACATTTATTTATTTAACAACTAATATAAATTCAATTTCATATTAATTTGATTTCAAAATCTAATTAAACAGTATTTTTTAGCTTTATTTTGTTTTCTATTTGTTCTTTTGATTAAATGATTTAATATTATTTAAACGTTTTAATACTTTAATATATTTATTCAACTTAATGTTAATGTATTATTCCCTCAGTTACATTATCTGATCACATATTTCATAATTAGTTTTTCTTAAAAAAATAACAATAATACATTTAGTATAAACTTAATCAATTAATACATATTTGATTTAATATTCATTCAATTTTAATTGAAATTAAACAGTATTTGATCTTGTGTCTCATAATTTGTTTAGTTTTTTAATATTTGTTTTAGAAAACAATAATAGTAATACAATTTTAATTTAATAATACCTTAATGAATAATTGAATCATAATATTTATTAAATGTTATTTTTTATTTAAACACTCATCCATCTATCCGTCAAACTGTGGCACTGTGTTAATGTCTTCCAGCTATCTTGAGGAGGAAATGTCTAATCAATCCCATTTTTGAAGTCAAACTGAGTTTGTTACAGAGTCCAACATTTCCTTTTTTTGCAAGAATAATCTCTCATCAAAATCTAGTATCAACAAATAAGATAGTTGAGTACCATTTCTTCATGTGCAATAGGTGCTTAATTGATTTTTCCTTATGATTTGCACATTGCATGTTTGAACTTAAATGGCTAAAAAATGCTGTTATTATTGCTTTTTACTTATTATGGAATTTATCCACAACTAACATCACAAAATAAAACTGCGAAACTGTTTCCAAACATAATAAAAAAGCAGATATAAACCGTGTCCTACACTAGATAGATTGTGTCCCACATTTTCGAACCAAAGCATTGTATCTGTCCACACAATACAAAGCAGTTTATTGTGTTTCATGTTAGTGCGGCAAATCCTGCAACAATTCGCCTCGTAATATTCTTAGCCCCATATTGACACAAGAACAAATTCAGCTGTATCTCTCAGACGCCGCTTCATGGTATGGAATGTATTTATCCAACAAGACACAATATGCATCCAGTCAGCGCACAGGAAACGAATTGAAAACACTATCGACGAGGACTGTAATGGTGGCTATTGTGTCTTCGCACATACATCAGTGGAGAAATAATAGTGTTATTTTTGAAATTGCTAATGCATTCTGGAAGCTTTCGAGCTAGAAATGCCTTCAGTGACCTATGGATGTGAGTTTCTTCATATTGTGTCTGCATTCTGTCTCATTCTGTGTCTCACTGTTAGCCTCTTCATCTTCAGGGTCACTAAGATGACTTCAAATGTTAGTTCACCCAAAAGAAGAACAATGAAAAGCAGTCGTTGTTTGCTCATCCACAAACCATTTCTTCAGTCTGAAAAAAGAAGCTTTGAAGAATGTTCAAGCTGCTCTTTTTAGAAATAACAGGTTTCTAAAATTAAAATATTAAAAGTAAATTTTAAGATGAAACATCAGTTTTAAAAGACATGGGGAATGAATAATCATTTTCTTAAGTATTTTTAGTCTTGTTGTTTTTAGTTTAAAAACAAATATTTGTGGAGAAAATGGCTCTCTCTCTCTCTCTCTCTATATATATATATATATACATGTATATATTTAGGAAAAATCTGTTAAGTTTATATATTAAATATATGTATATACCTGTACATACATGTAAATATTTTCAAAGTATGTATGTGTGCATTTATACATGATACAAAAACTGCAGCTTTTTTTGCAGCCAATCACATGACAGCAACTCAATGCATTTAGGCATCTAGATGTGGTGAAGACGACTTGCTGAAGTTCAAACCGAGCATCAGAATGGGGAAGAAAGGAAATTTAAGTGACTTTGAACGTGGAATGGTTGTTAGTGCCAGACGGACTGGTCTGAGTATTTCTAAAACTGCTGATCTACTGGGATTTTCACGCACAACCATCTCTAGGGTTTACAGAGAATGGTCTGAAAAAGAGAAAATATTCAGTGAGCGGCAGCTGTGTGGATGAAAATGCCTTGTTGATGTAAGAGGTCAGAGGAGAATGGGCAGACTGGTTAGAAATGTAGAAAGGCAACAGTAACTAAATAACACTCGTTACAACCAAGGTATGCAAATACCATCTTTGAACACACAACACGAAACCCTGAAGGATGGGCTACAGCAGCAGAAGACCACACCGGGGTGCCGCTCCTGTCACAAGAACAGGAAACGGAGGTTACAATTCACACAGAGGATCACCAAAATTGGAACAATAGAAGAGTGGAAAAAAAAAACGTTGCTTGGTCTGATGAGTCTCTAGATTCTTGCTGATGGACATTCAGATGGTAGGATCAGAATTTGGCGTAAAGAACATGAAAGCATGGATCCATCCTGCCTTGTCTCAACGGTTCAGGCTGGTGATGGTGGTGTAATGGTGTGAGGGATTTTTCTTGTCACACTTTGGGCCCTTAGTACCAATTGAGCATTGTTTAAACGCCACAGTCTACCTGAGTATTGTTGCTGACCATGTCCATCCCTTTATGACTACAGTGTACCCATCTTCTGATGGCTACTTCCAGCAGGATAATGCACCATGTCACAAAGCTCAAATCATCTCAGACTGGTTTCTTGAACATGACAATGAGTTCACTTTACTCAAATGGCCTCCACAGTCACCAGATCTCAATTCAATAGAGCACCTTTGGGATGTGGTGGAACGGGAGATTCGCGTCATGGATGTGCAGCTGACAAATCTGCAGCAACTGCGTGATGCTATCATGTCAATATGGACCAAAATGTTTCCAACACCTTGTTGAATCTATGCCACAAAGAATTAAGATAGTTCTGAAGGCAAAAGGGGGTCCAACCCGGTACTAGCAAGGTGTAACTAATAAAGTGGCCAGTGAGTATATATATATATATATATATATATATATGTGTGTGTGTGTGTGTGTGTGTATGTGTTTGCGTGTGTGTGCCTTTAACTGTCAGAAAAAAAAGTGACTAAAATACAATTTTGTAAATGTCATTTTCAGTGCAAGGCTTAAAAAATAATATCCCAATCAAGGAATTTGAAATCTGTCTCCTGAGTCCCGACAGCAACAGAAATATTATAATTGTTTGGTGAACATGTTTCAGGAAACCCTGAGACCTCAAGCCATCAGACTGAGAGTGGTTAGATGGCCTTTGACACCCTTAAACAACAAGAGACAGAGATAAGTGGGGTCAGTGTGAAATATGATTAAACTAGAGGCTTGTGCACGCCTATGATTTAAAGAGTGTGCTGCAAACAATTCATCTTCACAACCCACACACATAGTCAGCAGTTTTTTTTTTTTTGTTATTTTTTTTTTTTTCTGGAAGAAAAAAACTAAAAGCAGGAGAGAGGAGGACATGCCGCGGGGTAGGTGGACCAAACTGGGCCAGAAAAAATCATGTCTCTTTGGGAATATGTTTAACAGGTAAACAACATTAAAATGTATATGTGCAAAAACCAGGGTTTGAAAGCAGTGGAAGCGTAGTGTTCTTTTTGCTGTGCTTTGTAAACATCTGGTTTGCACAGATTAATTTAGTTCAATTGTTGAGGGGAGAGAGATACATTTGTGATCATTTACAATTAATGAAACATTTGTAAAAAAAAAACGCAGTGTTTAAAAAATAAACAAAATAACACACTTACCTTTTTTCCCTGCTGTAATTAGCACATTTATCGTACAGTTGGCTACGTCCAAAGTTTAAATGTATTGTTGTTTCATGCTCTCTGACGAAGATTTACTTCCAGTGTTTTGGAATAACTACGTTTTTCAGTAGCTTGCAAGTAGCTCAGCTGTTTTAATTTAGTTAAGTTTCTCTAGTAAAGGGGTAGCCTACCTTTTCCAACAAATAGCTGTGTATAGCGACCAAATGCGTACAACAGCTCTCTCAACTCTCGGGTAGTGTTGGAAGTCAGATTCATTATAGTGAATCGATTAATAGCAAACGGGCAACGGCTCGCACATAGGTAGGAAAGTCCGATTCAGTACTGTAGTGTAGTCCGATTCACGTACTGTAGCGTTGAGAACTGTACGATTATTTAGAGCGAATCATTTCATTCTAAACGGTTCTCTATGTTCTATTGGCTCATGTGATTTGAAAGTCTTTATTTTATTCAAACTATAAAAATGTCCCAACATTTCTGGAATTCGGGTTGTAGCTTTGAATTTATTCTAATGAATCGATTCAATATAAACGGCTCCCTCTTAGACGTGTAGAGAAGTCCAATGCATATAGTGAATCGGTTATTTCGCACAGTTCATTAAATAAAATGGAACGTGACTGACGCTATATAATGTTAATTAAGTTGTCTTTGTTTTATTCAACACCTGTTCAATTGATCCAATGCCAGTTTATTTGAATCAATGAACCATTGTTTACTAGCTCTTAAATAACTCCATCATATAGCTATTGTTCATCTGTGTGTCTATCTGAGTTCTCTATCATAGGTTCACTCCATGGCACTTCACCGCGAGGAGAACAATGTTCCGCTGATGCAGTCGCCAAAGTGCAAATGGAGAAATCCACGAAAATGATATAAAGATCGGGCCAGAAAAATCGCAACAGAAGGGCTAATATGGCCGCTTCGCGAAGGCAGAGAAATCTGAGGAGCAGATGGTGCGTTCGCCAGTATAAGGTGACGACGTGAGTGCGTCAGGGGCGGCTTTCGTGCCATCAGCCAATGAATTGGCATGATTCTATAAGGGCTTCAGACAATCGGCACGCCCAGAGGGCATTCCCGAAGCGTGAAAAGCTTACGCAGTGTCTCGTTCCCTATTCAGAGAACAAGGGTTACACGAGTAACCCGAGACGTTTTTCCAGTACAGTACAGTAGCTTAACTATAACTACTTTAAATTTAGATTTGCTTCAAAGTGGTTTCCCCAACACTGGGAATACCCCCTTCAAATCTTGTATGCTTGACCGAATTGTCTTAAATTCTTCTCCACAGTCTTCTACAGTAGCTGCTTTGACGGCTCCAAAAGGGCAGCTGTCTCAGTTGGTTCTTCTCCACTCTAGACCTAGCTCTGACCAAAGGGGGGGCTTGTCTCATAAGATTGATAGAGGCTTTCAGGGCCATAGACACAGTGATCTATCTCCAGCTCCTGCTTCTGTGGTGTCCTGCTGGAGAAACAATGCTGTCCTACAGAACTTGCTCTTATAGACTTGAGGTTAATTGGTCCAAGTAGTAGGATTCGTATCTCTTCATCCAACAATGTCAAATACATTGTGACTCAGAAAAAGAGTACGCCGGGGAACCGTTTCTGTGCAGCCGGCTGGTTATCCTGTCTTTATTTGTGGAGATGGCTGAAGGGAAGTAAATGGAGAGAAAGAGTGGTTAAAGACCTGGGCTAGTAACCAAAATGTTCCAGATGATTCATGAACATGAGCACGGTGTCCTTGAGCAGGACAATTAACCTCAGGTTGTGGAGAGATAGTTGTTGTGTTAGAGGATGTTTCAGTTTCATGTCATAGCTGCTACTATATTGTAGGGTTTGTTGTTGTTGTTGTTTTCCTCTGACCTAATGCTTTATTGACAGCTCAACCAAAGCATCCAAGATCAGAACAATCCATCTAATAATACATATTTAATACTGTATGTATTTGATATGTAAATAACATTCTGTGGTATATACATCTTACTTTTTTTTCTATTGATTTTGTGGTTTGCAGGGTTTTTTTTTTATTCCAAAACTGTTATCAAGACAATTCGGACAAAAAAAAAAAAAAAAAACATTATAAAATAATTAAATAGACAACATTTAAAATATTGTAACATACATAAATAAAATGAAAATATATGCTAGAATAGGTAGCGGTTGCAAATTAAACTTAAATTAAGCTATTGCAATAAATATTGTAATTTATAAAGTAGAAGTTATACATAACAATTTGGTAAATAGTTAATAATTACTAGTTGTTTTGTAGTTAATGATACACATACATTTACCATAAATTAAATAAAAAAAAAAAAAAAAAAACCTTGTGTAACAGGGTTGAATAGCTAGGCTTCATAAATGCAGTATAGTTATGTGTTTGTTGATTTAATTATTTACGTACATGATTATTTTACACTTGAGCAAACTGAATTAAATTATTTACTTGCCTGTTCATAGAATGTTTCTGGGTATGTTTTGTATTGTGTGTGTGTGTGTGTGTGTGTGTGTGTGTGTGTGTGTGTGTGTGTGTGTGTGTGTGTGTGTGTGTGTGTGTGTGTGAGAGAGATAAGTGAAAATTGTGTGTAAATGGGGTAGTTAGTGGTAATTAGTTAATATTAGGTGAATAGTTAATAATTTAAATATTTTACTAGAAACTTTGCAAACAAATGTTGATTTGTATAGTTATTGACATATATAGTTCCCACACATACAAGAAAAAAAATGCATAAGTATGCATTAACTTATGTAAATGTTGAATATTACACTTCATTAATGTGGTCAACAATAATATATATATATATTACAAATGAAATGAAATTATTAACATTTACATTGACATTCATTCAGCAGATGCTTTTCTTCAAAGTGACGTACAAATGAGGAACACAACAAACGATTCATCATAAATTGACTTGTCTGTTGAAAGAATGCAGATTATGTTTTGGGTGTCACTTTTTTATTGATTTTTATGTTATTTTTCATTTATTTTAGAGTTTATAAAATGAAAATCACATGGTTACAGAATGATTGGGTATTTGTATATATATATATATAATATATATATATATATATATATATTATAAATTATGTATATATATATATAATTATATTATATATATTTTTTATTATTATTATTATTTTTTACTACTATTATTTGAAAATCAATTAATCAGCTTAAATCTAAATATTGAGGCTATAATATTAAAAGTCAAGGTACAGTCAAGGTGATCAAGACTTCTACAGAGAGACAGGTCAAACTCACCATTTTAGTGCAGGGAAACAAACCATTGCTTCAATGCGAGCTACTTTTCATGCAAGGTAATTTCATGTTCAATAATGGTTAATCTAATCTATGTCTACTGGTTGCAAAAAAAAACATTGGGTTTATACATCTAATGCTTCACAGCACTAATTTACACCCTAATTCAACTTCTTCGTAATTTTCTACATGCATCATTGTTGCGCAACATGACACACAAAGGCGAAGATGATGAGCAAAGAGAAGTCTAGAGAGGGATAGTAGCATGCGCTGGGTGAGTGCATTCAAGAGCTTGTCGTGGGAAGTTGGTTTGTGCCATGATGAAAGCCATTGCCTGAAACAAACCCCATCCATCACTGTATCCCCAGAGCCCGGGACAGAGACAGTGCTTGCATCCTCTCCAGTCCTGCCGCTGCAGCTGCACACACAGCCACTAAAAGAAAGACGCTCTCTCTTCAATGCCAGTCTGTGGCGTTGAAATGCCATTGCTGTCCTGTTTTGTGACACATGTCTTCTAACAATTCAATTGAGGGGTAAATAAAATACAATAAAATAAAACATGGCCTTTAATTTTGTATATGAAATGTACCTACATTT
Source organism: Ptychobarbus kaznakovi (assembly GCA_027422405.1). NCBI lineage: Eukaryota > Metazoa > Chordata > Actinopteri > Cypriniformes > Cyprinidae > Ptychobarbus > Ptychobarbus kaznakovi. Next base: position 15,174,733 of record CM049815.1, read on the forward strand.
AAAGTAGCTTTGGATTATAGTGCCTGCAAAATGCATCAATTTAGTGTTCCTGTGTAACAGTGGTTAGAGCATTGCGTTAGCAGCGCAAAGGTTGTGGGTTCGATTCCCAGGGAACACACATACTGACAATAAATGTATATTCTGAATGCACTGTAAGTCGCTTTGGATAAAAGCGTCTGCTAAATGTAAATTTAAATGTAAATTAAACTATTGTATTAGTTAGCTGTTATATGAAGATTTGAAATGACCATACAAAATGTAATGCTTCAAGCACTAATGCATGCTATACAACCGGTGTGAAAGCTATGTTCACGTCTTCAGCATTAAGCCAAGCTTGTTCTCAGTGAGTGCTGTAGTCTACCAGGGCTGTCCAGGTGATCCTGTCTGTGATATTCATGGACGGGATCGCAAGGTGAAGCTGAGGGGCGGAGGGTGTCTTGTTCAGGGGTGTTAGCATGGCATCTCTGTTTTTTTGCGCATGACGTTGAAGGCTGTGACCTTCGGTACTTACTCTTGGGAGGTTTGTGTAAAGAAGTGGGAATGAGGGTCAGCACCTTCAAAAAAACTGAATCTGTAGCTCCCAGCAGAAAAAGGGTGGATTGCCTACTTTGGGTAGGGAGTGAGTTGCTTCCATAAGTAGAGCAGTTCAAGTACCTCAGGGTCTTGTTGAAGAGTGAGGGTAAGTTGAAGCACAAGATTGACAGGTGGATTGGTGCAGCGGCAGCACTAACGCAGTCGTTCTACCGGGCCGTCATGGTGAAGTAAGAGCTAAACCTGAAGGCTAAGCTCTACATTTACCAGTCAATATATGTTCCAACCCTAACCCTAATCATGAGCTCTGGGCAATGACCAAAATAATGAGATTCTGGATAAAAGCAGCCAAAAAAGAGTTTTATCCACAGGGTGTCTCGGTTGACCCTGATAGACAAGTTGTGAAGCTCGGACATTCAAGAGAGACTTGGAGCAGAGCCGTTCGTCCTCCGCATTGAAAGAAGTCAGTTGAGGTGGTTCGTGCAACTGGTCAGGATGCCTCCCGGATACCATCCGGTCTGGAGGTGTGCTGGGCATCTCCAACTAGGAAGAGACCCCAGGGCAGACCTAGGGCAGGGGAAGGCAAGTTTGGTCCCAGAGAGCCGCTGTCCTGCAGAGTTTAGCTCCAACCCTAATAAAACACACCTGAATGCTAATTAATGTCTTCAGGATAGTCATAGCCTCAGACGTCATGCCCATGGACCATTGGGTGGGCATCTGACGCATATCGCATGCAAAATTGGAAAAGCTTCAGGAGTTTCGAAGTTGTCATTGGATTGGTTTAATTCTATAGAATTTTCAAGAGACGTTTGAGTCGCGCTCTTTAACATTCCACCTGGAAACAAAGATAACATGATGACAAACCCCCTCATGGAAGAAGAAAGCCATCATGTTTATAACTGTTATTTTTTTTATCAACTAAATTCTGGATTTTCAAAAGCATGTGAAATATGTCAAATTTGCAGCATAGGCTATTTTTTTCCTTCTGTTTTACACAACGGTTTGTTATTGTGGGGACATTTCCATGCCCCTAAACTTGATACAAATTAAATATGATTGGTTGCTCAGTCATATGGCCTCTTGGGCAGTCCTTAGCCTTTCATAGCGGCCAATGTTCTCAGACCTTCTGCCATCAATCTTCAGAATTACTAAAGCTATAGACAGGTGAGGTTTTTTATTTTCAGGGTTGGAGCTGAACTCAGCAGGACAGCGGCTCTCTAGGACCGAACTTGCCTACCCCTGACCCAGGGCATGCTGGAGGGATTACGTATATCTCTCAAGACCGAGACACACTGCACGATTTTAGCAATCCTATAAGATCATTGCATGCCACGCTGCGAGACAAGGCTCTAATAAACTTGGCTACGATGTGTGTAGACTGTACGGTGATGACACTCGTACACTACGGCACATGTTACTATAGAAGAATAAACCGTCATCAGCATGCGCTAGTGGTAAACAAAAAGAGTATGATAAATAACACTTTAGCAGTTGTAGTTTTTATGTGTGCTGAAAAAAAGTGGAAGCTGTGAAAAAGCAAGGGATAAGAGCTTGAGGTAAGCCGTTTCATGTTTTACTACGATGTGTTGTTGATTTCATGTCACATTTTTATCGGTTGGTCAGTTTACATGGATCGTACCAGGAAACACACTGTGCGATGATCATGCTGTATCGCAGGCTTTGGTTGCAAGCCCCTGACAATAGCCGTATTTGAACCTCTCTCATTGTATGGCACATGAGGAGCCACGGTCACAGAAATCGCCATTATTGTTTCACGATGCCAATATTTCGTCTGGGATGACGAAAATTGTGCAGTGTGTTTCGGGCTTTAGCTCAATGCTCTCAAACTCAATACATGGAGGGCCACAGCTCTGGACAGTTTTTCTCCAACCCTAATCAAACACACCTGATCCAGCTAATCAAGGTCTTCAGGATTACTAGAAACTTCCGAGCAGATGTAAGTTGGAGCTGGCTGCAGCTAAACTATGCAGAGCTGTGACCCTCCAGGAATTGAGTTTGAGACCACTGTCTTAGCTGGTCTGGGAACGCAAGTCAAGTCAAGTCAAGTTGAGATTTATTGTCATTCCGCTACATGTTTGCTACATAAATACAGGCATACAACAATGAAGTAAAAAAAATATATACATAAATCTATACACAACTAATCTACTGACAGATTTTGACTATACATATTCTATATATATAAAGGTTAACCTACACGTAGACAAAAAATACAAACTATACAAACTGTACGAATGCTTCAAATGAATACTGTACATGTGCAGAGAGAAACATCATAAGTCAAGTCAAGTCACCTTTATTTATATAGCGCCTTTAACAATACAAATTGTAACAAAGCACTGCACAGTATCAAAATAGGCAAGTTGTGTCAATAATGTAAAATGATAGGATTTAACACTCAATTTTCAGCTGAATGCATTTTCATTATTGAATTTAGTGATGGCATTGTCCAGCTCAGTTCAGTTTAAAATTATATTTGTGCAATCAAGTCGATGATTGTGCTGGAAATGATTCCCCAACTAGCAAGCCAGAGGCGACAGCGGCAAGGAACGAAAACTGCAAGCCAGAGGCGACAGCGGCAAGGAACGAAAATATCGGTGACAGAATGGAGAAAAAACCTTGGGAGAAACCAGGCTTAAGTCGGGGGGCCAGTTCCCCTCTGGCCAGACAAATAAGTCAAGCAGCTGGTTGGTGAACAGTGTAACGTGATTTGTAGTGCATGAGCATGTACATGCCTTGGGATCCCCTATGAAGTGGCCGTAGAAAAGGATTTATAGGTGTCTTTACTTAGCCTACTGCCACTGCAACCCCGTCCTGGATCGGTGGTGGAAAATGGATGGATTAATATTATTTTTGGAGGGTTTTTTTCAGCTTTATTTAAGTTAGCGTTAAATCGGTATTATTAAGAAAGCAGCATGACTGATCCAGACATGTCAAGGTTACACAGGTCACGTTAAAATAAATAATTTTCACTGCTCACCTAAATAAAAAAAAATAATTGTAATTTTAGAAATTAGGCTGAGATACATATTCTTGCATTGCCTTTACAAACATAAATAAATAAAAATCATAAAAATGTCCAAATGGCCAAGAAACCTTCATTAAACCAAACATCTGGTTTTGCTTCTCTAACTGCACTTTATTGCCTCGGTGCGCAATGAAAAATGCTGGCAGTTCTCTAAATAGCACTGGTAATTATAGCCCAAAGTATCAAGCCCAGATAAGACAAAAAGGTGAATGACTGCCCCCTCCGCCCCAGGACAGATGTACACCGCTTTCACCGGTATGAGCAGAACGCAAAAAAACCTCTCTGTCCTCTAAACTTTAGGTGACTGAGATTCTCATTTCAAACGGTAAGCGTCTCTGACATGAGCCTCTAATGGAATTTTCAAGCACTGGGGCGTTTTGCCCCCCTCATTTCATTTGTTAAAGTCAGGCCTATAACTTACACAGGTTGTGCTTCGCGGAGCAAAGAGGATTTCTAATCTTTAAACAAGGAAAGTTAAAAAGCTGAAGAAAAGTGATACATACATATGGATTTTCTGCCTCTTCCCTCGCTGCCATTAAATTTAACCTGTAGTAACTCAAGCGTCCACTGCGCTGATGGAGACTAAAAGCATTGCTAAAGGGAGATTTCCGTCTGAGTCCCATTTAAACTTCTGCAAGTATCACACTTCGCCGTTAGTCATGTGCTCATGATTATTCCTGTAAGCACCTCACCATGACTGCTTGTTCAGACAATTAATTCACTAACTTTACTGTCATGGTATCTTAAAACATGACTGTCATCATCGGTCCAGTGAGACCATATGATAACAACCTGACTTTTGCTATCACTTTCTTGACAGTAGTTGATTTAGGACACCTACACATGAGAAAATGCCACGAATACATTGATTTCAACAGGGATTGTGCATCACAAGGATATAGAGAGAAAACGCAAAGCCTTTGTGAAAGTGAGACTCTGTTATGCGACGAACCTTGTGAAAATATTTGCTCTTGTAAATCCAATTCACTGTAATCCCAAGATTACAGTTATAAAGAGTTTGAAATTAATCTTGCTGATTAGACAGCTAAATAGCTATCAATGTTAAAGTGCTAAAACGATAATTAGAATACTATTTTAATTTCCTTATTATGACAGCTTAACATAGTGCTAACTGGTACAAATGGATAACAAGAAAGGCTAATTTGATTTCATTAGCATATTGCTAACTGATAAATTGATAGATTAACAAACAAAGAGCTGATCCGCCTACTGAAATGTTAATAGTTAGAGCTATTCGCTAGTCTGCAAGGTTTCCAGATTGTTACAATGTGTTTTTAAATGGTCAGTTATAAATGGAAATAGACCCTGTCATGCAATTTTAGTAGTCAGTTTGTAAGCTATGCTAGGCGGATTTGAATGCCACTAGCTAATTATCCTGCTAGTCGATTAGCCTGGAATCCTACCTTACAGCTAGCCTAACAGCTTAACATACTGTTAATATTACCCGTAGCTGCTTGTTTAAAATGGCTATTTTAGTGCACTTTTGTGGAAGTACTCAAATTATGTCAAGTATTATTTAACTAACTGGTGTCGCTGGCCCAATTATCCTGCTAGTTTAGCATTTGTTAACCGATTACCCTGTTGTCAGACCTTACAGCTAAATATACTGCTAGTTGATAAATCTGTAAAAACAATAGCTGATTGTTAAAATAGCTACCATTGCCACAAACGTATAATGGAAAACGCTATTTTGATTAGGCCTAGTTTACATCCTGTGATTACTTAACATCCTGCTAGTTGATAAACCAGTTAGATTAGCATAACAATAGCTGATACGTCTGCTAAAATGGGACCCACTGCTAAAGGATAACAAGAAAGACTATTTTGATTACCTTACATGTAGCTTGACAGCTTAGCATGCTGCTAGTTGATAAACATGCTAGATTAACACAGCAAGTTAGCTTGTTAAAACCAATATCTGCTACGAAAACATAACTAAATTACTTATTTAATTACCTTTCAGTTAGCCTGACAGCTTAGCATGCTACTATAAATAAACTTCCTAGATAACAGCAAGTGCCGATTAGCATGCTAAGATCTCAAACCACATTAAAATAACAAAAGCAAGAAGACCTACTAATAAATCAATTAACGTATTTATAAAAAGAAAATGGTCAAAATAAACATTTATCATTCAGTTTTAGCAGTTATTTTGTAAGCTAAGCATGCTGTTTTGAATATCGCTAGCTGATTATCCTGCTTATTTAGCATACAATAACTGCTTAGCCTGCTATTTTGCCTTACAGAAGCCTGACAGGTCAGCATATTTTTCTAGTTGATAAATCTGCTACATTAGCATACAAATAACTGATTATAATCAAAGAATGCTAAAATAGCTATCACTGCTACAAAAGGACAATAAGAAAGGCTATTTTGATTACCTAACATCTAGCCTGGCAGTTTAGAATACTACTGGTTAATAAGCCTGCTAGATTAGCATAGCAATAGCTAATTAAAACAGATAGACGTTACAAAACAAGAATTTAAATTACTGATTTGATTACAGCTAGCCTTACAGCTTATTAGAATGCTAAAAATAATTACTGTTACAAAAGGATAAGTAGAAGTGCTATTTCGATGTTCTAGAACTCAGTTATTTGTATGATATTTTTTATGATTTCAAACACATTTTTTTTCACACAGCCTCAACATGAATATTTATATGAATAAAGCTCATTTTGATCCTTCTTGGCTAATAACCTTGCGTTCAAATGCAAGCAAATACCTTCATTTAAACAGATGATTTAAAAAACACATGTAGTTAGGCCTATACTTCTGTAATATTTTTCATGCCATAATTGTATGCTACACGATTCAATCAGGAGTGTTATTTGCATGAGAGATTTTCCAAATGAGTCGTGTGAATTAATACCAGATCGCGCAGTCCACTGGGGATCCAAATGAGCGTAACGACCCATGCAATTTCCATCTGATGCATGGCATGTAAATTAGAATGTGACACCTTTTATGAGTGGCAAAATTAGCATTTGGCCATCATTCAAAACGCCAAGCTGTATGGCTGGTCAACCTATAGCAAGGTAATTGTGTAACTACTTTTCAGTGTGTCATGGCTAATTTCCTCTTGTACAAGGCCGGTCATGTATAGCTTTCTCTGCAGTATGAGTTAAAATGACTGGAGGTCATTAAAATAATAAAACATCTGAATATACCAATAATTACTCTTGGCTAAATGTAAGAGCTTTAAAATCCTATAAAAAGTTATCAGCATTGATACAAGCAAGGGATAGGTCACTCAAAATATCATCTTATCCTAATTTACTCCCCCTTATGTCATTGCAATCAATTTTATTGATGATGCCTTCAATTACCACACGTTGCTGGTGTGGAGGTTATAAGAGCATGTTAAATAATAAATGCGCAGCATGTTAATAACCTTTCCAGAAATCTCGATTGTTTAACAACCACAGCTAGTATAATTTTTTACTGAATATTACACATCCTCCTGTCCTGCTGTTTGCTCTAGTCTGATTTTAAACCGGTTCATAACTAAATTACTAGGCTGTCACATTCGCGGTTTGATACGGTCTGTGTACTGTGTGCTTTTATTATCGTAGTGAGCCAACATTCTTGATGAATGGTTAATGTGCAGCAGTCTGAATGAATTACTGTTAATAGAGACCCTTAAACTTGAGTTAAGATTTCAGGCATTGTGAATAATTGTGCATCTGCTGCAAGTGACAACAGCTGCAGGAGAAAAATAGCCATTGTTGTATGTGCTGTAAATCAAATGATAAATATTGTACCTTAACTGACAGGGGGGCATATGAATTACTCTTGTCCTAATAATTCATATTTTACAGTATTTTACACTGAAGTAAATAAAACAAGTATTGTAGTTGACATTGTATGGTAGTTTCTTGCTACTTTGCCAGTATTTTACACTGAAAGCATTATATAATAAACATTCATATTTAATATTATTATGTATTATATTTCATTTATTTATTTTGCTATTTTGCCTGCATATTGCAAAAAGTATTTATAAAAAAAAAAATTACAAGTATATCATGCCATGGGAATGAATGGATGCATGAATGAATAGTAATTTGACAGATGTATTTTTATTTATTTTTTGCCAGTATATTACACTAAATAAATCATGTAACGTTTATTACATTATGAACATTATGATCCATTAGTGCTGTCATAAAAAATCCATGCCACGGGCTGTCGTGACATTTCTCCCCGCTTTGTAGTTCACACTCATAACCAAAATGTGGAACATATAATCCGGGAAGGAATGAGTTAAACTCTGCATGGCAGCCAGAAATGCCTGAGATGAAATGTCAAATACTTACTTAAGATGCAGCTGAAATAGATCAATGCGTCCTGATTCGTCTCTCAATATCCCGAGTCCCCCCACTACTAAATGGAAAGCCCAAGACGCAAATACACATTCCCTGGCAAGCAGGTTAATAACTTTCATTCCCATGGATTGCATAAATTGGCTCCTATTGACACCTGCTATTCCTTGCTTGATAGAGGGAAAGACCTCATCAGATTGGAAATGTGTCTATTTGTGGGCAAGTCTGTCTTTTTAGGTCTCAATTTCCTTAGTTTAAGCCCCCATGCCAGGTGGAAATGAAGAGATGTATTGGTTTTATTTCCAAACCTTTGTGGGAATAATCATTTCGATCATGTTCATGTTCTGTTCCTTCAGAAGGAGGTTATGGGTATCGTTTGCTTCAACAAACTGAAAGTCAATAGTCTCAGTCACAGACAGCAGGCCCACAGACCTCCCACAGTACCTCCTCAAGCACATTACACACATGAAAGCAAGTGCTTGCTAATATTCAAATTCTGATTGACTGGTTTATGTGCAGGATCTGACTAATCTGCATGGTAACAAAGCCTTTTAACCTGAATATATGTCGCATATTATATAATGCAGAATATACATGTTAAAATGTAACATTTGTTGTTCTGTTTTATCAGTAGTTTGTAATTTAGCCAGTAGATTAGCTCTCTAGCTTAGCATAAACCAACTGATTAGCCTGTTTACGTAACACAACTAACTCGTAGCCTGCTAGCTTTACACTTTGTTGGATAGTTAGACTGTTCTTTAAGCATACCATTAGCGGAGTAGCCTGCTAAAATATCACCAATTAAAATAATTAATAAGTATAAATGGTAAAATTTTGTCAAAAATAGTTTGTTGTTCTGTTATGTCAGTAAGTTTGTAAGATAAGCAAGTGAATCAACTTGTAAGTTAATTGTTTAGCCAACTAGCTTTGCAGATGCATTAGTAGATTCTCTTTATAGCTTACATCCCTGCTATAAAAAAGTCCAATAGAAACCATCACACAAATTATAATGGTTTCCATTAAAATACAATTATAAACCATTAGCTTTTTCCAGTAAAACCATTACAAAATTCCTTTTTGTAGTGTGTTTTGGGCATTTTTCCAATAGGATTTAAATCCCATCCAATATAATCCATCACATACCAGTAGACACCATTATAGTTTCCATTAAAACCAATACAATTCCCATTATAACTATTAAATCAATTACATTTTCTATTGTGTTTTGGGCAGGTTTCTATTGTTTTGTTTTTCCTAGCAGGGATATATAACATATAGCTAACTCATTTGCCTGTTAGCTTAGCACACAACTAACCGATTAGACTGCTCAATCAACATACAGTTAGCATGCTAGCATAGCTACCACCGGTACCAAAAACAAATACGAATATTATGATTACACAGAAAAAGAAATTCATTCATTCAGAATACATTTTAAAATCAGATCATTTAGACATAAAGTCATTAATTCACGAAAACATGCGTATTTAGTTTGTAATCCAAGCAAGTGCACGTTTTAAAATAATCATGCATTGCTTTTCACTGTATATTGTTCATAACATTGTTATGAATCAATGCATGTTTAATTTATATGGTGGTGTCTATACAGTGCTTTATTTGATTACTTTAATCAATTTCTGTATAGTAGGCTATAGGCTAAATTGTTGGTTTTATTTGTTTTTTTTTCTATTGTATTTGCCCTATTGTTTGTAATTTTCGTCCTTTTTGGTATTACTTATTTTGTTAAACTCACTGTTGTTTGTTGACAGTGAAACTGCTCTGAAAGAATAGGTTAAAGGGTTGTGGAGCATCTTGGGCACCCAACAAAGTTTTGCTTAGGGCTCTCAATTGTCTAGGATCGGCACTGCTTAGCATACAGCTAATTGCTTAGCCTGTAAGTATAATATAGCCTCATTAGTACACAATAACTCATTAGCCTTCTAGCTTAACACATGGCTAGCTAATTAGACTGCTCGTTTAACATTGCATTAGTCAATTAGCCTGCTAGCAATTAGCCTGCTACCAATGGTATCAATAACTAACTACAATGCTATTTTGATAATATAGACTAAGATAATCCTAAAATTGGATTAAAATGTACATCAAATAATCACCAATATGTTATAACTAACATCTCAATCTGATTGTTTGGTTTTAGGCACAGGTAAATATGTTAAATTAATTTTAAAGTCATTGCATATTATGTAATTCAAGTTATAAATGGTCAAATGTATCACTCACTATTCTGTTTTATCAGCTAGTTTTATAAGTTAAGCAAGTGCAACTTGTAAGCTAACTGGTTAGTCCACTGTATTTGCATAAAGCCAATAGATTAGCTTTCTAGTTGAGAATATGGCTAATTGATTACCTTTTTACCTTAACATTCAGTTAACTAATTTGCCTGTGAACTTAGCACAATGCTAGCGTATTAGACTGTTAGATTAGCATACAATTTAGCCTGCTAACATAGCTCCCAGAAACAATGAACAAAAATGCTATTTTGATCTTATAGAAGACAAACATCATAAATTCAGATTGAAATTCACCCAGATGTTATAACGAACTTCCTAGTCTGATTGGTTGGCTACACATACAAGTTCTTTCTAGTCTGCCGGTAACAAAGTTAACTTTAAGTCATCTAACCCCATTACATAGTGCATATTATGTAACGTTAGCTATAAATGTAAAATTTAACGCTTGGTGTCCTGTTTTATCAGTTATTTTGTAAGATAAGCAAGTGCATCAACTTGTGAGCTAACTGGATAGCTAATTAGCTTTGCATACAGCCAGTAGATTAGCTTTCTATTTTAGAATACAGCTAATTAGCATGTTAGCTTAGCATATAGCTAACCCAGTAGCCTACTAGCTTAACACTCGCTAGCTGATTAGACTGTGAAATTATTAGCTGATTAACCTGCTAATATAACTACCACAGGTACCAAAACTAGTATAAATATAGACTGTGAAATTCATGAATTCTGATTCAAACTAAAACATGATGTTTCTCAAGTAATGACCTCAAATGCATCAACGTCCTCAGTACATGCTGAGCAGTGACATTTGCTGCGGCATAAACAAGTCAAAGACGCGTTAGCATGCAGCTGAGCCATGACAGTGCTTTAGTAAATGTGTTTTGCAAGCCACAGATTTCCTTCCTCCTGAATAAAGACACTTTAGACTTTCTCTCTCCAGCTGTGATTGAAGGACGTTTCTCTGTCATCATCTGACAGGCCTGAGCTTCAGCACACAACGCCTTCTGCTGACAGTGCAGCACTTGTCAACCGCAAACGCCCTAGCGCTAACGCTCCGCCAATCAAACGCAGCTTTGATCCCATTTTATAATTCAGAAGATGCTTTCCCACACTAGAACTTAAACAGAAGTGTTTCCATCACCTTCCCATGTGGGACAAAGCTTACGTAAGTCAGTCTGAACTGAATCGGAATTAAATCGTTTTTGGTTAGCATAGCACTTCTATCCTCTGCTGTCAGATGCTGTAACTACAATGTGAGACTACTGAAATCATTTTTTTTTTCATTGACAGCCATTCAGTAAGTGAACTGGGAACAGATCCTGAAGTTACAAGACATGAGCACTTGCAGAGTTCACATAAATACATAACTTTCCTAATAGTCAATCTATCCGCCATTCATCAGTCACAAAAAAAAGCCCCACCCCAAACTCACGACATTGGTTGAGAGAATATTGTTGGAGGCTGAAATCATGCACCTACTGGTTGATGCTGCAACTACACCATTCTGGGGGAAAAAGGCATTTCTCCTTTGACACCAATTCAAAACTAGATTTGTGTGATTCTAGTGCATTAAACGTATGCAAATATAATATAATATAACATAATACATTATAAATTAAATAATTTAATAGTTATATTGTTTTTACTTTTATAGGATTTTTTAAAACCAACCCATTGATTTATAAGCATATATATATATATGTGTGTATATATAAACAATAATGTAAAATATTAATGTAGAATATTGTATATTATTATACTGTAATTTTTTATTATACTGTTTTTTTGGTTTTAAAACTATAAATACCTTTAAATTACACAATTTTATATAATATAATTACATAATATAATAGAAATACATGTCATACATTAATTATATATTATTTTATGTTTTTGAAAACAACCTATAATTCACAATAATTTCATTTTAATAGAACAGAATATAAATAATATAAAAAGTACATGTATATTAAAATAATATATATATATATGTATATATATATATATATTGAAAATCACAGGCTTTTTATGTATAATGTAAAAAACCTAAATATATTTTAAATAAAATGAAATATACATTTCATTATATTGTATTTTTTATCTTTTTTAACAACCATCGTATAAACCTCAGCAAATAATGTTATATAAAGTAAAATTCAAAATGAATGCATTTTATTATACATTTCCTTTTATGGTACTTGTGGCTCCAAAGAGATTATTCATGTTTTGTAAAAATTGTCTTACATTTAGCAAGCAAATTCAAGGCTAATAATAAATTCAAGCAAGCAAATGCAAGGCTAAAGATAACAATAATAATAAAAGTAATAAAAAATAACCAAATGGTTTTATTTCATGTTGGTACATTCTTGGACAACACCACAGTATAGTTGCATGAGTGGCCAAAACATAAAAGTCTTCCACAATATCAGCACAGAAGCAGCAAGGGCAACATGAATATACTTAGTACAAACAGTATAAAACATACATGCTTTTTATTTTTTTCTTATTTTTTAAATATATATTCATATCTTTTGCACAATATCTTCATAAGTTCCGGGGCAGTTCAAAATTCCAAGACAAATTAAAGCCATATTCTGCCTTGAGTGAGTGAATGTCTGAGAAATTCATGAAGGTAAAGAGAGAGAAATCAATAAAGGCTTGTAAAATCATCCATAAACAGGCCATTGTGAGAGAACGGTGGTGAAAGTTTCATTTACTTCAACATCAAACATATCAAGCATGCATTGACAACTGCTACGCAAACACTTTCTTTAAAAATATTTCTGAAACACCATTGGTCACCGGGGTTTAGTCACTGTAAAACCAATGCAAGATCTCTCAAAGTCACTAAAAACACAGTCGATGGTCTACGAACCCTTACAGACATTGTGGGAATGTCGAAAAATGTGACACGTTTATCATGTTAAAGGGGCGAAAACAATGCAAATCCTCAAAATAAAGAAACAATATTGCAGGAATGGGATCTCAAAGAGAAGAATATGGCTTTAATACAATGTGCATCCAGAGAAGGCAAGGAAAACCATAGAAGAAACGCTCAACCAAAACGTAAAACAGCAAAACAAAACCAAATGCTGAAAGAACCACACAAATTTACACAGAAAATCCCAAAAACTTGCAATTTGGAAGTACATGTAAAGATGAGAAGGACCTCGAGGCCCAGCATTCCAAAGCCATGTCGATTCATCAGTGCCCTGAAGAAAGTCTATGATGGAGTGTCAGAAGAAACACCTTGTCAAAAGGTCCATCACGCCAAGTGCAACCTCAGTCGTTTGACTAACAGGCAATCAGTCGTTTTGTGCCGCTGTTACACCCCATCAGTTTCCTCCATCAGAAAAAAAACAAAAAACAACTAAATTTATTTCCTCCACTTGTAATTACTGTTAATTTTTTTGTAGATATCAGGTTAATTTTTATTTTATTTATTTTTAATTTTTTGGGTGGTTGTGCTGTTTTATGTGTCTTAAAGGTGTTGAAAATCATCTGATATCCTCTGTCGTTGGTTTAGCTGAGGGCCCAATCACTGTCCTGGCCCTCGGATGAAATAAGGATGAAAACGGTGGGACACTGAAATCTTTTTCCTGCTTTACTTTTGTTCCAAAGAGCCGAGAAAAACCAGGAAGTGCCATCGATCACCTTCCTCCTGTGATGGAGGCCCTCAGATCACAAGGTCATTGTAGCTCACGTATTTCTTCTTAGCAGCCGGACCTGTTGGGAGAGAAAGATGAAAGATTGTTTTTAATTTGACATTTCTTCCTTTTTCTTGATGATAATGAGAGGAATTCATTGATTCCTGTCAGGAGGCCTGACGGGGACACTTTTCAGGACATGAAGTTTGTCACTATGGAACAGAAAATGTCCACAAACTGACTATTAAAAGGACAGTTCACCCAAAAATGAAAATTACCTCATGATTTACTCACCCTCAAGCCATAGGTGTTTATGACTTTCTTCTTTCAGACGAATACAATCAGAGATATATAAAAAAATGTCCTGGCTCTTCCAAGTTTTATAATGGCAGTGAATGGGGTCGAGATTTTGAAGGCCAAAAAACAGCTCCGGTGGGTTAATTAAAGTCTCTTGAGGTCAATTGATACATTTGTGTATGAAAACTACTTCTGTTTAAAACTTGATAAACCATAATTTAGTTTCTGCTAAAAGTCGTATGCATATTCACGAGAAAGTGGCATTCCAGCTAGAGTCTGCCCCCTAAAAGTCGACTAACCGTTAGTCAACCAGAAGAGGCTTGGTCGACCAAAATTTAAGGGTGCTTTCACACTAGCACTTTTGGTGCGCACCCGGGTTCGATTGACATCAGAGTTCGGTTCGTTTGGATGAGGTGAACGCTGTCTTCAAACTTGGTACCCGAGTCCGCTTAAAAAGGGTGGTCTGGGATATGGTTCAAATTAACTTCGGTATGGTTCGCTGCTGATGTGAATGCAATCATACCAAATCGCGGAAGTGAACCGCTATTAAGGACATATTATTTGATAAAATGTGTATTTGTGTGTGTTTCACTCACTTTCCTGACGAGCGTGACTGACGCGCTGCAAGCAGAGAGCTGCATGTCTAATTTCTATTTGCCTTTAGAGTTCTTTAGAGCATTTGCAGTACAATCGTAAGACAGATGTTAAGTGCCGTTATGTACTGAAGTTATGTAAACAAAACCAATGGTTCAATAACATAAATATATAAAAATGAAGAGAGCAACTATGCATTTTACTGCCTTCTCCTGCGCCATCTTTACTAAGCAACGGGGTAAACAACTGCTGTTTTGATGACGCAAACGAACCACGTTTCGGACCCAAATAAAATATATATGAATGCAGTCCAGTGGGGGTAGGGGGATGGGGGGGGGTAATCGAACTCGGGTTCGGACCAGGCAATCGAACCAAGTGTGAAAGCACCCTTATTAGTAACTTAGTCGCAGAAATACATTTTAAAAAACATGCTAAAGTTACGCAGTCCGTGATGGACAGATCATTACCGGTCGGTCTATGTGGTTAAACAGTACATCGGGCAGTGCATCCAAACGCTAGCCTATCATCGATCGACCTCAAATATGGCTCATCTGAAATATGTATTAACCGATAAATGTGCGCTGTTCAAGTGTCTGTGCGGAAAGCGGAAGCTGAACAGTAGAGCTGACTACATGGACATGGAGGTGCTAAAATACTCCGTCATTTCTCGTCATACAGATAAGAGTAATGAATCTATCGAATCTGTAAAGACTCTACGTTTATTTGTGTGCACTCACAATAACAACGAAATGTTGTGCTTTTGTAAAATAATGAAAGCAAAATGAGCTTTCTGCCATCTCGTTCTCTGTGAACTTGAGCACAAAACTCCGAAACTCAGTGTATGTTTGCTTTACATATAGTAAAACATTTCTATAGAGAGTGAAATGTCTACTTTTAAAAGAAAAACAAATATTCTCAGATTATGTAGGCTATCTGTGTCAAACATGCATACAGGAGCGTTCACTTCGGCGAAGACGAGTCAGTGTCGCGGACTATATCTCTTAAATTGAAAACAAAGAAAGCACTTGTTTATCAATGAATTATTCAAATGGTAATGCAGCCTCCTTAATGTTTTTCCCTGACACATTCATGATCATTATCTTCTATGGTGCGCTGTGGCAAGCTTTCAGCGTGCGCTTGAATGTAGGCAATTAAAGGCTTATTATAAATATTAAACATGGTTTATAATAAATGTGCGATTAGTCAACTAATGCTTAAAATGAATGACTAATTGTGGACCAGAAACATCTTTAGTTGAGTGCTAGTTCCATCAGATGATGTATGACGTAGGTGTAGCGCAAGCTCCGGTGAGATATGTTGCACGCGGAAGCGCAGAGGAGAGAATACAACAAAACACCAGCCACCACCGAATTAGAAGTACAAAATTAGGATTTGTGAATAAAAATGTCATAGGATTTCGAAATAAATCAAGAGGAGATTGGTTTTCCTTTGCTGTTAACAAAACTTGGTTCCCACGACACTAGCATATGCTCATCCTACTTCATCCGCTGGAACGCCACTCTCTCATGAACGACAGTTAGCAGACGCTAGAGAAGCTATGCGGTTTATAACGTTTTAAATATGGATTTGTTTTCTTGCACAAATGCATCAATTCACTTCAAAAGGCCTTTATTAAGCCCCTGGATCAACGAGGAGCACTTTTTATGATGGATGGATGCACTTTTTTGGGCTTCAAAATCTCGACCCCCATTCACTGACATTATAAAGCTTAGAAGAGCCAGGACATTGTTTAGTATAACTCAGCGCTTCCCAAACTGTGGGCCGCGGCCCCCCGGTGGGCCGTAGCGGTGTAGCAGTAGGCTAAATCTAAATATTGAAATAATTTAAATATTCAAATTGTTCTAAAATGTGAAAATGTGACAGTTTTAAATGCTTCCACACTGCAGACGTGTTTGCTGCATTAGTGCGCGCCTCTATTTGATCGCGTAACATCATTGTTCGGTACAAATTATTCAGTCTCTTCGCTTATTCGGCCGAACACCGAAATAGTTTCGGCGGAACATTCGGTGCATCCCTACTTCGGTTACACACTTTGATGCAATATAATTGTAAATAGTATGCAGAAAGTGTAGTGTTATGGATTTAAATATATTTGTAAAGAATGTTTACATCATCTTACTTTCACCAGCTTATAAAATATTACATTTTATGGTAGTTCTCATAATTCACATGACATTCTTACAAACTGGTTAATAAATGTTGGTAATTTTGTGCAGAGACAATCTGCTTTATTAAATATATTGAATATACAAATATATATGTAAATATATCTTTATACCATTAATCTATATATTTTTTAACAAAGAGGTTGGGGGGGGTCGTGGAGCTTTTTTGGGGGGGCCTTACCCCTCTGAAGTTTGGGAAGCTCTGGTATAACTGATTATATTTGTATGAAAGAAGAAATGTCAAATATTAAAAGAAGGTTGTTAGGATGTTCTATGTGGTTTCCAGGCTGTTCTGTTGTTTTAAGTGGTTACTATGATGTTCTGGGTGGTTGCTAGGATGTTCCAAGTGAAACGCCTGGTAGTTCTGTGTGCTAGGGTGTTCTAACCAGTTTCCAAGGTATTATGGGTAGTTGCTAGCATGCTGCGAGAGGCTTATAGGTGGTTGCTAGGGTGTTCTAGGTGATTACTATTGTGTAGTTGCTAACGTTTTGAGAGATTGTAAAAAAGATTAATAGTGTGTTCTGGGTGATTTCTACAAATGGTTGCCAGGGTGTTGTTACTATGATGTTCTATGTGGGTGCTTGTTCTGGGTAAATTTCGAGGGTGTCTTGAGAGGTTTCTTGTGTGTTCTGAGTGTTTGCTAGAGTGAAAAGTTGCTAGGTGGTTGCTATGGTGTTGTAAGTGTTGCTAGGGTGTTCTAGGTAGTTTGCAGGGTGTTCTGGCTAGTTGCTAAGATATTTTGAGAGATTCTCAGGTGGTCGCTAGGATATTCCGAGTGTGATACTTGTGTGGGTGTTCTGGGTGGTTTCTAGAGAATTGCGCTATGTGGTTTCATGCAGTACTTAATAATTTAATATCCACTGTAGGGGCAATTGAAAAATCCCTAATCCAAAGTCTGTGCAAGTTAAACTCACATACATGTAAATAACTGTATTTATTATTTTATGAAAGAGCAACACAAAATGAAAAAGCAGATGAATATGGCATAAGTCTTATGTAAGAAGCCCTCAAATGTCTACAGTCATAACAGCGTGACCTTCACATGCTGCCGCTGATGTGTTTGCAGAGACTCTATGCAACTAAACGACTCCAGTCTCAAATTACAGTGCTTATCCACAGATGCTTCTTGTGCTCTTTTGCATGTAGATTAACTTCTAAATATTTAAAAGTAAAGGTTACCAAGTAGAGAGATCATTGTGGCCTTTAAGTGTCAGTAGCCAATTTAGTATTTGAGTTAAATGTCACTCCGACAGCCATCTATTCAGAAATGTGGCCTTGACTAATGTGGGTTGAGGAAAGTGCTCTCAATATGCAAAAACAAAATAAATACATTATAATACAAATAATAATAGTCAGAGGGAATAGCTAGAGGTTGCTTGTGTTTTGAGAAGTTCATAGAAGGTTGCCAGGGTGCTCCTGGTGGTTACTAGGGTGTTCTGAGTGGTTGCTAGAGTGTTCTGAATGGTTTATATGATGTTCTATGTGGGAGTTTGTTCTAGGCCATTCATGGGGTGTCGTGACAGGTTGCTAGGTGTTCATAGTGGTTGCTAGGGTGTTTTATGAAATTTCTAGGTTCTAATTGGGTGTGTTGGGTGGTTGCTGAGATATTTTGAGAGGTTGCTAGGATTTCTAAGTGGTTGCTAGTGTTTAGAGAGGTTGACGGAAGGTTACTAGGGTGTTACTGGTGGTTACTAGGGTGTTTTCGGTGGTTGCTACAATGTTCTATATAAGTGCATGTTCTTGAGAGGTTCCTAGGTTGTTCTGAGTGGTTGCTATGGTGTTTTGAGAGGTTGCTAGGTGGTTGATTGGATGTTCTAGATGATTTGCAGGTAATTTTGGGTATTTGCTATGGTGTTTTGAGAGGTTTGTAGCTGGTACTGAATGGTTGTTAGGGTGTTCTATGTGGTTATTATGGTGTTCCGAGTGGTCGCAAGTGTTTTGAGAGGTTGATAGAAGGTTGCTAGGGTGTTCTGAATGGTTGTTAAAATGTTTATATGTGGGTAATTGTTCTGCATGGTTCCTAGGGTGTTCAGTGTGGTTGCTAGGGTGCTTTACGAGATAACTAAGTGTAAGGGTTATATAGTCTATAAACACACCTGTATTATTCTGAATTAAAAAAAAAATTAGTGTTTCCTTAAATTTGACAATTACAGTTGAGAATGATCGAACACGATTAGGGAGGCAGACAGAAGATTGGAGCAAGTTTATTGAAGGTTACTGTATTTTCCTGTAAAATAAAGGTGATGTGACCCCTTTTAAAGAACATATTTGTTCCTGTAGCTGTGAAGCCTCCAGATTACAGTGTATATTTCACATTCCTACACATAATCAAAGTTCAGCCAGAAGTCATTCTATTTCCCTTGACCTACTGCAGTATATCCTTACTGCGCGACACACTATAAACGTCTTAATGCGTCTGGTCTCACATCTATAGTACTCATGGGATGGGAAGAGTGTTAGAAATGCAGGTCTGACAAAAGAGCGTCAGGTATGGATGGATGAAAACCAGGGCATGACGAGTCAGTTTTTGGAATCCTCTTCTGAATAGCTGTTTTAGGTTTTTCTTCATTCGGATACTACTTTTTTTCAGCTTTGTCGCACATGCCAACACTGCATCGCAATGATCACAATTTCTTATGAAGCCTCGAATCAACAACTCTCATTGAGTTTTACTCATTAAACAGAAGAATACATTTAAATATGTTTTCTCGTGAAAATTATTATTACATTTTGTATTATTTTTTATGCAAATACAGACATCACATTTTGTGTTTTTTTTTATGATCAATAATGTGACAATTACGTCATGATGTCAAAACGACATAATGTTTTTGCGAATGATTACGAGACAATTAAGCCACATAATGTGATAACTACATAACAAAATATGATTTACAAACAATAATGTGGCAGTTACAAAAAATGGTTTTACGAACAATAATGTGACAATGATGCAAAACAATATTTTTTTTTTTTTAAAGCGCTAACATGACCAATATGTTTCATGGTGGAGTAGTTATGTAAGAATGGTTTTAAATATGATACCATCATATGATGCAAACAAATAGGTATAAATGGTTTTATGAATAATTAAATAAATAGCTTTACAATATATTTTCTAAAATGTGACAACTGCACGAGTGGTTTTATGAATGATAGCATGACAGTTACATTGCATAATGTAATATTTGTTTTAAACAATTATGTCGAATAATGCATATAATATTTTTTTGTTGTTGTTGAAAAAAATGTTAACAAGACAATTTTTGCATATTGCAATAATTCCTAAGCATGCATTATATGAATGATATGAACGATACATTTCATAATGCAATAATTATATAAGTATCTTTTTAAAGCAGATAACATCACATTCCGAAAATTATGTACAAATGCTTTAATGAACAACAGTTTTACAATGATATATCATAATGCGACAACTGTGAGTGTGGTTTTACAAACGATAGAATTACAATTACATTACATAATGCAATATTTATGTAACAATACATTTAAACATGATAATATCCGGATTATATTGTATAACTTATAACATTTCATGAAACTTAAAAAATATAATTATGTTGCAAAATTCAACAATATCTTGATAATTGTTATATCAATGATAACAGGACACTTAAATTGCATATTATCACAATAACATGTACATTATGACACATAATGCTACAATTACATATTAATTGTTTTATGAGTTTTACACAGAAACTTTTTACAACTGCCTTCATAAACGAGACCGAATTCTGGTCATTTTAATGCTATGGATCATTGTGAACGCATCATTAATGAGAAATCAGTGTCTATCAGATGAGAATAGCCTCTTTGCACAGGCTAATCTTTACAATGGAAGAAAAATTTTATAGTGTTCATTTATAATATTTTATTAGGATGAGATTATAATATGGCTCATTAACATCTGTAATACTGCATACTCTCTCTATTTTTGTGACGGTGAGGATCATTAATATATTGAATACAATGTTGAAAGCTCACGAACACTGTTGTGTTTTGGCGTCAATGTATGAATTAATAAATAATATATGACTAATGAATCATCACTGCTGTCAGAGCAAATCTATACATCGGTTTTGATGCAAACTCTTGACTGCTGCATACAATTCAGACGTTTTATTTGACGTCAAAACTTCTTATTTAAAGTCCGTCGCCATTCAGCCTCGCATATCAAATAGACTCGAATTTGCATGTCCCAACAAAATTGTTGGGAACGAGGGTGATGATTACGGCTTCAGCTCTTGGCATTGGCATCTCGGCTCAGTAGTTTTAGCGCCTCTCCCCCTGGGTGCCAGATCCTTCAGGATTCAGGACATCATATACATGCATATCCATAAAAATAATTTAGAGAGTTAGAGTGTGTTATATAGAGGAAGAGGGAGAGAGAAAGAACATCGAGTGCACACAGGGAAGGCCGACACAGATGGTTCACGGCTCTTTAGGGAGTCGCGGTGGAGTCTGCCATGCCATAACAGTGGCGCACGGGGAATTGAGCAGTGGGACTTGCGTTTGAAGCTTGGGATCTTCCACGTGTTATCTGATTACCACTGACAGTTGAGTTCACCGTTTCATAACTATATTCAGCTATTGCTCAGACACTCTTTGGCTTCTTGGAAACATCAATTATACAAAAATGTTTGCTGCATGTAGATGAGGCAAACTGGTTTTGCATATCTTCACTTAAAATCTCAATTGTTTTTCCTAGATATTTACATCCATTGATTTCCTAGATTTCCTGAATTTTCATTTCATGTCTACTTTAATTATATTATTTTCTCATGTGCTTCTAAACAGTTTCATAGAACCATGATTTCAAATCCCAAATATTTTTTTGCATCACTTGTATTCAAAAGTGAGTTACATGTTGTCAAATGGCAAAAGGCCTTTAGCGACAATTTCTCAATTTGAATCCTAAGGTAAGTTTTTGTAGTTCAGTGGTTCTCAACTGAAGGGTAAAAACATTGCTAAATGCTAATAATAAATGCTAGCCAGCAGGAATGACACAGGGATAAAAAACAATGTACAAGCTAATAGAAGATAATGCTAAATGCTAGTAATAAAATGCTAACCAACAAGGGTAAAACAGGGATTAAGACCAAGTCTAAAGGCTAATAATAATAACAACGCTAATAATAAATGCTAACAGCAGGAAAGAACCAGGATAAAAACAATGTACAAGCTAATAGAAGATAATGCTAAATGCTAGTAATAAAATGCTAACCAACAAGGGTAAAACAGGGATTAAGACCAAGTCTAAAGGCTAATAATAATAACAACGTTAATAATAAATGCTAACAGCAGGAAAGAACCAGGGCTAAAAACAATGTACAAGCTAATATAAGATAATGCTAAATGCTAGTAATAAAATGCTAACCAACAAGGGTAAAACAGGGATTACGACCAAGTCTAAAGGCTAATAATAATAACAACGCTAATGAATAAATGCTAACAGCAGGAAAGAACCAGGAATAAAAACAATGTTACAAGCTTATAAAAAAACAATGTTAAATGCTAATAATAAAATGCTAACCAGCAGGGGTAAAACAGGGATTTAAAACAAGTTTAAATTATGATAATAAAAACTATTTTAACTGCTAATAATAAACAATAGCAAACAGGAATGAAACAGGGATGAAACAAATATGTTTAATGATAACAATATAAACAATGCTACATTTTAATAATAAAACAATTGTAAATGCCAATAGTAAAATGCTAAGCTACAGGAGGGAAAAAAATACAATTTATGCTAAAGGCTAATAATAAAAAGAATGCCAAATGCTAATAATAAAATGTTAAACATCAGGGATAAAACAGGGATAAAATGGGGGAAAACAATGCTAAATGCTAAGAAAACGTTAACAGCAGGGATTAAAAAGCAACGTTAAATGCTAATAATAAAAACAATGATAAATGCTAATAATATACTATTAATAACGCTAACCAGGACTACTAAATGGTAATATTCATCACATGTGTAATTATATATTTTTAACAACCACTATGGGAGGCAATTTAAGTATGTCAAGACTATTTTTGTTTTATATTATAATTATTTTACTAACTTATTTTACTTCTAAAAAATGAATTATTAAAACAATTTTACAGTAACAATTTCAATTAATAATGTTTTTATTTAGAGTCACCTACAGCAATATTAACATCTCTCAAACAGCAATACATTAGAATTTTATTACTATTCTGTTTTGTTGTTGTAAAATTATAAAAAGTGATAGTTATCTTCATATAAAGCTGAACATAAACTGTGCACTGTAATTATTATAATTATAGTGCAATTACCAATATATTGTGCTCTATTGGTTGCTGGTAAATATAGAATAATTTTGGCAGAAATCACAAATAATTAAGAAGGAGAAACAAGTACAGTAACATACTGAATTCAGTGCATAATTTTTAAGTATAAAGACAGAAATCATATTTTCTCACAAAACGTATCCCAATAATGTACAGCTTTTTTGCAGGATTGAGGTGGTTTTCTTCTCTAGCGCTATTGAGTGACACTGTGGGATCATCATGGAGTTTTGATAAATGGCCACAAAAGACCGATTAGCATTTCCACTTCGTCCTTTCCCCCAGCGTTCGAAAGCGAGCAAGGTCATAACCAAAGGTAGAAGATTAATTCGGTCTTACCTGATAAATTATGAGAATTAGCCTGTTGGGAGAAAAACAGTACTTGGTGAGCTGTTTCTGATTGGTCCAACAGAAGCAAAGCAGAGATTCTGATTGGTCCAAACAGCCATGAAATGTAATTTCAAGCTGGGTTTGAAGTTGGGTGTATTTTAGCATAGATCTGAGACTTTGGATATGCCATTTGTCCCATCTAAGAATGGCATATCTAATAATGTGGGAAAGCATTGCCACTGTCAGAAAAAGCCTTGACGGTATGATTTTTTTGTAATTAATTTCGCAATATTTTGTCTTTATGTGCCGCAACTATTTGAAAAACTAAAAAGCAGCTAACAGGTTGCAAAGAACTTAATTTTTTTTCCAGTCAAAGCCGCATAAACAACACCAAAACTACTTTTCATTTCCTTTTCAAAGAGCCGTGGCTTTCCTTTGACAGTGACGACATGCTAATCCTCCGGGCTCAAACCCATCCTGCGCTATTGCTCTCTCTCTCTCTGCGGTGTGCGGCCCACCATCTCGTGTTCATTAGAGGAAATGTGGTCATTCTCAGCAGACGACTTCATTCCATTATTTTTGACACGAGCTCATGCTGCAACAAGCAACAGGCCAAAGCAACAGAATTTCAGCTCATGGTGACATTCTGCAATGAATCTTGCAAGCACTGCACTCTGGGACAAGAGCTCGCTTTTACACCCGCCGGCTGAAGGAAAAGCAACTTTAAGGGTCAAGACTGAGATAATGGTTAAGTGAATTTGATTTAGCACTCAGATAACTCCTGATTTATTAGAATTTACATACCCGGTTTGCAAATCTATAATAATTCCATTAATACTTAATGACTTGCTTTTATAACATTTATAATCAGTTTTACATTATAATGCTTACACATTATAATTTTAGTTTAGCTTTTTGAATCATCCTCAGAATTTATAGAGGCTTAAACTAATTAAAGTCATTATAAATGAGTAGTATTTATTTTTCCAATATATTATAGAAAAAAACATTATGAGAAATAAAAACAATATAAAACAATAAGCAATATAATGAAATATAAACTTTATAAAACAGTATAAACTGTAAATATATTTTGTTATAAATACTAATCTTTGTATATATATATTTATTTTGGGGGGGCTTATTAATTCATGTTATTACAAATGTTTGTTTTTTCCAATTGATTATGGTTTGCTACCTTTATAATAAATATTATACAAATTCATTATTATGTTAAAAAGAATTATAACTAAAAAATAGGGATGGACGGATGTATCAGCTGCCGATATTTATCGGACAATTTTTGATTGTTTTAAAGGCATCGGCATATCGGAAATATCATGAAAAGGGCCGATACCGATAGTTTATAATGGAAATTATACAGAGGAACGCAGGAAAGCAATGTTCAAAAACCGATTCTGCTCTAAGTGAACTGATTTATTATTTTTGTTTGTTTTTAAGCTCTGCTTTATGTAATTGAACAGTATCGGTTTCGGAATCGCAGATAGTTTTTGTTAAAATCGGTATCGGCCAAAAATGCTATCGGTGCATCCCTACTAAAATGTATAATAATATGCTTTATTATGAACTATAATTATAAATAAACTGTTAATTTATAATAATAATTACATTCAGAAATGTTTATTTAAATTGTTATTTGATCTCTGCTAATTATAAAACAGGGCAATGATAGGTGCAAAAAGCCAGAAAACATGCATAATAATGTGAAATATGAAAAGTCACATTATCTTATTTTGATAACTTACATTCGCTCATGTGATCCAAAATATCTCCAAAAATTTAAATAAATTAAAAATAACGATTAGAAAAAATAATCTTTTCATGAATGTAAAGACGGATTTCCTAACCACGTCAGTCTATCAGTGTTCACCAGATTTACTATAAAGACATCTGAATTCATCATGAGCAAACATACAGTATCAAGTTCCAAACTCTGAATAAACAGTTTTGTAACTTACTGTTGGGATCCACATTTTCACACAGTTCGGTTTTGGCCTCGCCGTTCGGCCGGTCGCTGGGTTTGTGCGACAGACGTGAGGACATGGTGGCTGCCGTCGCCACGGCCTTGAAGCTGCGCTTGCGCTTCTGCACGTTGAGCTCCGGGTGGAAGATGATGACATAGACCTTGGGCATGTAGAGCATTCCTAGAGCCACGGACGCGCTCAGATTCATGGAGATGGTCAGCGTGGTCGTCTGGATGTAGAGCTTTGGGGGGAAAGGAGGGAAACTTTATTATGGCAAGGGAAAATAAAAAACAAATAAAAATAATAATACATCTAAAAATACTTTCATAAAAACCTGAAAAAGAGATATAAAACTGGATATTGAGACAAATTGCACTATTTGATTTGTTTTTGATTTACAAGCTTGCAATTCACATGAATTTTGTTTTTGACTCAATATATCAATTTATTTGGATATACAGGCAGCCAGGTACAGTACATGTAAAAATGATTTGATTCTGTTTTAATCCTGATTCAATTTGACTTCATATCAATTAATTTGGGGATATAGACAATCAGGTACAGTAAGCTACATTTAGGAAAATTATTTGATTAAATTCAATTCATTTGTATAGAAAATCAGGTACAGTAAATATTATCAACTAATGCTGTAAAATATACACACACACCCTGTCAGTTGGACCATTACTATATTAAAGTTGTTTATAATCAAACATTTAAACTGCAAAAGACAGATTTAAAATAATGAAACATGACATAGCTACTTGTTGAAATATTCAAGCATTGGAGAGACCTATCATATCTTGTTTTCATGCCGGATTTATTCAAACATGAAAAAGAAGTAAAAATAAAATGAATTTTTAATGTAGTGCATACAGTATTTAGCAAAATGCTCTTTTCTAGAGTTAATTTTTCTAGCTAGTTTGTGGTCACTGGCTTTTCTGAGGTAAATATGAAGGTACGTAACATATGGTTTACAAGCTGTTTCATTGGCATCTTTCCGTGGTGGGAACACGGATTGATCGATTACATGAGACAAGATATTTTCGGTAAGTTTTACTTTTTATTTCAACATACTTTCAGACGTTCATTCATGAATATAAGAGCAGTGTTGTCAAGTCTTTTGTTTTCCTGTGGAATCGGGCTAATTTAACACTGTTGAGGAGGGATGTTTTTCATGGCCGCAGGTTGAAAGGACCCTATAATGTGATATTAAGCCCAGGCAATGCAAATTTTACTAGGAAACCCCGAAAAAAATAATGTGTTTTACCCCATGAGGCGTGATTATTAATGGGGAAATGCAATTGGGCTAGTTTTGAGAAGCAATTGGGTGGGTTTTGATGTGCAAACCTGGCGACCCTTTATAAGTTATTAATGTGACAACAGCGGTCTGTCACGCCTCATTAAATAATATCAAAATGGTATTTATTGTTTGAATTTTGTAATAAAATCAACATAATTTGAAAGCTGAGACTTGTTACGTTTTGTTCACGCATCAACAGCATAGATTGATTATTAGGATTTAAAGCCTAAATCACCCAAACATGTAACACGTTTCACATTAGTATTGCGTGCATTAACACCAAATATAATACACGTTAATAATTTATATTACCTTATTGCATGTTTACGTAAACTAATTAATTTAAATGAGCTGTCCGAAAGAACCATTTCACAGAAATGAATCCGATATCTCTGTTGGAGGCTATGAATTGCAGGTAATAATGTTCAGATAAGACCTCAACATATCTTCAGGACTTATGAGCATTAATGTTTTGTTCCTTGATATGCTTTATTTCTTCTCAAAAATAAGAAAACGCAATGTCTTGCATTTTACTAGTCACCAAGGTCTAGTTGCATCTAAAAATCTTCTTTAATGTTCTACTTAAGAATCTGAAGAGCCCTGAGGGTGAGTAAATTAAAACTACATTTTTATTTTGGGGTGAAATTTCCTTTTAAGAATCAAGTTGCAGAGTATCCATTAAAATCAAGAAATAATTTGTTAACCTAGCTCTATAGGTAGTTCATGAATTATACTGTGGACTCCAGGATGGGAATCGAGACAAAATGAAGAATAAAATCAAATCTGAAGAGGTCAGTTCCAAAGGCACTCAATATTGACGTCCTGGTGGGAGAATTCAAAGCCAAATGGATGATAATCGTTCTTAAAAACTCAAGCTGCTGTCATTGAGGACAGCTGTTGCATGGATGTACTTTTCTTGAATGAAAAAAGGAGCTTGTCAAATAATCATAATGAAGGCTTTCATGCCGTGGCCGTATCACATTAATACTACAAAAAATATTCATTTCATGTGGCTGTTAACAGCACTCTGGCAAGTATGTAATTACTGATATCCTCAATGTGTTTAATCTTTAATGTACTGCGAGTTCAAAGCCTGTTAGGAAGGTCACGGGTGCGTTTCGATGAAGGAGACGGCCTCCGTTCAAGAAACGCCAGTCGAATGAATTGGGAAAATCTGCTCGTGTTTCATGAATGATGCACAATGTTTCTACTGCCTGTACAAACAGATCAGCCTGCCAATAAAACAACTAGTCCAGTCTAAAACTTAAGGTCTGGACTAATTTGTCTCTTATTCAGGCCAAGAACTGCCTTTTCAGACAACAAGAGACTTTCTGAGGGGTTTCTGCAACTATTGTTGCTTTTGGTCCCTGCATTTCTGTGATATAAATGATAATAGTAGAATTAAATCAATTCTTTATGACTTTACTTAAATTTGAGTAATAATAAAAAAGAGGGTGCAGACCTGCAGACCAGAGTGCAATAGACAGAAATACATTTTTGAATAAGTTCACAAAATTACAGAGTCTGGAAATTACTTAATATTCAAATTTAGACAAAATTACAAAACTGTTCAGCCAATCACTGATTTTTAAATGAATAAATACAATTGTTACATGAGCAAATGGACAAAATGGCAGATATACTGGACATGCCATAAAATAACATGCATGGAAAAATATATATATAATTTGCAAAACTGCTCATTAAATGAATATATTTAAATAGATACAGGTTTTACAGTGTTTGCAAAAGGAGCAAAACTGTTCATGAAACTACTTTTAACATAAACAAACAAATCAAAATGTTATGATTTACTTAATTTCACAAAATTACAGCTATTCTTTAAATATATTTGGCAAAGAGGAATTATTCTGGCAAGCTAAGGAACAAATAATCTTGCAGTGATTTTGATTCAGTGTGGAACGGTATGAAAGACATCACCAGTTACAAGACACCATCCCCCAGCACTCTGAATTTGAATGAGTTCTATTGCAGGTTTGAAAAAACACCATTCACACCTCCTGCAACCCCCCCCCCCACACACACACACACACACACAGCACTGCAGATAGGTGAAGAAGACATGCGCAAGGTATTCAGAATGAACAACAGAAGGAAGGCACCAGGCCCAGACGGTGTGACACCAGTCTGTCTGAAATCCTGTGCTGACCAGCTGGCCCCCATCTTCACACAGATCTTCAACAGATAACTGGAACTGCTCGAAGTCCCCTCATGCTTCAAACGCTCCACCATCAACCTCCTTCCAAAGAAACCCAAAATAACTGGACTTAATGACTACAGACCTGTGGCTCTAACATCTGTGGCCAATAAATAATTTGAAAGACGGGTTTTGACTTATTTGAAGGACACCACTGGACCCTTACTGGACCCCCTGCAATTTGCCTACAGAGCAAAGAGGTCTGTGGATAATGCAGTCAACATGGGACTGCACTTCATCCTGCAGCATCTGGACAGACCAGGGACTTGTGTGAGGATCCTGTTGGCAGACTTCAGCTCCGCTTTTAACACCATCATCCCAGACACCTTTCAGAATAAACTGACACAGCTCTCCGTCCCCACCTCCACCTGTCAGTGGGTCACCAGCATCCTGACAGACAGGCAGCAGGTAGTGAGGCTCATCCAGCACCTGTACGATCAGCACAGGAGCTCCTCAGGGCTGTGTTCTCTCTCCACTGCTCTTATCCCTGTACACCAACAACTGCACATCTAAAGTCCCCTCTGTCAAGCTCCTGAAGTTTTTCAGATGACACCAAAATGATCTGCCTCATCCAGGACGGTGACGAGTCTGCTTACAGACAGGAGGTTAAAGAGCTGGCTGTCTGGTGCAGTCTTAACAACCTGGATCCCAGCAGAGGTTGTACTTCCTTCACCAACTGAGGAAGTTCAACCTGCCACAGGAGCTGCAGAAACAGTTCTACTCTGCCATCATTGAATCCGTCCTCTGCACGTCAATAACTGTCTGGTTCACCTCAGCTACCAAATCTGACCTCAGAAGACTATGTAGGGTAGTCCGGACTGATGAGCAAATCATTGGTACAACCCTCCAAACTCTCCAAGAACTGTACTCATCCAGAGTGAGCAAAAGGGCGGGCAAAATCACTCTGGACCCCTCACATCCAGCACACTCCCTCTTTGAACATAATTGTCTATATTATATATTGTGTTTTTGCTATTTTGTACATTGACTATTTGCATACATTTATACAGTGTTGGGGGTAACGCATTACAAGTAACGTGAGTTATGTAATAATCTTACTTTTTTCAAGTAACTAGTAGAGTAACGCATCACTTATTAATTAAGAAATAATTATTAATTAAGAAAATATCTGAGTTACTTTTTCAAAAAAGTAATGCCAGTTACTTTTTTCCCATTTATTGACTGACAGTGCGCTGTGTGAACATGTTACTGCAGTTCTAGACTAAATGTGAATGTGCCTTAATTCATCCCACTGGCAAAAAACTGATTCAGTATTCATCAAAATGAATTAAAACAGTGAAATGCAAACTCAGAATATGACTCAAAGCCTGCAATAATTAAATATGTTAAACAACACAAATATATCTAATCTCATTTTATTAACCCATGTCTTTGCTGCTGACCTTTGATGATTCATGATTCAGTTAAACCATACTAATAAGCAAAAATGACTTTACATTAAACAATTGTGCTTCATTGTTTTTTGAATTGCTGAAGAGTGTTGAATCTTCTCCTGCGTTCGACTGTACAGATGTGATTTACTCTTTCTCCAGCCTGAGGTTTATTCATTACACTTTTTTTTGGTGCGAAGGGCTTTACATTTGCTATAAATAAAATGTATTATATTAAAAACAAACAATCAAGCCCTTCTCATATTTAAAAAGTAACGCGAAAGTAACCAAAAAGTAACATAACGTATTACTTTCCATAAAAATTAACTAAGTAACGCAATAAATTCCTCGTATGTGTAAACATACCTGGCCAATAAAGCTCATTCTCATTATAGGCATATTAACTTTCAAAAAACCAACAACCAAAACTACTGAATTTTGAATACAGAAATACATTAATTAATTAACTTTTGTTTTGCATCATTTGGTAAGATTCCAAAAAGACCGTAAATTACATACATATAATTTTAGAAAAGTTCTATAATGGGCAAAACTCTTCATGAAATTACTTAATTTTAAACAAACAAACAAATGAATAAATAATAAATAAATACATATGCTAATTAATTAATTAATTAATTATACATTTACTTAATTTTTCACAATTACAGCTAGACAAGAAAATTCATACACTGTAAAAAATCTAATTAATAAAATGTCGTAAGGGCAAAAATATTTTTCCACCCTTGGGACATTCTCAAAGTTCTCAAAGCTGAAGAAACACCCTTTAATCAACATCAACCGCAGTTTGTTTTGTTTTACACAACAATTAGGGGTTGTTTTATCTGAAATCGATCATATCACAACAACAGACCACTGAAAAAGCACAGAAAACGTGTGTTGAATCTGATCAGCATCACATGGCCAGTATTTTACTTGTACCTCTTCCATTTTTAGCCCATTATGGGAGTAACGTTTACAACTCGAACAGCCGGATAACTGAATTCCCGTGGGCTCTCGAATCACACGAAAAAAGTGTGAAAACCTCCAGGGGTGTCAAATTAATTTGCCAGACCAAAGTGCAAATGCAGTGAACTGACACGGGCTGTCGTGCGACAAATCAATACCTGATTCTTCCGCTTCTCACTGGTCAGAGAGACGTGTGATGCTGCCACTGCAATAGATGAGAGAAATCCAGCATGCTTGACTCGATAGAACCCATATTCACCTCCAACACCATGTCCAAACCAGGTGTGATGCCTCAAAGCAAAAAGTGATAAAAGCAACCTCTGCTGACATTATTCAAGCTTGTCCTAACCAGCAGTGGGAAACAACTCTACATTTTGTTGATCGCTTGGTTTCTGTTTCTACAATGTTGCACCAAGAACAAATCTAAGCTTAAAATAGCTCCTTCCAGACCAAAATGCACATTTAATGCCATTCACTATCAATCACTATTTAAGAAAATAATTATGGTTATATATCAAATATATTTATATATAATATAAAAAATAAGAATGTATGCATGTAAATATATACATGCATGTGAGTGTATTTATTTATACATAATAAATATACAAAGTACACAAACATATATTATGTAAACAAAAACTATTATTGTGGACGTGATTAATCGTGATTAATCATTTGACAGCACTAAATATAACATAGTGTTAGATAATTATACAAATAATATGTTTAAAAAAATAATAATTGTATATAATTTATAAAAAAAAATATATATTTATTTAATTCTCAGTCCTCTGAAAAAATCACATAATGTAATATATATTATATTTCTAAAAATGCTTCTTGTTTATTTTGAGTGTTGTTAAATACTGTAATAAAGCTCAGTGTGCCGTTGCACTGCCTGCAGCACCTTCATTAGGGGCAGTCGTGGCCTAATGGTTAGAGCGTTGGACTTGAAACCTGAGGTAACCCAAGGTTGTGGGTTCGAATCCCTCTGGCAGGAAGTGTCCACGACTGAGGTGAGACCCTTGAGCAAGGCACCGAACCCCCAACTGCTCCCTGGGCGCCGCAATGTCGGATGGGTTAAATGCAGAGAACACATTTCACTCCTCATTATACTCTGTATAATTGTGTATGTGACAAATAAAGCTCATCTGAGTTTTTTTTTTTATGCATATAGACCTTTCTATGTAAAATAACAGTTGGTGATTCCAGTATAGCTGATACCAAATGTGACGTAAAAAAAAACAACCCCTGTGACAGTCTGGTCATAAACTGCAGTATCAGGATGCTTAATTGCATAAATCATTTTCTAAATATAAATCACTTATTGAATGGGTTTTGTGATGCGCACAGTAAATTACCATGTGGTAACACACACACACACACACACACACACACACACACACACACACACACACACACACACACACACACACACACACACACACACACACACACACACACACACACACACACACACACACACACACACACACACACACACACACACACACACACACACACACACACACACACACACTCCCCTCTGGCTTCTCGGCGTTAATTACTGAGCATTCAGTCTTAACACCGGCTCTCATCTGAGATGTTTGGATGTGAGGGATGATATGGTGAAGAGGGAGAGTTTTGTGAATGTGATTTGGGCTAATAATGGATCAGTCAGAACTGGCGCAGCTCACAAATAAACAGCTCTATAGATGAGGAACACCGATTCTGCAGAGAAGAGCTTATAAAACATCACAAAGAGACTGAAAATCGAACCAAGACGCTATAGAGTCAAGTAGATATGGGCTGTATGGCAATTGATATGTTATGAAACCATATAATTGTATCGACCGGTACAGATTTATATGACGGCATGTGGAAGAACTTGTCACATGAGGCTTTAAATGAGGCTTAGTCAATTAAAATTTAGAGTGAGAAATATATAACGTTAAACCACAAAATAAGATTATTCATCAAAAATGAATAAAACATTGATATATAACAGAATATTAAAATTATATTCTTATAATATTAATTAACTAATATTTTAAATGTCTCTCTCCAGATGGATAGATTCTGACTAAATATTAATTAAATATTTTTTACAAATATTTACTTTTTATATGTAATACTTTGTTATTATTATTATTATTAATAGATGGATGGATGGATGGATGGATTAAGTAAATCAATAAATAAAGTGTATTTATTGTGCGTATGACAGTTTTTGTTGCAATCTAAAATAAACCTTCACACAATGTCCCAAAGTCCCAATGAGCAAGAGCAACAAAACACAGCATTCCCGTGTCACAATCTGATGATAGCTCACATGATAAACACCATTGCAAAGTTTAAACAAACATTGCCCCATGCTAAAACACATCCCTAATGATTAAACCAGTTTCCAAAGTCTCAAATCACCTGAACACATCACTTATGGCAACCTCATTAACGCCAGTGACAGACAAATCCACAATCCACCACCTTATGACAACATGCAATTTAAACAGATCATAATTCAATTGGCGTGCTGAGTCCTGTCGTGATCATATGCTAATCCAGCTAATCTATCAGCCAGATTTCCAGTCTTCATTTATTTATTCCTGCAGTCTGTTTCTTTCTGCTGTTCTTGCACCGTCAAACAAGGACACAACGATCTGGGATGCTGGAATAGGCCCTAAAGATGCTTTTCAGCCACGCGTCTCTATACTCAACCCAAGGCTAAACCCTCTTCTAAACAACGTCTTTGACTTAAAACCGTTTTTGAAAACCAATCCTCAAAACGACAGTTTTTGATGTCTTCAGAGAGTCACACCTATAGAAGACGCAAACCATCCTACGCGTGCCACATGAGAGGCTTCCCGAACGCCACACGAGCGTCAGGCATCTTCAGATAGGAAGGGACTTATTATATAAAGTGACATACATGTAGTGACAGAGGAAGTCGACTCAAAGTGCGCTGTGATGTCGTTTACCATCTCGCTGGATGAAGGTGACACATTCGGTACTGCTGAGAAGCGCAATCGGGAGACGTACAGTAGGCAGACAGGCGACGTTTTTACATTTTCTCATTCTTATGCGCAAAAGGACAAAGCATTTTGTCATCTAAAAATCCTTTTCTTCCCCCTTAAGAGAATGTTTTGGTGTCAGTAGATAATTTGGCTTGAAACCTGTAAAGGCAGCTACACAAAAACACACCGAGCTCATTGAACGTGTCCTCAAAGTCTGGAACATTTTCTCCGTATTCAACTATCCACTGCGGTGACAACATCAATGAGAGGAACGTACCTTTGGATGAATGTGGAAAAATAAAACGTTATGCGGTCGTCACATCAAATTAGGTTTTAATTACTTTAGCATATAAAAAAAAGGTTATGACTTTGATTCTCATAATTGCAACTTTATATCTTAGACTGCGACTTTTTCTCACAACTGTCATTAATTATCATGAATTTCGATAATTGTGACTTTACTGTGTAAAGTTCTCGATTGCAACAGTTTTTTTCTCGTAATTATGACTTTATATCTAAATTTGCCGTTATATTTCGGCATTATATCAAAGTTTGACTAAGTGTAATTCCAACTAATTTCTCGTTATTTATTTATAAACTTTTTTTTTCTCGTAATTCTGACTTTATATCTCAGTTTGACATTATATTTTGAAATAATGACTTTGTTTATCGTCATTTCAAAGTTCTATCTCAAAATGTTACTTAATAAGCAATTGCATTTTTAGTTCTCGTAGTTCTGACTTTATATTTTGAAAGTATGATTTATCGTAATTTCACTGTTATATTTCAAACTGTGACTATATCTTTTGTGTAATTCTGACTTCATACCTCAGTGTGACTTAATATTTTTAAATTGTTACTTTGTTTCTCGCATTTTCACCATTATATACTTTAAAAAATATGACTATATCTGCAATTCCAACTTTTTCTTCATACTCTAATTATGACTTTATACCTCCATTTGACATTTTATTTCATAATTGCAATTTCATATTTCACAGTACAATTACAATTTTCATAGTTTTGTAGTTTTCGAAACTTGTTTTTACAGTTTTGCTTCATATTTCAATTTTTTTTCTCGTAATTTCAACTTTTTCTTGTAATTTGCCACTTATATCTCTCAATTGTGACAATTGTTTAGTGTAATTAATCACACTTTTGTATCTCCATTTTATTTACATTATAGCTCCCAATAATGACCTTGTTTCTTGTAATTGCACATTTATATTTACAAGGAATGAAGCTGCTATCGTGACTTTACATCTTACAATTGTGACTTCAATTTAAACATTTAAACTTTGGTTCTCCTAATTGCTATTTTGCTCCTGGTAATTGTGACTTTAAAACTGACAAAATTGATATTTTTGTTATAAAGTACACCAAAGAATAAGACCAGAAGTGTGCATAAAAAAAGAAGTAAATATTGCCTGATCCAAAGAAAGGTCAATAGCAACATTACATAATTCAGCAAAGCAACCGGTTTAATTCAGAGTCATGGGTCATGGCTGTGTATAGTTGGAATGCATTATATGTCATGCCAAATTTAAAATGAAGTAGCTCGGAGCATAAAATACACGTGGACAAGCAGACGAGTGTGTAGCATGCAGTCTGACATGCTTGACTGGCATAACTAATCCTAAAAACAACTATTGTATATATTGCAAATTAGCTTAATTGCAATCCAGACTTCGTGACGGTGGTACCAAAAAATATAAAACATCCCTTTCTGTATGACACGCATGTATATGTATGGTTATGTGCTTTCAAGTGCATACACATGTATCCCGCAGAGTACAGTACATGCACGCTGTCAGTTAAATGGAGAGACTTTAAATATGAGGCACCTGCGTTCACTGACCTAAATCCACATGGGAAGGCCACAGATGGCATAAATAAAACAGCCCCGTGCATTAAACATGGGTCAACACTCCTGTACGCACAGTATCCTAAACTCAGCACTGCATGCATTTTCACTGAAACGGCATATTCATTTCTAAAAAGCACCTGCTTTGTTGTAGTGCAACAGTACACTGTCAAATTTCAAGTCTGAAATATTTAACTGAAAGTGTATACATTTTATTTTAATATATATAAATTATTGTATAATATATAGTATACTCTGCAGTGTTACGTAGTATTTTATGACGTAGTGGTGTGAGGGATGCAACAATTATTCAATCACTAATATTTCACATTTGGTAGCTCCTCCCACAAACATATTTTGATTGACTTTGCATCTCGCAATTTTGACTTTGTTTCTCGCAATTGTAAATTTGTATCTTACAGTTGCAATTAGTAATGATTCTCATAACCGTGACTTAATATCTTTCAACATGACTTCATATCTCGCAATTGCGACTGTTTCTTGTATTTTCAACTTCACATATTTTGATGGTCATAATATCTCGCAATTGTGATTTTATTTCTTGTGATTGCAAATTTATGTTTCTCGTGAATTTAGACTTTATATCTTGCAATTCCGACATTGTTTCTTCTGAGACTTTATATCTCACAATTTGACAATAGTTTATAATTACAACTACATTTCTGGTCATTTCAACTTTGTCTTGTAATTGGGCCTTTATACCAAACAATTGTGACTTTATCTCTCACAATTGTGAAATTGTTTTTCATAATTGCCATTTAGTTTCCAGCAACTGTGACTTTGCATCTCTTAATGTGATTTCATATCTCATCATTTGACTATGTCTTATAATTAGAGCTATGTTTCAAGTCATTTAAACAATTTATTGTAATTTGGTGCTTTTTATCTCACAAGTACGTCTTTATGTTTTCAGTTATGACATCGTTTTTCATAATTAAAATTTCGATTCGAGTAACTGTGTCTCTCTAATGTGTCTTTATATTTCATAATTTGACTAGATTTTTCCCCATTTCTGTTAGTTTCAACTTTTCTTGTAATTGGGTGTTTTATAATTTTTTATCTAACTATTGTGACTTATATCTCACAGTTGCAGCATTGTTTTTATTTTATTTTTTAATTATTATTTATTACTATTTAGTTTCTAGTAATTATGTCTTTATATCTCACAATTTTACTGTCATAATTGCAACTACGTTTTTGGTAATTTCAAATTTTTCTTGTAATTGGGCCTTTATATTTCACAGTTTTGACATTGTTTTTAAAAAGTGCCACTTGGTTTAACGTAATTGTGACATTGTATCTCTCAATGTGACTTTATACCTCACAATTCTGACTTTCTTTCTTTGAAAAAAGTGTATTTTTGTATTTCAAAATTCGGTGGAACCAACAACAAAAAAAAACGCAATTCCAATAAGTCACTATTGCAACAATATATCTTGCTATGAAATTCATATATTTTTGTTTGGATGTGAAAAATGTGCATCAAAGAATAAAACCGGCATTGGGTAGCTCTGCTAATGAAAATTTGTATTGGCTGTGATTTTGTAACATCCTACAAAATGTTGCTTTCAACTTTCAGTTACTTGTCGCAACTGGTCAGGACACAGACGTTTGTGATTCTGTTTCCGCAAGTTAATTCAGACCTGACAACAACAGGAGTTGGACACCTGCAGGTCTAGCAACCTCTGTGTTCCTTTATCAACCTTTGTCATTTCCACACCTGCTCTACGTGTGCAATTTACGTGACTCATCAGCCCAGGTGGCCCGCATGCTGACCGCAGATACTAGCGAGCAGACTATTCAGTGTGCATTTCCCTCAATCGTTCTCCGTAAATCAATGATGAAGCGGAAATTGGTGTAGGTTAATCCTTGTGCATTTATAATTATGGATGTTCCAGTCAGAACGCAAATGTAGGCTGGGATTATGCAAATGCATACATAAAAGACACATAATGAGATTTATTGCAACATCCCGCACCTGCTAGGGGTATGATTGGCGATTATGTTCGGAATCAGTATGCAAGGAAACAAACGCTAACCAGGCTTTTTTGAAAGCATATCCGGCAGGGGAAAATGAGAGGCTGTGACTGAACAAACGTGTTATGATTGGCTACCTGATGACTGTTTTGGTTTTTAAATGGCTATGCTTGCTCAAATGTCAGCCGGGATTAGTGATTATGCATAGAAATGCTTCAGAGCGATTATGGAGCGCTTTTCACATGTGACGGCATTTTTACTGTCACTGTGGTATTTCCTCAATAATGGATTTTGCTGATACCAATAATTTTGCTGGGGGGGCTGATTAACTTAAAAATAGCCAATAATAATAATATAAAATCTGCCAATGGTGATAATAATAATAATAATAATGTTATTGTTATTTACAACATTCATTCATTAATAATTGTTTAAATAATAATAACTATAACAATAATAATAATATTATTATTATTGTTATTGATGTTGTTTTATATTTTACAACATTCATTCATTAACAATTGTTGAAATAATAATAATAATCCAACAATAAACAATGTTAAAAAGCAATCAATAATAATAATAATAACAACTATTATTATTATTCTGTGAATGAGTTGTTAGGATGATTGAAACCAGAATCTTTGGAGTTTGTTTTATTGAAGATTAAAGATTAAAGATCTATTAGCAATCAAAGCTTTTCCTTATTCATCCAGTTCAGACATGTACGCAGATGTGAAAAGAAGCACATTTGTGCAAGACTGTACATTAACTTTCGCTGTGGCAAAGCAAATGGGACCTGTAATTCATACACCTACACAGCCATAAAACAACTACAAGCTAAAGCAATGAATGAGCCCAGGGTAATTTCATCCACTTCAGCCTTGAGAGTTGCCGGAGTGGTACATTTCATGGCATGTCACCCCTTCAGACCAAAGACACACACACAAAAAACAAAACACAATGGACTTTCTGAAAAGGCTGAAAGCACCAGACAGCCACTGAAAGCCAGCTGCGTCGCTTCCCTGTATATTTGAGACGAGAGTAGTTCAGACGCAGACTTATAACAGTCTATATAAAACTATATTGCATCTTATAGCACATAAAGCTACTCTAATCAAAACTACATTTTTACAGTCTTTTCAGAAAATGTGTGTGTTGCTTGCCGTGTCGAAGATGGTGAGATTGCAATGCGGCTGCAAATGTAAGGGATCCCACACTTTTTGACCAATAAACTTTCATTACCAATCCATAAATGTTCCAGTTCCATATAATAATTTAACAAAAAATAAATGTACTTTTTCATGAAAATTATTTATAAATAATTGTAATATTAGTATAAAGTATCCCAGCTAACAAGGTTATCACAAAGAACAAATGTTTTTCCATGTTCAAAGTTATTTGGTCTTTAATAACAATATCAAAAGGTTAGCACAAATATTAGTTATTAATACATCATTTATGGAAAGTTTTTTTCTGAAACATTTTAGTTTGTCTAATGACTAATGTTTTTTAAACATTAAACTACCTAATACTTATTCAAAAGTATTCTCTCAAAGTTTTAGTCCCATAATGTTTCCAAAAAAGACATGCATGTAATGCTTTCTGTAATGTTGAAAAGCAAAATAAATAAATAATAATGTTCTGAGAACATTAAAAAAATATATTATTTATAACATTAGCAAAACAAACATAGAACATATTTTTTTAGCTGGGATTATTATTATTACTACTACAAATAGTGCAGATTGGCTTTCAGATGTTAATTATATTAATAACTTGTATTAAATATGTGGTTGCTAGCTGATATTCTGGTCTCTAGCTATGACCCAGGACCCTCAATCAATGTTAGCCTGTTTTTACATCCTTAACCCAAGCGAGCACCACTAAGACAAGTTGTTGTTTTCCCAACTCAGAACCCAATATCCATCTTGTGCTGCAGTTTCCTACTGTGTTCGAGAACAAGAATCAGACCCGAATACGGCCCGTCATCACTCAGCCTGCATGTGGCATTGTCCCGCAAGAGCTTTACTGAACCCAAACGCCTCAGTCTCACCCTTCATCAGTGAAATCCCACACAAAACTCCATCAGCGATGGAGCGTCTAATCTGTGCGCTGGTGTCCCGATTCACAGCGGCTGATGAAAAACACCCCCAAGGCCTCCTTGAGCTAAAGACTCAGTGTCTGAACCCTTCAGTTACTGTGTTTCCCTGCGCAGTACCGTGTTTCACTGGGGCAGGTTGGGGAACTAGGCCACTTCAAGAGGAAAAAAGAAAGGCAGACACAAAGGAAGAAAGATCAACCTGAAATCCGAGCTCCTCTAGCTTTGCTCCGTTCCCCCTTGATGTTTTCTTGTGAGCGAGCAGCATTTCTGTGTTTTATGAGCGCAGGGTACCTTTGCAACTGTGTCGCATGATTTAAAAAAAGGCACTGCACATTGATGTATAGTCCAGTGTTGGCAAGCTGCTTTGAAACTGGCTTTAAAAAAATGCCAGCTTGTTGTTAGGTGAGCTACCCTTTCGAAAAAAAAGGGAAAGACTTTATGTATTGTATGTAGCTAATGTTGTTGGAATGCTTAAATATAACAATTAATTTGAAATAACCCAATAAATTTGTACTAATTTGGGATTTAAGACAAGGCTATCCTAACTTTAACAAGTTATTTACGAAGATTTTTTAAGAATATTTGTTTCAAGAATTTGAATTCTTCTTAGGTTTTGCCTTCAGAACAACCTTAAAGGTGACATAGAATGCATTGATACAATATTTGAAATTGTTCTCTGATATCTACATAGAAGGTATGTGGCAAAGGTAAGGACAAAACATATCCAGAAACGGTTTTACATGTGCATTTACAACCTTAGTATTTCTCCTTAGAATGAAACGGTCTGATATTGGCTTATTTGGAAGGGTCACGAATAATAATTTTGAGCTCTGCTCTGATTCGCTGTTTCACAGTGTGGCTCATTGTTGAGCTCTGCTCTGATTCGCTGTTTCACAGTGTGGCTCATTTCACTAGATCACATGAAGGAAACAGGGAGGAAAACGAATAGATATATTTCAATACTTTCTCGCGCTGTTATATTGTTGGGAAAGTATACTGTATGTACAATGCATGCATCAAGGAACAGCTATTAATATGTGGGTCTTTTATATATACACAGAAAAATAAGGGTTTAAAATTTTACCTTTTGGGGTAAAACAGCTTGTCGCTGGAGCAGTACCCTTAAAAGGACATATTTGTAACTTTTTTACCCCTATTAGGTACATATTAGTACCTTAGGAGTAGTAATACGTACCCTTGAGGTACTAATATAGGTAAAAAAGGTACAAATATGTCCTTTTAAGGGTACTGCTCCAGCGACAAGCTGTTTTACCACAAAAGGTAACATTTTAAACCCTTATTTTTCTGTGTGTATATATATATATATGTGGGTCACTGAAACTACTTTCAAAAACATGATCGACTTTTACTTTCACTTTTGCTTTCGAGATTCGCGATCGCACAAACTCTGTTTATACTATGGCGAAGCAGTACTTACCACAGTTTACAAGATCAGATGCTTGCCAATGGTGCCCAGGATCTGTAATTCATTCGCCATCATCCTTACTCTGTTTATGTGGTAAGTTCAATTTTATGTACTGTAACAGGCTACTGCTATCAAGCAGCTACCCATGTCCCTTTAGTGGCTCGCGTTATTTTATTAGAACGTGTTATTTGCTTTCCGTGCCTTTCTGAATACAGACACCAACCCATCCCTGCACTTCACATCCCCTGCACAGCCTGGGACATAACATTTATTTCCATTATCTGCCATTTTCGCTGTCGTCCTCTCTTGTTTCTTCACAATAATTTACCTGCAGAACTTCTGATGATTCGGGTGGTGGCTGGTCTAGAACATGGGCTGGTATGCGTTATGCAAATGTTGGGGGCGTAACTATTAGTGATCCCAACTGTCACGTGACAGTCGGAGATATGTTGTGGTTCACCTATTTTCAGTGGTCTTTTTTATTCAGGAGATTTACATAAGGAAACAATTGGTAAGGAAATAATGGTGTAAGGCAACAATGGTGTTTGAGGCTCACTGTATGCCATGTCCATGTACAGAACTCTTATTATTCAACTATGCCAAGGTAAACACAGTTTTCCATTCTATGGCACCTTTAAGAAAAAAGAAAAGAACATTCTTAAGAAGATTTTTTGTGAATACAAAATATTCTTAATTTTTTTCCTAGAGTTAAACAATAAGATGAAAATGGCAGTTAAGAAAGCGTTCTTTCTTAAGAATGTTTTGTTAATCTGGCCCCTGCTGTGTAAAAGTGGCCATGGCACAGCATTAAACTGGAAATGATATACACTCAGCGGCTATTTTGCAACTGCTTGTTAACACAAACATCTAATCAGCCAATCACATGGCAGCTAGTCAATGCTTTTAGGCACGTGGATGTGGTCAAAACAATCTGTTGAAAGTAAAACTGAGCATCAGAATGGGAACAAAAGGTGGTTTAAGTGATCATGGCATGGTTGTTGGTGCCAGACGGCTGGTCTGAGTATTTCAGAAACTGCTGAGCTACTTTGATCTTCACA
This sequence comes from Ptychobarbus kaznakovi, assembly GCA_027422405.1. Lineage (NCBI taxonomy): Eukaryota > Metazoa > Chordata > Actinopteri > Cypriniformes > Cyprinidae > Ptychobarbus > Ptychobarbus kaznakovi. Next base: position 15,217,640 of record CM049815.1, read on the forward strand.
CACAACCATCGCCAGGGTTTACCGAGTATGGGCCAGAAAATCTAAAATATTCAGTGAGCAGCAGTTATGTGGGTGAAAATGCATTGTTGATGTCAGAGGTCAGAGGAGAACGGCCAAACTTATTCAAGCTGCTATAAAGGCAACAGTAACTCAAATAAGCACTCGTTACACCCAAGGTTTGCAGAAGAGCATCTCTGAAAACAACACGTAGAACCATTAAGCAGATGGGCTACAGAAACAGAAGACCATATCTGGTGCCACTCCTGTCAGCTAAGAACAGGAAACTGAGGCTACAATACACAAAGATTTCCCAAAATTGACCAATAGAAGATTGGAAAAAGGTTGTCTGGTTTGATGAGTCTCATTTTCTGCTGCAGCATTTGGATGGAAGGCTCAGAATTTGGAGTAAACCTCATAAAAGTATTGGTTCCATCCTGCCTTGTATCAACGGTTCAGGCTTGTGCTTGTGGTGTAATGGTGTGAGGAATATTTTCCTCTTACTTTGGGCCCCTTAGCACCCATTAAACATTCTTTAAAATCCACAGCCTACCTGTTGCTGACCATGTCCATCTTGTGATGCTATAATTCCAGCAGGATGAAATGCCATATCACAAATCTCAAATAATCTTAAACTGGCTTCCTAAACATGACAATGAGTTCATTATTCTCAAATGGCCTCCACAGTCACTAGATCTCAATCTAATAGAGCACCTTTGGGATGTGGTGGGGAGGGAGATTCACATCATGAATGTGCAGCCGACAAATATGAAGCATCTGCTATCATGCTTTCATGTCAATATGGACTAAAATCTCTGAGGAATGTTTTAAGCACATTGTTGAATAAGTGCCATGAAGAATTGTTTGGAATTGTAATTGCTACTGCTAACATAATAGCTTTAGCAATTGAGCTACAGGAATTACAGGGGTTCAAAACAAATATCCCACAAAAAATTACTATTCTGTGCATTTATTTGCAGATAAAAATAGCTGATACTGTAGGAGCTTTCTGCAAGCACTGTACATGCAGTCAGATTCCTGTATAGTCAGGCTTTAACAGTCAGGCTTCTGCTTTAAACATGCTCACGAGTGTGGAAGCTAACGGAGGCAACGTGCGGCTAATTCATGTGGGTCACACTCCCGTGGAGACACTCACTAAGGTCTTCTCCGATTTTCACAGTCAAAGAGCGAGTTCTGTTTTCAAAAAACTAAAATAAATGGGAACACACAGAGACTGCATGCCATAAAAAACTGATTTTTTTTTTTCATCACATCCATCTATTCAAAAGAAGTCTATGATGGTAAGTAAACAATTCAGTCTCAATTCAATTGAACTGCTCGTCAATTTCATGTAATACTTGTCTGTCCACCATCAAACCTTCAGTAAATATCACACATTCATAAATTTCCCTACATCCTTGGCGCTGTTGCCATAGAGACACTCATATGAAATAACCAGATTGACAAGCATGAACAGTTTCTCTCCTACTGCAATGTCACATAGTTTTGTACCTCCACGAGAAACCCTTAAGATTAGACTCTGCAACATAAACAGTTCACGGGGGTGATAGCGGTGAGCTTTTAGTTGTTTTTAGTAAGAGAAAGTGCGAGACTGCTATTACCGCATGCTCAACGGAAAATGACAGACACAGAGCCCTGAGGGACGCCCCATTAAACTTAGCTGCTTAGCTTCACTGCTTGCCTGAAGACGCCGGCACACAAACAAGACAGATTGTTTACATATCAGACATTCCTTGTGCAAGGCAGGGGTAACAATGCATTTTACGGAATGCAGGGAAAAGGTTTTAACAGCCGGTTTGTGACGCAAATAGACATGTTTCAAGGCCCTTTTCGGGATAATTCTGTATTATTTTTATTTTATTTTATTCTTTTCCTAAAAGTAATGAAAATGCACAGTGCAGTTTAATTTCTACCACATCTCAACGGCTGAAAAAGATGATGGAAATTACATTTTGGAATTATAATGATTGACTGACTTTGTATCTATGAGGCAAATTTTATTATAACATTTTATCTAGTCATAAAATATTTAATTAAATAATATTTTCACATTTTTGCTTAATTTGGCAATTTTATGAAATTGATATAAAATAACACACATTAACATTATTATTTAATAGTAATATGTATCCGTTAAACTTTTGATTTTGTTTTCTTCATACATTACATGGCTTATTTTAACTCAAGCTCTTCAATGACATTTCTGTCTCCAAGTGCACAAAGCTTTATATATATATATATATATATATATATATACATAAACAAACAAAAAAGCAAATAAATAAATAACAAATGGGACATAAAAGTGTCTGAAGTTGAATAAAATAACAACATAAACAGTCTAACCACTGGAACAAAAAAAGTGTCTGAAGTTGAAGAATATAACATGACAAACAAACAAACAATCTAGCCTCTGAAATATAAAAGGGTCAGTTTACATGACAAACAAACAAACAATCTAGCCTCTGAAATATAAAAGGGTCAGTTTACATGATAAACAAACAAACCAATGGGACTTAAAAGTGTCAGAAGTCAAAGCAAACAAACAAAGAAACAACATTAAATAAATAATATGACTTAACGTGTCCGAAGTTGAAGAAAATAACACGAATAAAAGCAAGCAAGCAAACAAAAAACAAACAAACGCCTAAATATACAAATAGCATAATATGTCACAGTAGATATAGAAAAATGATGAGTATCAAACCTAAACCCATATAGGGTGGTCCATTAAAACAAGACTGAATATGTTTAAGTTCTTTTTGCTTTTGGCAACACACTTTGTAAACAACTGAACTTGTTGGCTCATTGCAACTATGATTCAAATGACACTCAACATCTAAATTACTCTAATTATCATCCACAAATAAGTGTCTCTGTAGCACTGATTGAAAACCGCTGCAGTCTGAAAAGAGACACTGTTGCATGCCATGCACGCTGCATTTTTATTTATGTAAATGCAAATGTGCCATTTCAGACAACTCCGCTTAAAGCACGATAAACCTGTGCTACTGGCAACCTCAAGCTGAGCTGACACTCTCCAATGAAACTGTCATTTATGTGGACACTTAGCCCTTAACGGACTGTTTACAGCATATTCATTGCATTCTGTCTCTGGCGAGAGCTTCATAACATCCTAACGTTTTTGTTCTTGTTCCAAAAGTAGGCACAGATGGAATCTGTTTTTCTTGAGTCATCACATTGCACCCAGACCGATTCATTCTGCTGGCCCCAAGAGGGAAACCACAACTTCAGCAATGGTATAGTGATGAGTGTGTATTTTGATGTCGGTTTACCAGAATGACTAGGAGGACCACTTTCTTATTACCATGTCTGGATCATTTGAGAAGCGGAGAGGTGTTCAATTCAGTCTCATCATGGTCCAATTATGTTATTCTAACTAAAACTGGCAATAAACCAAAACTATTACGTATAAAATCGACACAACATTTTAAATCAGGGGTGTCAAACTCATTTTAGGTTGAGGGCCGGATCGAAGAAAATGTCCCCTTGTGTTGGGCCAAATTACCTTTTGTTAAACCCTAGTTTGCTCACAGTCACAAATAATATTAACCATACATACTACAATATAATAAAAAAAAATCTAGGAAAACTTTTTTCAAAGATGATGCTATGTTATTTTAGGGGTGTGTGATATTGACACAAAATGTAATTTATTAATTAATAAATTTTTTAAATATTAAGGATTATCATATTTTGCCGAGTGTGTTTTTGAGATGGTTGGTTTAAAGGCTGTCATGGATAAATAAATATGACTCTAAAGCCGCCAGTAGGGGGCTGCAAGTCCCCGTCTTAATGAGTTATCCATTGACTCATTCAAAACGTTTAATTCTTTTAGAAAGAAGATCGTCTTTATGAAATGGCCACTGAATCATTGACTCAAATGATTTGATCAAAAAAACAGATTCATTCAGTAACAAAATACACATTGCTGCTCGGAGACGGAAATTGGTCTGACTCTGGCTTTGTTAAAAACTTTTCATTGCCAAGACAGAGATAAACAGACAGCATTGTGACTCAAACGATAAAGCCTACACTAAGATATATTTATGTAACTAATTTAATATAATTGTTTGATAATAATGGTTTAAATTAATATAATAATTGATACTTTTGCCCCGCCCCAACCCAACCCCACCTTGTTGACAGGTATGGATTAAACATAATCTGCGTTACCTGTCTGTGTTGAGATCACAGACCCTTTCTTTCCATTTCTCCTCAAATAGCCTGTCCGCACTTCCAGGTCAATATTTTTCTTTTGGACATGTTTAAAGTAACTTGCCAAACAAGCATCAGTTACAACGCAGCTTTCATCATATTATCATCGTACTGCTTGAAATTCTGGCATCGCCTTAAAACCTGCATGTGTAGATGTCCCGATTCCCGAGGCGTAACATACAATGCAAACAATAAAGCAAGTTGTTCCGCTTTAACTTAAAAATGAAATATTGTAGTGAATAAATGTTATTTAATTTTCAAAATAATGTTTTATTTATTATTTTATATTATTGTTCAAATCATCATGCCGCCCGGATTGCCAACTAGATGGCTGTGTGATGTGGCATGGGCCTAGTGGATAGAGCGTTGGATTGTAACCCGTTGGGTTCGAAAGTGCACGACCCCTTGAGCAAGGCACCGAACCCCCAACTGCTCCCCGGGCGCCACCTGCCCACAAGTGTGTGCATTTGGATGGGTTAAATGCAGAGAGCTATATGATTTTTGTTGTGACAAGTACAAATTCGTCTTCCTCTATAATTGAAATTAATTTAAAAACGAAAATTATGTCATTGTTTTTGTCATGTTGATATATTCCAACACAACCAAATATTTTGAAAAAAAAACAATCTCATGTTGGAATACTCCCAACAAACCCAAAAGTTACGCAGCATTTTTGTAATTTGATTTGGAATACCCCCCCCCCCAAAAAAAAAAATATATATATATTATATATTTTCATAATCACATCCCAACAAAAACTAAAATTACGAACGAATTTCATAATCTAATGTTGAAATATTCCAACGAAACCAGAAATTTTGAAAATATTTTGTAATCACACGTTGAAATATTTAGATGAAAATAAAAATTCTAAATAAATGTTGTACCCAGATGTTGAAATATTCCAACAAACCCAATAAAAAAAACATTTTGTAATTACAAAATTAAAATTAAAATACTCCAACGGAAACATAAATTCTGAAAAGTTTTTGTAATCTCATGTTTAATTATTCCAACAAAAACAAAAATTACAAAACGTTTTCATAACCTCATATTTCGTAACTGCATTGTCATGCAGCAAAGGCGTGAAACCAACTTTTAACAGAAAAAAGGTTAGTAAGCAAAATGTGTTAACTTGCATATGCTTCACATATTGTGGCTATACTGTTGAAACATTGAGAATGTCCTTCAAATTCAATGCCATCTAGTATTTGTAGAGCTTGTAGGCTCACATTATGTTAAATATACGTGTGCAACATGTAAACAGCCAGTCTATGCTGAATACTAAACAGCTTTTGACATATGGGTGCGTAGCAACATCCAAGTGCCATTCCCATCTAACAGATGTACGTCACGCTGCTCTAGCTTTTATATTTACCTTATAATATCCATTCCAGACAGCCCGTTTTGTTGGGTTATGTAAAACATCATACCTGTCCAGGAGAGCATCTAAAAATATCCTTTCTGTTTGGTTAGCCTGCAGAGAGATAAGATAATTTACCATTTAGAGCCTGGGACCCATTGACAGGATCCCTGGCCGCCGCTATGATTAATGGTGTGGTCAAATATAGCCAGCCTAATAGTCTCATGTAAAAAAGCATCTGGGCTCAAGGTGTCATGAAAGCAAGAGTGTTAATAAACAGTGATGCTACATCAGGCAGAACACTGCTGTAATCTGACCAACGGGTCACGTTTTAACGGTACATTGGTGCGCTGTTTGGATTCACGTGCGCTCCGGATCTAACTGAAGCTCAAGGGCTGTTATACAACACCAGAGAATTACATATCAAGGCGGGGAGAACTATATAACACAAATCTTGCCTTCGTATAGCTTCTGAGATGAAGAAAAATCATTTGAATTAATGGGAAACCTATTCATTCATGAAACCTCATGTCGTTTGTTATTTTCAAAAAAAAAAAAATAAAGTAGTAAATTAAACATTAAATGTGACCCTCTCTGAGAAATCCAGTCTAAAGTCTAAACATAAAATTATGAGAAAACAAACATCAAAGTTTGAATCATACCATTAATTTCACTATAATTTCACATTTTGACATGACCTTACTCAGTCAATATTAAAAATATAAAGGTACAATTTTTCACAGAATGTTCTTTACCATATGGAAAAAAAGCAAATCACTAAAAATGACTTTAGCTGGGTTTTCACAGAGAGGGTCACAAATTATTGGAGTACATTTTTCAAGAAATCAATCATTCAATTATCTGTGAAACGTGATCGCAATTTCTAAGTGAAAATTGTTTCTACACTTGTTTTTCAGTATATATTGTCTAAAAACTTAAACATAAAATTAGCCTATCGTGAAAAGTAGCTATAGTTTCAAACACCCCTTACCATGTCACCCAAGGTATTGGAGAAAAAAATCTAATAAACGTTATTGTAATAAATTATTACTTTTTAGAAATAAAAATAAGATGAAAATAATTAAACCCAATTAGTCAAGGCATTGTTTAAAAAAGATAACTATAATAAGAATCTATAATATATATATAGAAAGATAATAAATATAATTAGAATATAATATATATAAATTAATTATTTGTTTAATATTTAATTTTAAAATAAATAACAATAAAATCAGGAAAACTGGATTAAAAACTGGGAAACAGTATAAGAGTTTTGGACTCCTTGGTATCCGGTTTACCAGAATGAATATGATTACTTTCTAATTACCATGTCTGGATAATTTGAGAAGCGGAGAGGTGTTCTATTCACTCTCATTACAGTCCAATCACAGTTTTCTAACTGAAATTGGCAATGAACAGAAAGGAGTGTGCTTACAATCAACATGAAATGAAATACAGGATTAAACACTGTATTTAGAGCCAAATTTTGTTGCAAAAAAGCAACCCTTATATAAAATAAACAATGAAACAGCTCACAGTTTGACCTTACAAGATTCACATTTTATGAATGTAAAGCCAGTTCTTTGTTGAGTCACATCTCTCACCATATTCACAGTAAGTGTTTTGCTAGGGAAGAAACTTTGCACTTTTTACATCCTCGGCCATTCGCATTGAAAACGTCACATCTGCGTATTAAGAGCGGATGTGTTTTGATTTTGAGCTTGGCTTTCGATTTGCCCTTCCAGACCTTGACTCCTTACTTTGCATATTGCAGCAAATGATAAAGAAACACCCAGTGTCAGTCTCCATCAGCATGAACTGATGCTGTCTATAGCAAATCACATTGCCCACAGATATTTCACTGGAGCAAAAACGCAACCTTATTGAATATTCATGAGATAGCTCTCCTCATCATTGAATATTCATCCATATGGTACTCGAGTCCACTACAAATGACCAAAACTTCACATCAGTGTTCCAATATGCATAGATACGTAGATACCTTTATGGATTGAATCAAGGCCTTTGTGCTACACTCGACACCAGCAGTTCATTCCACATCACTATATTATGAAAAAGCAATCAATTCAGGATCATTAATGTGCCTTAGCTGCAAAGATGTGATTTAGGATCAATTCTTTATTCATTTTTCATCATCCAAACACATTACTATTACATATGTTTTTTTTGCAATTGTACATTTGAAATAAAATCATTTCATTTCTGGTCTACCATCGATGGAAGCGGATTCGTTTTCTCTCGGCTAACGCTTTTCAGACCTTATATCCAACCTGGAAAGGCCTCCAGCAGTACAGATGTTAGCATAAAACCAACAGAATGTAGAAAAAGCTGGCCGGCTTCAAAACAGCCGAAGCCTGTGTGATTGAAGGGAGAATTTTCAATGGAAGAAAGTCAGGGTTTGTTTGAAGAAGACTTGGAAGAGTTTCCTTCAGAGGATTATGTTGCTGAGATATAGGGGTGGGCATATAGTAGCTTGTGCACTGGTCTGTTTCCGCTTTTAACTTATAGTAATGTCATTCATATAACAAACAAACAAAGAAATACATGTGTTTTATTATAAACAAATGATCGTATTTATTTATTTTTCACATTTAGACAATTAAGCCAATTTAAAAACCAGCTCTATTTTCAATTAAATGCTGTAAAATGACTGAAAAATTTTAAAATCTTATGAAAAAAAGGACTCATTTTGTTCATTAAATATTTTGTAAGTTCCATTGATATTGTCAATATTAGAAAAACTGTTATTTTTATTTTTAACAATGTTAATTTATTTATTTATTTTACATTGTGATAATAGTAAGAAAACTAAGTGTATTTAAACGCCAGTACTGATTTCTCCTCCAGTTGATTAAAAATTTAATTACTTTTTTACATATTTAAATGTATGTAAAGTGATTTAGTTAAAAAGCATTTGAGATGCACATTATGGTGTTAAAAAAACACAAAAACACTGGACTTTCTTCACTGTAATGCAGTAATAGGGATTTGATTGTAAAATATGCTTAATATTCATTAAAAACAATGGCGTCTTCTTAATAGTCACAGGTCTCGTTTTATAAATGAATTCAAATTTCTTATCCTAAATTTCTCTTTTCAGAGTTCTCCATGTGATTCACTGTGCTTTTGGTATCGCCATGCTATATAGACAGAATTACAAAAGTTCAATATGAAGTCTGCACAAAAAATCATGCCATACTCCATCATAATATACCATAAAAGCACAGTAAAGTTGATGTGAGCAGTTCAGCTGCGCTTCCACACTGCTCAAGATCATTTTGTTCACGCTATATATTTTTTAAAGATCACTGTGGTGTGAATTCGTCATATGTAATAGAAAGGCCTTGAGCTGAGACCAATTTTTTTTTGCGGTGTGTGCAGAAAGCAAACTATCAGTCAGAGCAGAGAAACACACTGATGGCATGTTAGAGAGACGGTGATGCTGCTGAAGGTACGTGAGCCTTTAGAAAAAATATATATAAATTGACTGGACAAAAACCTAAAATAAAGTAAATAAAATGCATACAACATATGTATGTAAATATATGCTCTATATTGCCAAAAGTATTGGGTCACCCCCTTCTAATGAAAGGTTTGACTACTTTAGTAATTTCCATGAGTACAAATCTTAATGTTTAAGCATATAATGATATTCTAGGGAATTGTGTGCTTCTAATTTTATAGCAACAGTTTGGACAGAACCCTTTTCTATTCTAACATGACAGTGTCTCTGTGTATAAGACAAGGATCAAAGAGAAATGATGATTCAGTCAGTGTGGAAGAACTTGACTGGTCTGCAGAAGAACAGTAAACAAGTGACTTTAAATGCGATCTTCAGCCAAAACTCATCACCAAACACCAATGACTTGTACATTCATTATATGGACAAAAGTACTGGACACCCCCTTCTTTAGAGAAAAAGGCACTTCCAAACTGTGCCAACAAAGATGGAAACATTTCATGTACTTATGTATTTAATCTGTTGCACCAGTTTTGAAGTGTATGATTCTGTACCCATATGTAGCCAAAATACTCAATTTTTGTGTGTTTGAGCACCGTCCTGTCATTTCTAACATAGCAACGGGAACATATTTTATCTGGGGGTGCTGGGGGATTTTTGACAAAAGTCCTAATATTACACAGCAAACTCTTATAGATTAACATACAAATGAAGAAAGAGTTATATGCAAACCAATATATATATATATATATTGTGCATTTAGTTTGTATAATTTTTTTTTTTTATATTTATATTATTTAAGTTTTTTTTTTACTAAATATTAACATCGCTTATATGCCAAAGTTTTGGTCAGTGCTGTTTGGCGAATTCTCTCATCAGAAACAACAAAGTGCAGATGTTCGTGCGATGTAAATAAGAGACTAATGCATCATACACTGCAGACAACATCACTGATTACAACTAAAGCTCTTTTAGAGTGCTTACATTCACGCTAGACTGATTCAGTGATATTTTTGATAATGTAAATGTTCGTTGCTCGCTGTATAATTTGTTCGTTGTTTGAATAATCGTGGACATGCGTTATAATTGAACTTAAAATGTATTTTTATTAAACGTGATCATACAAATTTAGTAATTAAAATATTTCATGACATAATATGGTAGCCTACTTGCCTAAAACCTTATGATGTGCATAGTTAATAGATTACATTAGGCTACAGTGGTTCGAGCGCGTTTGACCAGAGACTAGAGTGCAATTAAATGTGATTGACGGTAGCTGTCTTGAGAAGTGAGAACGCTTCAGAAAATGGCTCATAAAAAGGAACGAGGACGTAAATGGTTTTTACAAGTCAGAATCTAAAATGATGGTAATATCACATGAACAATTCACATGAAATTCTGTCAGTGTGTGGAGAGATAGAGACGCAAGAAAAATACAACCGCACTAGGCCTATATATTTCTGGGTAGTTTAATATATAATTAATCACAAAACTATCACAAACATACATATCTTGGGGATGATCGAGGGGCACAAGGAACATCTCAGCACCCTCAGCACCCCTAGTTCCCGCGGCCATGATTGTTACGATGGAGACCGGTTTGCAAACAATGCTAATGTGCCATATTTCCACTACTGTCGCGAACACAGCGCCTGTACAACCCACGCAGCTGAGTGAAGCCATTGTTTTCATTTAGCTGAGATCTGAAAGACTCCCTTCTGCAAAAACTCGCTTCGCTTTGTCCTCATGACTCTTTCGCGCCGCTTTCCCAGTGTTCACAGCGTCTCTGTCAGAGCGGAAGCTTCATTTGTATTCTGCGCGACTCTCGCCAGGTAAGTAAGGACAAGCAGCAAAGGACAGCGTGTCACAGCTCCTCTCAGCTGACGTCAGGCTTTCACACGCCTGTAGGCTCTGGCGCACATGAGGCCACTTCTTCCCTTTAATGAGCTGCTGTTTGCCTCTCAGGACTGTACATAATCTCTGGTGTCCTCCAGCCGGGTTCAGGTATTAGTCACGGGAATCTGTGGCTATTTCTCTTTCCTCCGTAACACGAGTGGATTCCAGTGCACGATTTCCTGCTTTCATTTGCATTTGAAAAGCCACATCCTCACGTGGGGTTAAGCATAATGAGAGTCGTGAATACAAAGATGAAGTAAAATGTGATGAAATGGTTCATTGTTGTGGCGACATGGAGAATACGATGCGGTTGCAGAGAGCAGACTGCATGGCCTTGGTTCCGCCAGTGTTTTTCTTTTTTGTTCTTCTCATTAATTTTCTGCTTACACATACATACAAAAATACAAAAATAAATAAAAACTGAGCCAAACCAACTAGCTCAGAAAAAAAAGGATTTTAAAATGTTTACATTAACTATTTAACTCAAAAAGCATTGCTAATAAAGTTATTTAAAGGGGTATTCGGATGCCCATTTTGCACAAGTTGATATGATTCTTTATGGTCTTAATTAAAAGTCTATAGCGTACTTTGGTTAAAATTTCTCAATGGTAGTGTAAAAAACACTTTTTTAAATGTGTCAAAATCAGCTTTGTTTTTAGCAAGCCATTCTAGTCCATGCTGCTTTAAATGTTAATGAGCTCTGCTGACTCCGCCCCTCTCTTCCGTGGGGTGACGAGCAGTACTTTAGCCCCAAAACTGGCTAACTAGCACATTATTAGGAAAGGTGATTTGCAAAGATTCATAAAAACCCTTATACTCACTTCTTCTGTAGATAAAGCTGGATCACGAATGATTAGTGCGAACATAGATGCATTTATGTAGATCGGGGATCGGCGCATTCACTTCAAAACAAAAGTAACATTAATCCTCTGCGTCTTCAACGGCTCAGATGTCGGGAGTTAACGACGACTGCTTTATTCATTATTACATCCAACAACAAAACACTTAAATTGCTAAATCAGAGATATTCTTGTCTTCCCCTGCTGATGACAGCTCTCTCAGGGCGGGTCTAAGATGAGACGGTCTTGTCTTGTCAATCAACTATCGTGGGAGGGGCCAGCGCAGAACTACGTCATTCTGACAGGAATCTCAGTACAGCCTGATTTGAGAAAGAGGATTTTAAATAGGGATTTAAAAAACCCCTGGGTGGATTTGTATCATTATATGATGGATGATTGAAAAGTGAATTTGTTATCCAATGACCCCTTTAATCCAAAACTACTTATAAAATAATTTATAATGAAATAATTCTAAAATAAAATTTCCAAGTAAAAATATATAATAATATTAATTATTTCAATAAGAATTCCATAGAAATGAAATGAAATGCATTGAAATAATACATCTATTCAAAAAACATTGTATGTTGTGAAAGCAGATGCTATTATGATGCACTATACATTTTAATATATTTAAAATATAGTTAGACCTATATAAAATGAATACACATACACTATAAATTAAATATTAAGGGGTCATTTGATGCGATTTCAAGTTTTCCTTTGTCTTTGGAGTGTTACAAGCTGTTCGCGCATATATAAGATCCATAATGTTGCAAAGACTAAAGTCTCAAACCCAAGGAGAAATTCTTTCTAAAAGTGAAGACTCGTCCACACCTTCCTAAAACGCCCTATTCAAACACTTCCCCACAAATCTACATCACTGTGCGGGAAGATTTTCAAAACACAGCCCAATTTTTGCAAAGAAAGAAGGCGTAACTTTTATTCTCGCTGTAGTATTGTTGTTGTGGAGACGCTGTGTGTTTCCAAATACGGTAAAGGGCGTAACATTTTCATCACATGGCTGAGGTATTCGGCCAATCACAACGCACTGGATAGCTGGCCAATCAGAGCACACATCACTTCTCAGAACGATGAGCTTTGTAAAAATCGATGCGTTTCAGAAAGGCGGGGTATAGAAGAACAACAATAATGTACAGTATGTGGAAAATAATGTTTTTTTTACCTTAACCCACATAAAAAAACATTGCATTACACCAAATACACAAAATGATGTTATTTTTAGCATCATATTATATTTCCTTTAATTTTGAATATAAAATAATATATAAAAACATTATTTATCTGATTGTTATAATGAATTTACAATGAATTAGTTTAGAAAAACTAAAACTGAAAACATTATTCATTATTTTATTACTTATTGTTTAGATAATATTATTAAACATAACACTATATTAATAATATTAAAATAACTGCTGATTGATTTTCTTTAGGGATTGTGGGTAATGTAGTCCTTCAGTGGGAATTTATCAATTACACATGATTTTGTTGTAAAAAAAATTATCACAATGACACATGGCTCTTACGGAAAGCAAAAGATAGCTCAAGGTAGATTTGTATTTAAAGACTTGTATGAAATTGTCAAAAAAAAAAAAATAACTGTTGCACTCCATAGCATGTCTATCAAGGCATAAACAAGCATTCTGTGTGTTCTTAGAAACGTAATTAAAAGGTCCTAACAAATATAAATGTTTTGGTGTCAGAGCCCATCATGGTATCTGGCTTTGGTACATGCTCAAATCAGCTCCCTCTATTATTTAGGTAATTGCTTTTCAGTACCGGCACTAAGGAGAAAAAAAGCTGAGCCATTTGTCTCGTATGCAGATAATGAGCAAATGTCCTTATGCTGATGAAATGTCTTTTAAAAGATTGTTGTGGGACATTGATTCTGATCCTTAACTGTGCTATTAATACCTATTTGCCCTTCCATTCCTCGAGATGGCAACCCTCTCCATGTGATGAAATATAATTTTTCATTTCTTCAAGAAGGGATGAAAAATGGATGATCTTAGAGGTACAAAAGCCGGAGTCTAGATTGCCTGCAGCTTGCAAACAGGTATTACAAAATAGAGCCATTACAGCAACATCAGCCTGCAAATTGATTTGAAATTGAGTGGAAAACCATGTATGCGGAGGGTTAGACTCTTAGCTGCCTTGAAGGGAATTATAGCGAGTAAAATATTCACGCCCAAAAAAAGGGCCAAAGTAAATGAAAGAAGGGGTGACACTTAGACCAATAGGCTTTCAATTGCCTAGACTAAAAAGACACAAATCAGGTTTTCATGAAGAAGAAAGTGCCTACAAGTAAAAGATCTGTATAAATGCTGCTCTAGGAGTTCATTTTTCCTTCACTTTATTGTGCAAGATTCAATTCCACACAGAAACTGATTCCATTGGCTGAAAGATCTTGCTTTGGGAATTGTATATATATATATATATATATATATATATTAACTAAACTGCTCCACTGCTTTAAAAAATATATATATACATAAATAAAATATAATAAAAAACATTTGTCATGTGGTCAACATTCATAAACATGCAGGAAACAAAAACTAAAACAGGAGATGAAACAAGAAAACAAAAGCACAGCACAAAACATAAAAAAGAAAACATACACAAAACATAAAAAACATGAAACAACAATGTAAAACAAAAATGCTATACAAAACAAAACACAACTAAACAAAAAATGGGACATTTTATTTGATGTCTGATGACAAATCCTACAACATCTCTGTCAAATTTGGGATTAATACTACGTTTAATGATTTATTATTATTATTATTATTATTATTTTTTTTATGTAACAAGCTCAGCAAAGGAAATGCTACCTCAGCAACGAACACTAAAATAAAACTTAAATAAATAAATAAAGGAAACTGTTTACAATATCACTGATACAAAATAATATTAGTAAACATATCTGATTTGTGAACTGGATTATCTGGACTGTTCATTTAAAATAAAAGAACTTGGTCTGTTCACAAATGGGAAACAACCATTTCAGAGCCATTTCATTGTCAGTGTCAAAGCTGCAACGATCTTTCACAGACAGAAGGATAGCTTTTGTGTTTAGAACGAGATGAGGGCAAAAAAATATATAATTTAGATTTTTCTCTGTGAAATATCTAGTAGAATCCACAAGTAAAAAAGGCACATAAGTACTCCGAAAAACGATGCACGTTGTAAAAAGTACTAAAACAAGCATTACCTTTTCTGCAGGCACTTATACAATATCCAAAAACAAGTTGGCAAAGCGAGAATATGTTTTAACAATAGAAAGGAAGACATAATTTTTTACTCGACTTAGAATAGGACATTCTGGTTTAAATAATTCATTATTCACAATAGGGAAACATCAGTCAGGATTATGTGATACATGTAGTGAAGCAGAGACTATTGAGCATGTACTTTACATTGTGCAGTATATACCAAAGAAAGAGAGGAGTTATTTAAGAAACTGTGACATAGGAATAAATCATTTCACTATATTTCGAATCTTTTAAGTTGTGCCTCAGGACAGACAAAAATGATGAGAGAAACTATATGTTTTCTGAATATAACCGGATTGGAAATTAGAATTTCTTTCTAAAAGAATAGCTTTCAAGAATGGCTTGTCAACCACCATTAAATCTTACAAGAAGAAGAAGAATTACCTTTTCTGCAGATTGTGCCGTCCCAAAGAAAATGGGAATGAAGGCGAGCCACACAATGCAGGTGGTGTACATGGTGAAGCCGATGGGTTTGGCTTCGTTGAAGTTCTCCGGAACGCCTCGCGTCTTGATGGCGTAAACCGTACATGTTACCATCAGCAAGATGCTGTATCCTAGAGAGCAAATGATTTGTAGGTCCGTAATGTCACACTTGAGAACCCCTCTGGCCTTGTCGGGGTTTATGGTCTTCTGCTCGTCGTAATCGATTATGGTGTTTGGAGGATCCACTCCGAACCATATGAGGACCCCTAAGAGCTGGACGGAGATGAGGCTGGACGTGATGGCTAACTGAGACGTCGGGCTGATCAGTTTAGGTGGAGAAACTGACTTTTTCCCTTCCTCGAATATGCGGTAAATTCGATTGGTCTTAGTGAGGAGCGCGGCGTAGCTAATACACATTCCTAACCCAAGGAAGATTCGTCTGAAGGAGCAAACGGCAAGGTCCGGAGTGGCGATCATTACAAAGGTGATTATATAACACAGGAATATCCCTGTCAGTAAAACATAGCTGAGCTCCCTCCCAGACGCTCGTACGATCGGGGTGTCATTGTAGCGGATGAACGTCGCCATAACGAAGATGGTGGCAATGATGCCGAGCACAGCCAAGAAGATGGGAATGATGGACCAGGGCGAATGCCACTCTAGCTTGACAATCGGGATGGCTGGCACCCTGTCCGGTTGCCGTTCGGACGCATGTTGTAAGCGCAGAGTTTGCAGGACGTCTCGTCATACTGGTACTGGTAGCCGTCACAGGGCTCGCAGTGCCAGCAGCATGGCATGCCTTTCACCATCTTCTTGCGTTGACCCGTCTTACAGGCAGACTGCAGACCGAGCTGGGTATTTCCATCTCACCGTTGGGCCACTGCATCTCATCGATCTACAAAGAAATGGACACAAATCGGCATTTGGTTAATGACACTGACATTATTTTTCTCCGTACTATATTTTTGCAAAACATATATATATAAAAAAAAAATAATTCACTGACTATATGCACTGGCTTAATACACCACTCTAATAATGAGTTTGATATTTCTGAATTTAAAATCAATTTGATGTTTTTTGGTGGGTAAAAAAAAAATAAAAAAAATGGAAATGTCAGTATAATAGATCTGTTCTTTTAGGGTAATGAACAAAAAAAATTATGAAATTATGAAAAAAAAATATATATATATTTTAACAAAACTGCTTCACTGCTTCTATATATATATATAATATATATAAAAAAAATATATATATATATATATGCGGTTCGACCATCATTAAGAAACACACACGGAAAAAAATTAAACAAACTAAACTAAAACAGAACAGAACAAAACACACACAAAAAAGCACAACAACATAAAACACAAAGAAGAAAAAGCCACAAAACAACAAAAATAAAACAAAACACCACAAAATAACATGACACAAGAACAAAAAACAAAATAAAATCCACAACAAAAATACAATATAACAAAACAATATTAAACAAATCAACATGAAACAACAAAATATAACATAAATAACACAAAACACATCAAAAGATTATTAAAAAAGAAAAGAAAAGAAAAACGAAATAAAACAAAAGCACAACAACAAATTATAAAAAACACACTACAAAACAACAATACAAACACAAG
Source organism: Ptychobarbus kaznakovi (assembly GCA_027422405.1). Taxonomy (NCBI): domain Eukaryota; kingdom Metazoa; phylum Chordata; class Actinopteri; order Cypriniformes; family Cyprinidae; genus Ptychobarbus; species Ptychobarbus kaznakovi. Next base: position 15,234,847 of record CM049815.1, read on the forward strand.
ACAAAAAATGCACTACAAAAATAAAATAGAACACAACACAAAACATGAAACAAAATATAACAAAAACCACACAAAACACATTAAAACAAATATACCAAAATAACAACAACAACAAACAAACAACAAACACAATAAACAAAACAAAAACAAAACACTGCAAAACAACAAATACAACAGAGCAACAAAAAAACACAACACACAAACCAAAAACAAAAACAAAGAACACAAAACAAGAATACATAAACAAAACACACACACACACACACACACACACACACACACACACACACACACACACACACACACACACACACACAAACACACACACACACACACACACACACACACACACACACACACACACACACACACACACACACACACACACACACACACACACACACACACACACACAAATAAAACAGGAAATTACATCAGAGATGACCTTTGCAGACTCTCATGACTTTCCCTTTCAGACGCAAAAGTTATGGGAGGAGAGTAAATACAGTGCTCCTATTATGTGTCAAGGTCAGTTAGTCTTTCTAAATATATTTGACTGGTTGTGTATTTCAAAGTCACGGAAATCTCTTGAGTATTCAAGAATCTATATTGCAATTTTAAAATATTTTTTTAAGAGCAACACAACCAACATGCCCCTCTTTTTCTACGTTAACAAGTTAATTATGTGCACCCATGAAGTGCGTAAATGATTTTAAGTGTGATCATAGGGAATAAAATACAAATGCATTATTTTGAGCCTGCTTATTGCTTTCTGTCCACTCCCTTATACCTCCGTTAATATGCACTTTGAATTTCATGCCTTTCATTCAAACATTGCTGATTGCAGCGTGATTACCAATGATTTCTTTTAGCCCTTCGTGGCAACAATCACCATGGAGACGGCCACATTTTAATGAAAACAGGCAATAAGAAGGTGGTGAGAGAAATGCGGGAAATGCCACTTTTTGGAATGCGTGAATAAATCACACCCACATAATAAAAGAGCACTGAAGAAAAGTGAGCTTTAATCTCTTATAAATTTGCAATGATTACAGGTTTGGATTTAGTGGATACAAATTCAGAATTTAAATAATGCAAAGAAGGACTAGAGAAACATGTGTTTATTTAAAAAAATTGTTTGCCCAAAAATGAAAATTATGCCTTTTTGAATGGACCGGCCCTTTAAGAAAGCACTGTGATCTAAATGTTATGCTTTATTTAACCAATGCAAACTAAATCCCTGATAAATATCAGTGATAGTTTGACCAAAAACAAATGCTAACACCAAACACCTGGGTATTGATGGCTTCTCCAGAGGACAGCTAGAGACAATTAACGCCAGAGAAACATTATATTACACCTAGCTATTATTGGGTCGTGTTTGCTTTCAGGACAGCAGAGCATTTAGCTATTTCCGTGGCAACACTGTGAATGCCGGACTGACACCTGGAGATGCCATAATGAAAAGCCACATCAATCCAGATGACGCACACTGGAGCCCGGCTGATTGGACACGGCCGGCATTCTGCCGCCCAAACAAAAGCAGGAAGACAGCACAGTTAATTTAGCGACTGAATCCCATCTGGGGGTCGCGGTGGAAAGGCACAAGAAAGAATGAGAGTACCTTTTTTTCTTGTTCATGCTCTCTAAATCTTATTTGAAATTCCTTGCACCATCTTATCTCCTTTCTTTTTATCGTTTCCTATCCAACTCTCTCTTGCAACTATGCAGTGATCCGTTCTCCTTTATTCATTTTAAGAAGTGGCTCCATTTTAATCTACAGGCATTTGAATAAAAAACGAAAAGGAATTGACTAAATTGCAAATATAAAAAGCAGATAAACAAAATGGCTGAGAAACGTTGTTCTAACATGGAAAGCATATAATCAAAAAGCAAAAAATAATAAATAAATATACAAACAAACACACAAAAAACAAATAAAACAATACAAAACAAAAATTAATACTGAACAAAAAGGCAAAAAAATAACAGCAAAAAAATAAATAATACAAATAAAAGGCAAACAAAAAAACAAAAAAATACCAACCCTCAAATCAAAATACAACAAATCTAACAAAAATAAACACACACGGAAACAAGACAACAAAGCCAAACAAACAAACCAAAACTAAAAAGGCAAAAATATACACACCAAAACCAAACCAAACAAAACAAATGTTATTAGCTAAGTGTTAACACAATAGTTAGGTGTGATTACCCAATAACTGTGTATGCATTTTTTTTTACACATTTTAGGCCCGGTCCCAAATGGCACACTTTAGTTGCACTAATGTAATTTAAGTCTTACATTGTGTCCATTAAGTTAGCAAGACCATAGGGTGTCCCATTTCTTAATTTGATCTTACAGAAGGGTGCTTGTGAGCGCCCCCTTTGCCGCTATGCGCTCTCGATGCACACATCTGTCGAGCCCACACTGAGGCAAGCTCCACGGCAGACTCAAAACAGCATTACATCATGAAAGTGTGGACTCACTGGAAGACTGCGAGGGTTTAGGGTGCGATTTGGGACAGGGCCTTAGAGTGTCACATATTTATCTTAGCAACATATTAAATCTCACATGACTTACATGACTGTAAGGAATAAAGATGCTGCCTTAGTAAGCTTACTAGGTTTTAAAATGCAGCAAATATGTTTATGGGTAATTCCTACTGAATCTTAATAAAAACTAACAATTTAATTTGAATTATACACCATACATTTCAAGTCACAATGCTGTATCATATATATATAGATTTTTTCTTACTGCAATTCAAATGTATTTCCAATGCTTTCTGGCACATAGTGTGCAATGATTATGCACAAATATCCACACTTTGATGAGCCTTAAAACTCTGCTATTCTCATTAGCTCCATTAAACAAGCTAACATTATATCAGATGCTAAAGCACAATACATACAAAGATGAAAAACGCATACATCCACGTCCTCATGAGATCGGCTTGCCAGGAGCAACAGTCGGAGCAGAATCAATTATTTACCCAGATCACCAAATATCTCTCTGATAGAACAGAGACAGCAGTGCTGCTTTAAATTATTGAAGTGTGTTCGCTCAGATGTCACATTCGAGAAAAGAAAATGAGAATTACTCCCTCAGCCCAGTCGTCTACAGGACGAAACCACACACTCGTCAGAGACAGGGTTTTCATATAAACTAAAACTTACATGAGAACAGATGGTAAATCGAATCAGAATCAATGCAAAGCAAACTAAAACAGAAAGCAACAAATATGTTTTAAAATACCAACTGAAGCTAGCTAATCAAAGCAAGTGTTTTGAATCAATGCATTGAAGTGCATATCAACAGGCCAAGTCATATGATTTCAGAAATACAGTTTCTGTATGTTGTATTTAAGAACTTATATTTTATTAGATATATTTTTTAAACTCATATTTTGTACTTGAGAATTTTGCCTGTACAACAACAATTTCAGTCCTTTCATTGCATTTGACCAGCAGACATTGAATTTTGTGAATTACAGTGCATCTGGAAAGTATTCACAGCGCTTCACTTTTTCCACATTTTGTTATGTTACAGCCTTATTCCGAAATTTATTAAATTCATTATTTTCCTAAAAAACTAAAAACAATACCTCATAATGACAACTAGGGATGGGTATCGTTTACATTTTATCGATAGCGATACCGATACCAATACTGTTTATCGATACCGGTATTAATCGATACTGTTATCCATACAATTTGGTTCAAAAAGATATGATGTGAAAAGTTGTCGAAAATGTCAAGTTATTTTAAGTTCTTCAGTCAAGGGCAGTGAGTTATTTTTCTCTTTGTGTTTTATTTTATTAACATTACAGGAATAGTTCACCCATAAATGAAAATTGTGTTATCATTTACTCACTCTCAAACTGTTGTTTCAAACCTGAATGAGTTTCTTTCTTCTGTTGAACATAAAAGTTGTTTTGAAGAATTTGGGAAACCAAACAGTTGCTGGTCCCCAGTGACGTCCATACATATATTTTGTTTCCTACTATTAAAGTCAGTGGAGACCAGCAACTGTTTGGTCACCTCCATTCTTCACAATATATTATTTTGTGTTCAGCACAATAATACAAATGAATACAGGTTTGGTACAACATGACAGTGAGTAAATAATGACATTAATTTAAATTTTAAAGAATTTAGAATTTTAGAAATATCCCTTTAATGACAATACGCACCATGTTTAGTGCTGTCCCTTTAAGAGCTGCAGAACTGTTTACTTTCACTTTAGACATAACTAACTGTGACAGTATTAGCACAAAATGATGAATAACTAAGATAACTAAGTAATCAAGTGCTGTTTGGCCTGCCTTTTAGTGTAAAAGCGAATAAGCGAATGAAGTGTTTAACCGGCAAGGACTTTAAAGCACATGCAAATAATATACTTTGTGATTTCGAATAAGTGCAGTGTCTCGTGAGTGTAACTCTACCGCTGAATCAACATTTGATGTGAATGTGTCTTGCGAGTTACAGTTGGAGCTGGGAAACATAGTAAATACAGCAAATTGCTTGAGGTAGATGTTGTGTTTTGTTAGTAAATGTTTCATTATATTAACTACTAGTGTTGCCTCCTTTGTTCACTATTACACTACTGCATATATTGTATCTGGCTCTAGTGTTGCTTAGTTTTGTAACGTGAGCCCACACTTTCGAATGTTTCACTCTTGCCGCCACTGATTGCACGCAAAATATGCGCACAGATATCACACGCACGTCGAGCAAACATCGAAACATAAAGGACCCTCAGACTCTGAGAAACAAGATTTTCTGGTCTGATGCACCTATATTCTAAGCATCATGTCTGAAGGGAACCAGCTCTGCTCATCACCTGCAGAGTACCATCACAAAAGTAAAGTGTGCTGGTAGCAGCCTCATACTGTGGGGCTGTTTTTCAGCGGCAGGGACTGTGGGACTCATCAGAATAGAAGAAATAGAAGAAAAGCTCAGTGCACCAAAATATTGAGATGATGAATGAAATGAAAACCCAGTCCAAAGCATTTAGAACCTCAGACTACAACAAGGAGTGGCATATAGACAACTCTGTGAATGTCCTTGAGTGGCCCAGCCACAGCCTGGGATTGAACCCAATCAAATATTTCTGGAGAAACCTGAAAATGTGCGTCTGCCCCCATCCAACCTGACAGAGCTTGAGAGGTTAAGAGGTGAGGAGAAGAATAGCAGATAATTGCCAAATGATGATGTGAAAAGCTTGTCGCATCCTAGCCAAAAATATTTGAGGCTGTAATTGGTGCCAAAGGTACTTCAACAAAGTATGGAGGAAAGGCTGCGAATACTTATATAGATGTGATTTCTTTTTTCTTTTAAATACATTTTCAAATATATATATAAAAAAATAGTTTACATTATAATTATGGGTTATTGTTTGTAGAATTTTGAGACAAATAATGAATTTAATCCATTTTGGAATAAGGCTCTAACATAACAACATGTGTGAAAAGTGAAGCATTATATGAATACTTTCCGAATTCACTGCATTTATTAAATGTTAAACAAATTTGTTTCACCAAACATTTGACACACACACACACACAAACATTTTCATTTTGTAGTCATTGAGCACAGTGTTTCTGGGAGAAAATACATCCAACCAGAAGATGGTGATATGCTGTTAACACACTGTATACAAAAACAATTAGAATTAATTAGCAAGTTAAGTCTCTTAAGTTTATGGACATTTCAAATAAAAAGCAAATATTAGAAATATGCAAAGCCTATTTCAAAATACAGGAAAAACAAAATCAATGTGGGACAAATCCTTCATATTAACAGTACATTGGGCCTAATTTTTTACAGACTTTTATTAGTGTGTGCAACATTTGTTTTTGGCAAAAATATTGCCAAAGTAGTTTTTTTTTAAAAGGTTCACCCAAAAATGAAAACGCTGTCATTAATTACTCCCCTCATGTCGTTCCAAACCTGTAAGACCTTCTCATCTTCAGAACACAAACTAAGATATTTTTGATGAAATCCGAGAGCTTTCTGGTCCTCCATAGACAACAAGGACATAGTTAAAATAGTCAATGTGACATCAATGGTTCAACTGTAATTTTATGAAGCTACGAGAATACTTTTTGTGCAAAAATAAAACTAAAATAACGACTTAATGATTTCTTCTCTTCCAGATTCGACGCCCGTTCACGACAGAACCATGACCTTTCTGAGCCTTAAAACATTTCAGTTGCGTTACTGTCTATGTAGCTCTCGGATCTCATTAAAATATCTTAACTTGTGTTCCGAAGATAAACGAAGGTCTTACAGGTTAAGAGGTCATTTTTGGGTGAACTAACACTTTAACTTGGAGCTAAAATGGATAACTGAACAAATAGTTCACTTTCTATGAATTTAACAATTACATTAATTTATGTGCAGTGCAGAACTTTTTTTTTCTTAAACATTTATATAAACAAAAAATTAGCATTGAGAGGCCCCCAAAATGCTGTTGTCATGTAAATAAATGGCCAAGAATTATAAAAAGTTATGTTTTTAGTTGGAAATTGTATTGTGTAAACACCCTCTGGAAGTAAACTGACATGCAAATTCAAAAGTAGTGTTAAAAATAAAACTAATTTGAAAGTACAACAATAAAAATTCACAGCTGCAAAACTTTGAGCCATCAAGCTAGCAGTCTAACAGAGAGGAGTTGTTGTTTTTTTGTGCCAAAAGATATAGCATTATCATTAAAGCTGTTTTCCAGTCAAACAACCTGACTCATAGCAGAACTAGGAATACATTACAACCCGAGTTTGAAGCACTTCCAGCTTCAAACTTATTCTGACAACCGGTAATTTATTTTTCCGCTAGCTTGAGTTCTTTAATCTGGGCCTGCTTTCTTGTTCAAGAAAGGTCCAAAACAAAGTTACAAATGAACCAGCCAAGTCCCCACACTTGATTTGCCAAGCTACAGTTCTCTTTAAAGAGCAATCTCTACCTCTGGGCGAATTAGATCTAGTATCAACTGCTATCATTGCTTGCAGTACAGCAAACATTGGGGGTTAGTGGCTAGCAAGCAGTCATGAAGGAAGGCCATTTAGGGTCATTGGGAAATTGTCGGCTGAGAGATTGAGAAACTCAAACTAACTACAGCAGTCCTGACACTGGTACAACAGAAGTCAATTACTTGTCCCTCGGCGACAGATTGCATCCGCTTTTTCGAAGCATAAACAACACGAGGTTCCCAGATTTTACCGATTAGCTGTCTCGCTACACATTTTAAATGTAAACTACTTAGAAAGTACAAAAAAACTTGCCAGGCTTCAATCCAGCAGGGACAGACAGACTCACAGCGGTTTTGTCCGTGAACTAATTTAGTTAAAGCATTTGTCGACTACTGTATAATTTGAGTTAACAAGGACACATTTCAGCAGATCTGAAGCATGTGCCACCAAATGGAGATAAAAGAATGACTGGTTATAAACAGGTTTTCTGTTTGTAAACACTTCTCCATCTTTCATTAGTCAGACATACAAATTAGCCACGCCCAAAGCGCATGGTATTGGTTAATCCACTGTTGCTATGATGGCCTGGTTGGCTGAGGTTTTGTGACAGTATAAACACTTTTTTGGTGAATCAACCAACAAATGTAAGTATTTAGACAAGTGTTGCCAACTGCCTTCATTTGAAAGTAGCTAAAACTACTAGCTAAATATCACTAGATGACATCACAATGGCAAATTCACTGATCTATGTAAAGATGAATGTATATCAGTGGGCAGATGAGAATTTACATAAGGATTGTCCAAGAAGCTGCTATATTTGTCCCTTAACTTTTGAAAAAAGTCTCAAAAGGGGTGGGGAATTCGCTAAACACTGATTTTAACATCAATAAATTGCATTCATTAGCTTAAATTGCATTCATTAGCTTTAAGAAACAAAATGGTACACATTTAGAAAGGCAAATTAAATGTTTTTTAGCAGCACTGTATAAATATATCAGTGGGGATTTCTTTAAGACTGCAAGGGAAGCCCGGCTTCCCCTATAATGTCAAAAAATGTATGGTCAGATATATACTATTGTGTTAACATTTTATTGACTAAAAATGTGTTAGAACACGTTCATCTCGAAGATGAGTTCGTTCAGAATCAGCTACATATAGCAGGTCATCTGACTCTATTTCCTTCTCATACATTCCCGTAGCGTCAGTTTTTCTCAGTGCTTCGAAACTAGACGGTCATTGGATAAATGCTGCGATTATGTCCAGCCCACGGACACTCAGCATCTCTGGGGGTGAATGGAGGAGTGGACTAGCCTGGATGGGCTTCTGCGTGATGATTGGAGGGTCTGTCGAAAGACTGCATCTCCTTTTGATTGACAGCGATTTTGTACTATAAAAAGTGGCTGACGCTGAAGCTATTCGAGCTCAGTCCCATCGCGGATTTTGCAAGTGTAGTCCAAAGACAAAATGCTGCAACCCATTTCTTCGTATTTGCTTGGCGAAATTGCTAGCCAATTTTCATCATACATTTCGCACAATTATACACCACATTCCTTGTTTCAGTTTAACCTAATTCCCACATTTCCTCCGTCGAGTTTAATATATTTTTTTTAGATCGTTTGTTCATTCATTCATTCATACAGTAGGCTAGAGCATTTTCTTGAAAAGGAACATAGGTCAGAATTTACGTATAGATAAATGGACAATTTTTATGATGTTGGCCGAAAATGAGCTTCCCCTCTTTGAAAGCACAGCAGCCGCCACTGAAATATATATTTACTCATCTCAGATTTTAAGCGTGGCTACAATGCTCAGCAACTTATAGTTATACTAATGAGCCAAATTATGTGTCTGAATGATTACTGTATTTTTTTTATAATATGGCACTGCCATTCAGAAATGTTAAAAGGCCTGTGAATGTAACAACTATTATTATTGTCATCTTTTTATGAAAGACATACTTCACTCATATGAAAATATTTTGTCACCATTTACTCTTCTTTCAGTTCATGAGAGTTTATGAAATACATAGCAATGCTTGATTCATGAATAAACAGTTTTTGAGACCAATACACAAAACCATAATTAATAATTAATTTGAGTTGAGTCAATCTTGTCACAGCCATTACCGACAAACTGTGGCAAAATATTATCAGTTAGTAATGACTGCAATTTCAGTTTTTTCCCCTTATATTAAACTATTATATGAAGATTTGGTGGTGTCTGAGTGGCCTTTTATTGTGGCCAGCCTAAGGCACACCTGTGCAATAATCATGCTGTCTAATCAGCATCTTGATATGCCACACCTGTGAGGTGGATGGATTATCTCGGCAAAGGAGAAGTGCTCACTAACACAGATTTAGACAGATTTATGAACAATATTTGAGAGAAATAGGCCTTTCGTGTACATAGAAAAAGTCTTAGATCTTTGAGTTCAGCTCATGAAAAATAGGGGCAAAAACTAAAGTGTTGCGTTTATAATTTTGTTCAGTATATTTGGGTTTGGAACAACTTGAGGTTCAGTAAATTAATTATTGAACTACAGAATTTCTGCAGTGACAAACACATCCTAAGCCACCTTCACATCAACATTCTCTAGCACCATATACTATTTATGATTAATCGCGAATAATCACATCCAAAATAAAAGTTTTAGTTTACATAAAATATGTGTGTACTGTGTTTAAATTATATATATATATATATATATACACACACACTCACTAACTACTTTATTAGGTACACCTGTTCCTTGCTTGGTAAAAAAACATTGGTAATCAGCCAATCACATGGCAGCAAGTCAACAGTAACTCAAATAACCACTCGTTACAACCAAGGTATGCAGAATACCATCTCTGAACGCACAACACGTCGAACCCTGAAGCAGATGGGCTACAGCAGCAGAACCCACACCGGGTCCGCTCCTGTCAGCTAAGAACAGGAAACGGAGGATACAATTCACACAGGCTCACCAAAAATTGGGACAATAGAAGATTGGAAAAACATTGGTCTGATGAGTCTAGATTTCTGCTGCGACATTCAGATGGTAGGGTCAGAATTTGGCGTAAAGAACATGAAAGCATGGATCCATCCTGCATTGTCTCAACGGTTCAGGCTGGTGGATGGTGTGGGGAATATTTTCTTGGCACACTTTGGGTCCCTTAGTACCAATTGAGCATCGTTTAAATGCCACAGCCTACCTGAGTATTGTTGCTGACCATGTCCATCCCTTTATGACTACAGTGTACCCATCTTCTGATGCTACTTCCAGCAGGATAATGCACCATGTCACAAAGCTCAAATCATCTCAGACTGGTTTCTTGAACATGACAATGAGTTCACTTTACTCAAATGGCCTCCACAGTCACCAGATCTCAATCCAATAGAGCACCTTTGGGATGTGGTGGAACGGGAGATTCGCATCATGACAAATCTGCAGCAACTGCGTGATGCTATCATGTCAATATGGACCAAAATCTCTGAGGAATGTTTCCAACACCTTGTTGAATCTATGCCACGAAGAATTAAAGCAGTTCTGAAGGCAAAAGTGGATCCAACCCGGTACTAGCAAGGTGTACCTAATAAAGTGGCCAGTGAGTGTATAATAAACACGCATGCATGTATAGATTTTAGAAAAAAAGTTTATATTTAATTAATTTATATATAACATAAATCATATGAATATAAATATAGACATAAATACATATGCATATTTTCAAAATATATTCTCTATGCAGGTGTATTTATATATACATAGAACATATTGCATACACATTACACGCACATATATTATGAAACCAAACAAACAAAATAATATTTTGAATGCAATTTAATCATTTGACAATGCTAAAGAATAAAAATAAATGCACAATCCAAGCACACTGTATTTTACGCATCTACAGTCAAACACACTTCCATCCTGAAGTCGAGGTACTGTGTCAGGCTATGCGTGACCTTTAGAACTGCAGTGTTTTGTCCCATGGCTGCTGTTCTGTTCTCAAATTCTCATTCTTTTCATGCTTGGCCGGATCGCTCGGTTCATGTCCCAGCGTGCTGGGAGTGCCGCGGCCGAATGGAAAGCTGGTCCGGAGTGTATTTAGCGATGCAGAGAGGAGGTGAAGATGGGCCCTCATTATTCCCAGAGCCTCCTTCTCTTATCGGGCCCAGCCAGGCCTTTGCTTCCCTTCCCTGCATTTAAATTGTTTGTCAAGCACAATTGTCAATAAATCATGTCGGTGGGCAGGCCGGCGTCATAGGTGTGGTAACAACTTAAATAACATTAGCCTGAGGGTAAAAGGCAGAACTAGTGTTTGCCCGGCAGAGAACATCCCACAAAACAGACAGGTAAATAATAATATTAAATAAATATGCGAATAACGGTGCATTCACTGCTGAAGTGGGAAAAAAAATCATGCAACCTTGACCGAGGACTTCAAATATTCTGCAATTCCCCACATACAATACACTTGCAAATGCACACAGTAAGACTGAATGATTTTGCATTACATTAACAAAATTGTAATATTTGCTAAAGAAAACGGCAGTGGTTTTTGCCCTTAAACAGCTTTTCTTAAATGGAATGTTTTAAACGTCAAGTAACAAATGACATTTTCCTTACACCCTTAATGCATGCGAATGTACATATTTATAGTAAAGAAGGATTTTCTACAAATGTGATGAATTATTATTTGATAAATATCACTAGGGGCCCTATCATACACCTGGTCCAATGCGGCGGCAGGCGCGACGTAAGTGTTTTTTTTGCTAGTTTTATCCTGACACAGTTATACTTTTTACGCCCTGCACCCCGTTGTTTAAATAGCAAATGCATTTTCGCCAATTTGTGCACCCATGGGCGTGCTGGTCTGAAAACGAGTTGTGTTCAGGTGCATTGTTGGCACATTGATATTTTGAGGCAGTTGAAATAGACTACCATTGGCCAATTAAAACCTGGTGTAAAGTTAGTACTTTAAACTCTTTAAAATATTTCTTGGTAATTGAAGTAAAGCTAAAATAAAATGCGATATAAATATTACACAATTTTTTATATTATAAATGAATCCATTTAAGCTGAAAAATGGTATAAAAACTATTTTCATTTAGAAATTTTGAAGTAGAAAAACTGAAACAGTAATTTCTTTAAAAAATCATAAATAAATACATACATAAAAACAACTTTGAAATAACCCCTTTTTTACAGTTTACTAAAATTAACAAAGTTAACAAATATTTTTCAATATTTATTTATAAACAAATACAAATGCTTAAAGCACATAACAAAACAAAACAAAACATACAATTAAAAAAAGTATTTGTCGTTTGATAGTTTAAACTATTAACAATATTTTTTGGTTGCATAGTATATAATAATAGTATATCATTTTTCAACTGTTTTGAAAAAAAAAATCCAAATAAATAACAACAACAACTTTGCAATATCTGTCCTTTTACAGTTTTTTATAAAGTCAAAACAAACAAAAATCTAACTCAAAATACTAACACATACTATAAAAGATTTTTTTTTTGGGGGTTTTTAGTAACATATTTATTTAGCATATGTATTTGAAAAAAATGTGGAAAAGTTTGGGCCAGGTGAACAAGTATAAAAATAATAACAAAACTTGCCCATGCAATACTCACCACCACATTGCAAAAGAGACAAGAACGATTGCCACACCATTGCACTGCATTTTTCAAGGTGTTTAGAGTAGTTTTATTTGTGTTGCTATGTGGTTTCAAACGCATTCCAATCTCTAGAAATGGCCCAGATTCTTTAATGCAACTCTGTGGGACGTTTTGTGTTGAATGATCAGAGGTATCACTGTACCACAAACCATGTTACATACTGCCAGTTAGTGATGAAACTAGCAACTAGGAAGGTTTATTAAACCATCACAGAAGTATAAAATACAGATATCTCCACTGTGTCTCACCAAACCTATTTGTCTTTAAAATACCACTGCAATCTCATTCAAATATCTTTTAAAAAGTCAATAACTGCAGCTCCAAACAAACCGTCTCCAGCCATAGAGATATTGTGTGTAGTAACGTGCACTCAATAGGTTTCAGAGTGTTTACCGCAAGGTGCCAAGCAGTCTCCCTAGTTGCTTAGAAACCAAGAATTAAAGCTCTCTGGCTTGCTTTCTCTTTCCTCCACTCATACACTGCATGCATAAACGCGTCCGCTGCGGCACATTTGTGGTCAAGGTTTTCAGCTCTGTGCGATTCTGACAGCCGTCGATTCTGGAAACAAATGGGTCTCATCTATTTACTCCATGTGAACTAGCAATGTTAGCGTTGAGCAAATGTTCGCACATCTGCGGGGGAAGGGGCGAGAGTAATTGGCTTGATATCTGCTCCCCACCCAAAGCAATTTTCCGACCTGCCTTCGTGGACTTTGGGGGCCGTACTCTGCCCTATTGCTCGTAATTAAGCGCAGCTTTGCAATCCTAATTAATTTAATGGCCCTGTTGCTATGGATACTGGACGAGATGTAACTCTTTAGCCTTCGGTGTGGTTGGTTTCTTCAGTTCTTCATCAGATCACCTCCTCCTCTTCAACAAACTCAGAGATAAATGGGATGCAGATTAGTTTGAGTGTGGGAAGCGGTGTGACAATGCTAATTACGTTAGCCCAGTTGCGCTAATGAGAGGTGTGGCGATACTTGGTGTCATTATGAATGCAAAAAACTGTTCGCAGTTTCTCAACACGGCCTTCTTGACAATTAATTTCCAAATATAAATAGTGGATGTGTTGAAACAATTGTATTGATGTAAATAAAATTAACTTTTGTTTTAATTTAATGACTAAAAATGCCATGTGGTGAGACCATAAAATACAAATAAACAGTTATTTAATATTAAAGTATTTATTAAATGTATCTAATTTTTAAATGGTAAAGTTATAAATTATGTTTTTCAACCACATATCATGGACTTTTTTTAAAATATATAACATCTTAATCAGAATTTTAATTGAAAAACTCAAAATGGCATGTGGTGTAACAATCAAGCAATACAAATAATTGTTAAATAATTATCTATTAAATGTTTATACTATTTTTCTAAAACAGTAGAGTAATAAAGAAATGTTCTACAAACATCATGGGTTTTTGAAAAGCTTTTTTAATCAAACGTTTTAATTTAATGACTAAAATGTCTAACCATTAAGTAACACAAAATAGCTATTAATTATTAACTAATTTATCAAATATGAATGTTATTTTTGTATTAAAGAGGTAAAGATGGTTAATCTTGGATGTTTTGAAAACTTATTTTTTTAACATTTTATTCTAAATTAATTTAATGAGTCTAAAGATATCATGCAGTGTAAACAAGAAGTAATAAGAAATCACTCAAAAACAAATAAAAAGTAAACAATGTTTTACAAACATATCATGGGTGTAAATTATATATATATATATATATATATATATATATATATATATATATATATACACTGATCAAAATCATAAACGCAACACTTTTGTTTTTGCCCACATTTTTTCATGAGCTGAACTCAAAGATCTAAGACTTTTTCTATGTCCACAAAAGGCCTATTTCTCTCAAATATTGTTCACAAATCTGTCTAAATCTGTGTTAGTGAGCACTTCTCCTTTGCCGAGATAATCCATCCACCTCACAGGTGTGGCATATCAAGATGCTGATTAGACAGCATGATTATTGCACAGGTGTGCCTTAGGCTGGCCACAATAAAAGGCCACTCTAAAATGTGCAGTTTTATCACACAGCACAATGCCACAGATGTCGCAAGTTTTGAGGGAGCGTGCAATTGGCATGCGGACTGCAGGTATGTCCACCAGAGCTGTTGCCCGCTGTTTTTCTTCGTTCTATCACCGATGGAGTTTTGGTTCATTGCCGCTGTCGCCTCTGGCTTGCTTAGTTGGGGACACTTCATTTCCAGCGATATCGTCGACTTGATAGCACAGATACTGTTTAAACTGAACTGAGCTGGACGATGACATCACTGAATTCAATAATGAAATGCCTTTAACTGAAAAATGGGCATTTAATCATGTAATTTTACATTAGTGATACGCTATTTTCCTATTTTGATACTGTGCAGTTGCTTTGACACAATTTGTATTGTTAAAAGCGCTATATACATAAAGGTGACTTGACTTGACTGACCTGTCCAGAACAGGCAAACTGTCAGGCTAAGCTGAGCTCCTCTAGCACTGACCAATAGGAACGCAATCATATTTCCACTGACTCTCTCACATACTATCATAGCCATGCAGCCTTTCTCTCTGGTTTTACAACAGCTGTAACTTGTATAGCTTACATATAGCATTAGAACATCACAATCTAGCATTGCTCTTTAAAGCATTAACAATCACTAAACTAAAAGTTAAAAACACTAAATTAAAACTACATATTTACTGCTATAAGAAACACACTTTAACTCATCTGAGCTTAGCAATTAGGACTGTATTAGCTTACATTTTATTTACCCATTACAATAATCTCTTTACAGTTACAGCTATCATACAATGCATATTTGATTCAGAATTATTGCGCTCCGTCTGTTTAGCGCGCATGCATGCAGCAGCTCGTCCACTCGCGTAAGCCCACTCCTGACAGCAAAATGGATATATTTGTATGACTTTCTAACATATTCGCTTGTTTGCCATGGTGGATCGATTTGATCCATGATCGACATTAAGGGCAGCTTAAGAATAAGCGTGCACAAATTAGTTAGATTGTGTAAGCTCACATTGTCGTTTATAACCGCTTTATCCCCGATTGATTTGTTAGGTTATTTCAAGTCAGGTTTTGGACTTGCATCCCCGCGTTTTCCTCAGGTCTCCGTGTTGCTGTGATTCGCGATGTTCACGCGCAGCGGTGATGAGAGAACGTGCTTGAGACACAGTTTCGAGGAGAAATCAATCTACATATAAAATATTAGTCACAGATTATTGATAACTTTCTACACAATAAAAGTGTAGCGCATCCACTAGTAAGTATATATAAATAAATCGTTTTTTACTAATGCAAATATGCTATAAACGATGCATCGCGATTCAAATGACAACTTGTATCCGATGCACACATTTTAAACCGATGCATCGCATCATTAACTTTTTTTGTTGATGCACCGAATGAATCTGGGATGCTTCCCATCCCTAATGTAGTGTACAATGGGGCGAAATGCGCCTCAGGGTAAAAGGCACCTGATATTATTTTAATCTAAACCACTAGATGGCACAAAATTGGTGCAAAACATTGCGATCGCGCAGCAGAGCAAAGTTGATTCTGTGCTTACTTGATCTAATATTTTATGTTTTTTTAAATGTTGTAAATTTAAGTAGCAAATAGGAATCGCTCAAATGAATGCATATATTTTGAGACAAACGTCGTCTTTATGATTTTCAGTTTTGCTTAAGATAATTAAACCAAAAGTTTTTAAATAATGAAAGAATATGTGAAAGTATGGTTTTTGGGGTAAAAAGCGCACCCCCACTGTTGGGGCTAAAGGCGCCGTGATTAACATAATAATTAATAGATGGCTGACTTTTCCATTTGTTGACATGACATGGTTAGATTCAGATGGTAAATATCATATATTATGTTGGGTGTCCATATTAGAGATGATCACCATGTTTAGAATGAAACCATCATATTTAAAAACATGATATTAATCATATCATATAATAAATATAATTTGTTGTTACTACTTTAAAGACATATTCAATTATTATTGGATCTCCTTCAATACTTTCAGAATATTTACTTATTAAAATAAATAGTACAAACTTTGCTAAAGTGATTGTTTTGAACAAGTATTAACTTAGACATTATTTAATAAAACAAGTTTGCAATTATAAAATAAGACATTCTAATTTATTGAGATGTACCTGTATATATATATATATATATATATATATATATCACGTGGTATAACCAGATATTAATTGCCCTGTTGCTATGGATACTGGACAAGATGTAACTCTTTCATTGTGGTTGGTTTCTTCAGTTCTTATTCAGCACTCCTCCTCCTCCTCAACACACTCAGTGATAAACAGGATGCAGATTTGTTTGAGTGTGGGAAGCGGTGTGACAACGCTAATTACTCCGGTTGCGCTAATGAGAGGCGTGGCAATACTCGCCGTCGTTATGAGTGTGCAAAAATGTCTGCTGCGGTAATTGTCTTTGGCTTGTCACACGGTGCTTTCTAAACATCGCCTTCTTGTCAGTTCGCATTGCACATTTGTTCTGACACCCTACATACGCTCCAGAGCTTCCTCGATCAAGTGCTTGCTACGATAATTAACTGCCGTGGAGGAAGACCCCTCTCTTAGCAGGTCCCTCGACACGCGGGTGCCACTGAATAAATATGCCGAGCGTATTAGCGCAACATGGCATGATTGAAGGGGCGTGACAATAGAAATGTCTTATGATAGTTTCTTCATGAATCTCTGTTATTTTGCTTAATGAGTAGAAGCTTAATGGATCCAGTTATGAAACAGGAATTAGCATCTTTCATTCATTCTCGGCTCATGCTGGTTTGGGTTTTGAACACTGGAGGCCACATCTGAAGTGACAGATGCTCATCAGCCTTTTGCTAAGAGGCCGCAGTTGATGTTAGACACTGAGGCTAAAGCTAATTTAACAAACTGATATTTTATTCAACAAAAAGTTTCACAAGAACACCTATGGTGTTAACGGCAGCAAATGGAAAGATAAAATATGTTTCAAATCTTTAGTTTAACCTTATAAAGCATACTGTATCATATTCGATATGCTGATTTCTAAGGCCACTAAATGATCAGCATGATCTGAAAAATCTGTTGTATCTGTTGTTTTGTTACCAAGTACAAGGCTTTTTAGTATAACTGTACAAAGGTCTCTCTTCAGGAAGTAGTTTGAGTGTTTTTTTCTGTGAATTTTTTACTGATTTTTTAAAGTAAATACAACGATATCTTTATTCCAGCTTTACAATTTCATGTGGTTTAACCAAATAATTATTCATTAAACATGAATATTTTTTTTATAAAAATTATGTTTTACAAACATAAATGACAGATGCTTTGAATGCGTTTATAACAATTTAATTAAAAGCTTTAATCCAATATCATATGGTTTAACCATAAAACAAAAAAAAAAAACAGGAATAGTTTTTTTTTAATTTGTTTTATAAATATACATCATGGGGATTTTGAAAACTTGTATTATAATGACTCTAAAATGTCATATGCCGTAACTATAAAGTAAAATAAATAATACTTGTTACATACAATGATTTTGTTTTCCTTCTATAAATTAAAAATAGCCTATATATTACTATGTAAAAGTAAACTTTGTTTCTACAAACAAATGTCATGAATGTTTAAAAAACTTTAAGTATCCATCAAACAATAATACATAATTATATATTAACTAGAACTATTATTTTACAAAGTTTTTCAAATATACTTCATGGATTAAAAAAACAACAATATTTTTATTATTTTTAAATCAAACTTTAATTTATTGACTCTAAATGTCACGTGGTGTAACCATCAAGTAATTTATTTATTTATTTAGTCATTTAGCAGACGCTTTTATCCAAAGCGACTTACAAATGAGGACATTATAGAAGCAATCAAAACCAACAAAAGAGCAACAACATGCAAGTGCTATTACAAGTCCTGGTTAGCCTAACGCAGTACACGTAGGAAGCATTTTTTTGTTTTGTTTTTGTTTTTTTAAGAAAACGAAGTATATAGAATATAGAAAAAAGAAACTTAGTGTTAGTTTTATAAGAAAAGCTAGCAGTTAGAGAATAAATATGCAATTGATAGAGGGTCAAATGTTTGTGTGTTTATTTAAATAAAAAGACAGATTAGATAAAATAAATTTAGAATAGAGAGTGCTAGAGTTAGAGGGTCAAATAAAGATGGAAGAGATGTGTTTTTAGCCGTTTCTTGAAGATGGGTAAGGATTCAGCTGCTCGGATTGAGTTGGGCAGGTCATTCCACCAGATGGGAACAGTTAATGAAAAAGTCTGTGAAAGTGATTTTGTGCCTCTTTGGTAATAAGACAAACATACATCATGGATGGTTATGAGCGTCTACATGGGTCATCCATAAAATACAATTTGTTTTTATATGTTTGTTTTTTCACAACATTACAACGTTTTTCGAAATATTAATAATATAAAAATGCATCACTGCTGTTATTGAACATATAAATAATCATAAACAAAGTATGTCATACTACTTAATTTTAGCCTTTCAATGAGCCCAAAAAATCTAAGTAGACATATAAGCAGGATAAAATACAGACAGAGAATTGCAATGCTTTTAATGTTCACGTCAGAGTCTGGATCACCCTGCCAGGGTTTAATTTGCAATAATGATCGACTGACTTAGACGACATAACTATTAGATGACAATGAGGAAAAAAATGTGATGGCAAAAGATATTCAGTGTGACTCACAGCCCAATAAAGTGCAAGGGTAATCCCTCAAGTGACAGAAGATGCACTGGCTCTGTCCCCAGGACAGACATAATTAGCTCATCGGCTATGGGCTCAATTCTCCCAGACTAATCAAAGTTTGAAACTCCGGGGAAGTGCATAATTATACCCTGTTGGTATTAGGGAAAGTATCCAATGATAAGCTAATTAAAAATGAAGAATGGGTGAGCGGTTTTGTTTTCAAACAATGCTCCTTTATATGTCATGCTTGATGTTCAATTTGTGTAAATACCGTCCATTAATTTAGTGTGAACTGAATGAAGTCTACAGAGTCTTTGTTTCCCATGTTTTCATCTTGGATTGCCGGCCCTTATTCAGTCTATTGTGACGAAGGTTGGCACAACAGCAGGCAGTGAATACATCAATCCGTTATTCTGGCACACAATCAACTCGACGCAGAGTTGTGGGATGTAGCGGACGTTTCATTATGTTTAGCTTGTAGGTTGGCGTTAGCAAACTTCCCCAAGTTTGAATATCACCAACAAGTCTCTCTCTATCAAATCAAATATACAACTTTAAATGTTATTGCTAATGTTATTATTCTATTACAATAATACAAGTGAACACGAACTTGCCATTTTCGCCATGTCAATATTAATTTCTTAACATAAAAGTGTAAGTATTTTTTTTGTTTTGTTCTTTCCCCCAAAATAATTGTAATATACAATACCATTCAAAACGTTGGTGTCGGTAAGATTTTTTGTTTTGTTTTTGAAAGTAGGCTCTTCTGCTCCCAAAGGCTGCAATTATTTGATCAATGATACATTAAAAGTAGTAATATTGTGAAATATTATTACAATTTGAAATAACTCTTTTGAAAGCTCAAAGCTGAATTTTCAGCATCACTACTCCAGACTCCAGTGTCACATGATCCTTCAGAAATCAGTCTAATATGCTGATTTGATGCTCAATAAACAATATTGACATCAGTTTAATATTTTTTTGTTGACATTTTTCAGGAATCCTTCATTAGTAAATGAAACATTGCTTATTTGTTATTGAAATATTTTGAAACATGAAATATCTTTGCTGTCAGCTTTGCTAAACAGACGTATCATTTTCTTTCTTAAAAAAAATAAAACGTACAGACCCCACACTTCTGAACAGTAGTGTATATCAATAAGAATACAAATCCTTGAGCGAAAACATCAAAAAGCATTAGAAATGGTAATGAAAATTTGAATTATGAAAATGTCCTGCTTGATAAAATTGCATAAATCACTTTAATAACATCAAAGAAGCTTAATCAGAAACCAATATCAAAGATTTCTCAAAAGATCCCTCACTGTGAAATGACTAACTTCAGCTAATTTCCATCCTGTTAATAACATTTTCTTAAGTAATAATTCAAGTAGAATTGCCTAAACTTAAATAATGCTTCTAAAAGTCCAGAATAAACGTTTATAGAAATATTGGACCCACTATATATTATGCGTCTTTAAATACCATATACTTGCATTTAAATTAATCAATAGAATGCACTTAATGCATACATGTTTATTTCATTGCATTAATATGAAAAAAGACAAATAAATTAATTTGTGCAGTACAGTAGTTACTTATGTAACTAATTTGGTTATGTTTAACTCTTGGTTAGGTTTAACCCCTAAACTTAACCAAATCACCAAACCTGTCTCTAACCTTAACCGTATCCCACCTCAATAGCAATAATTCAACATGAACATAACAGATACACTGTACCTTGCAATTCATTATTTTGGCAGTACATAGTAATATAAAGTGGGGCCAAAATGCTTGCTTAAATTAAACATTTTTCCCCCTTTTTTGCATATAAAAAAACAAACACTGCATAACATGACTTAAGCTGGTTCTACACATGAAACCGACTAAAACACATCCCTTCAATCTTTATTTGACCCTCTAATTCTAACACTCTCAATTCTAATTCTACTTATCTTCTTTGTATTTAAACAAAAACACACACACTTGACCCTCTATCAATTTCATATGTATTCTCTAACTGCTAGACTTTCTTGACAAACTAGCACTAGCTTAGTTTTTTCTATTCTATCTACTTGTTTCTTAAAAAAAAACACCTTGCTACGTGTACTGCGTTAGGCTAACCGACACTTGTCATAGCACTTTTAGCACTGTTGTTGCTCTTGATTGCTTCTATTATCTTCTGCTAAATGACTAAATGTGAAAATGTCTATAAAGTCTAAAAAAATAAATTTATTAAGTGAAGGATGTGCGAATAGCTCCCAAAGGTCAACATTTCTGAAGAGTCTGTGTGACTTTTCACGACGCATTTCATCTGACTCATCAATGCAACACTGAGTAAGATCAACACTCAAGCCCCGCCTACAGTCAAATCTCATTGGTCCATGATTTCACTCATGACCAAATATCCTCCAATCAGCTGTGATTATTTCATGTCACGCAGCAGACAACTTGGTGGAAACATGTCACACTGAGGTATAAGTAAGGTCTCCACTAAAACCTGCTCATTTGTAGCTTATTTCTGCACTCACTGACTCATCTGTCACGCTACGTCAATAAATCTTGAGAACCAAAAAAAAAAATAATGTTTGTGCCAATCCGCAGGTAGAAAGTTCATTGACGTCATGCACCGAAGCTGTTTGCAGAAGCAAGCCAGCTTCCTATTTTAAAATTCTGAGCTTTTTACGAAAATGCAAATCCTAGGCAAATCAAGATTGCATAAAGTCATTAAATATTAATTCCTCTGCAGCAAGCAAAAAACACATTAGAGCTCTTTTCCACAGCACATCCTGATGAATTCAATAATAACCAACTGCACCGTAATTCTGGGAATGGATTCAACTCAGGCTTTTATCGAAGGCCCACTAAGGAAGAAGGATAAACCCAACAGCCCGCTGTTGTCTCCTGCTAACATCCGATAAGAGTCCGTAGGTGTGCATTCAGTATCAGTGTTCCCAGCACAGCTCATTGCAACATGACCTTTCATGACCGTCTGAGCCCAGAGAGTGAGGAGAAAACATCACTTGACGCTTTTTGAAAATACGCCAAAAATCAAGGACACTTTTGCCGCGAGAAAACGGTGAGGAGAGACGCCGAATCCCTGCAGGACCGTTAGTGGGACTTTCTCTTTGTTTCTTCAATTCTCTCTGTGGGGAGAGCTGAGGATGAAGCGTAAATGACATTTGCTTTGGAAGACGTAGGCGATCCTTGGAGACGGATCCTCGTCTGTGACTCAGAGGAGCTATTGTGGCGCTAACAAGCTTCAGTACTTAAGGGGGCGATAGAGTTACCGTTGAATGTTGTTAAACTGAATGTGAACGTGTAGAAATACACAGAATATGTGAACAAAAACAACAACACTATTTCTCTCTGCCATAACAAAAGCGAAAAGCAGATGGTTTATGCTAAAGGCTCTTATAGCATTTCTTGCGACAATGCTAAAAACACAACTAGTGCAAAATTCCCACCCTTTACCAAATTTTAAAAACATTTACGGATAATGCAGAATGTTTTCTGTCACTCTAACAAGTAAAAAAAAAAATCTTGTCTTTTCTTTATTTTTGTAAACACTCCCACTTTAAAGCAAGCTAACAGCTAAAGCATGCTAATGTGCGCTGTTTTTTTTTCTTTCTAAGAAATGTTGAGAATGAGCAACATAATGCTTTGTAAGACTGAAAGAGCCACATAATTTCTTGTCGGAATAAAAGACCCGTGATCCTTGGAAAAGGGTTGTCATCTGTGACTAAGAGGAGTTATTGTGCCACTTAACAAGCTTCAGTACTCAAGGGGGCGATAGAGTTACCTTCAAATGTAAATTAATCAAATGTAAATGTAGAAAAACTTATAATAATGGGGGGGGGGGTACTGTTGCTCTCTACCATGAACTTACCATACCATTGAAGTAGGCAGTTTATACTAACGGCCTTGATAGCATTCCTTGAGGAAATGCTAAGAATGCACTTAGCACAGAATTTCCACCCTCTAGCAAATGCTTAAACATTTATGGATAATTCAGAAAGTTTTCTGTCACTAAGCCATACTGTCTATTCTCAATTTTGGAAACATCCGCACAGTATAGCATCCTAATGTCTAAATTATTCTAATATGAGATGTTTTTTCACCTTCTGAGCACAACGTCAAATGTTGAGAACGAGTGACACAGTGCTAAAATTTTTGGTGCATTGTCCTTCTAGACTTATCCTCATCTGTGACTCACTAATACGCCTCAGCACTTAAGGGGGCGATATAGTTGCCTTCAAATGTCTTTAAACTGAATGTCAATGTAGAAATACACAAACAACTTGCTCAACAAGATTTCCTTCAATTTGTTGCTCTCTGCCATGACAATAGAGGAAACTTACCATAGAATTAGAGAGTTTATTCTAGCCGCCAACATTGCATTCCTTGAAGCACAATTTATCATGCTAAGAGCTAAAAAATGCCAACGCGAGATGTTTTTGTGAACACCGTTAAAAAAAGGAAGTCAAACATGCCTAAAATAAGCGTAAAAGTTATTGTCACATTTAAAATACCCACAATCCTTAGAGAGAGATCCTTATATGTGACTCGTCAGAGTTGTTGTAGCGCTAACAAACCTCAGTACTCTAGGGGGCGATAGAGTTACCATCAAATATCATTAAACTGTGCATTAACAGAGAAATAAACATAAACGTCTAGCTTAGCATATCATTTTCTTCAAAGTGTTGTTCTTCACCATGATAAAGAGAGGAAACTCACCATAGAAGAAAACAATTTATGAGTACAGCTATGATAACATTATTTGTGGTATTGCTAAGAATGCAATTAGTGCAACATTTATATTCTTAAGCGAAATTCAAAACATTAATGGATAATTCAGAATGTTTTCTGTCACTTTGACATGAAAAATAAGATATCTTGCCTTTGATTTTAGTAACAATCAAAACATTATAACAAGAACAATAGTTCTTGTCACATACAAAACATGAAGCGTTACAATATTTACAGAATGAAAATTGAGCGTGATCGTAAATGCCCCCCCCCCCCCAAACCAATTAATCCAATTACAGCTGAATCTGAATATGTACAAAAAATCATAATAATAAAAATACTGGCAAAATGCTGACTAAAATAAAATAATAAATACAATAAAAATGCCATAATGTTTTTAAATTTTAATGTTTTTGTTTTTTGAAAAAGAAAAATCTAGAAAGAATATGTCTGGTTCAGTAATCCAATCATTGTGATGCATACATGTAATGTTTGAATATTCACTTTGAATATCTCATATATAATTTATTTTGACAAAACATTATTAATATCTCCAGAATAATGAGAAAAAAAAAACGATTTTCGACAAAGTATGACTAAAGAAAAATTACAAACTTACAGCAGACAATTTACAAGTTTGTTACAAATTTGTTTCAATGGAACACAACGAGGTGTCAAATAAATATTGCACATATATGAATAGCGTTTAAAATCATAATCAAATAAAGTAATATAAAATACAAAACACCATTTAATATTAATGCACACTATAAAATAAAACAAAATAATATCAATAGAATCCTTGTGTGTTGATCATGTGACCTAAAAAACCCAATGTGACCTAAAAATGTTTGTTTTACAAATGTACGACTGGTTGTATTGCAAAGTATGTTCTGATTTATGTAGAATATGTTTCAGGCCATTTTGCTAAATCTAATCTGCATATACTTTCTTGTGTGATCAGCAGTTTGTCGAGGAACTACGGAAAGCAGCGCTGCTTCCTTCGTCGGCAAGGAAAGACAAGAAATCCCTGTAGGATGGTTTGCAGCACTCTCTCACTGTTTCCTCGATTTCCCCTCGGTGAAGGGCTTAGGACGGGGGTTGAGGCGTATATGACATTTGCCGCAGAAGCCGTAGGCGATCTTTGGAGACAACTCAGTCAGACTCCTCATCTGTGACTCAACCGAGGCTGGACGATGTGAATCACAAGTGGACAGCATTCTCACCCTCACTTTCTCCCTTCTTCTCTCCTCTAATAATAACGGCTTCTCGCAGGCTGAGCATAAAAATAATTCCCACAAAGCAAGGCAAATCCATTTACAATGTTATTGAGACCAAGCGAGAACACAGCCTGACAAATATTCAGTAAATATGATGAGATGCAAATTTCCAACAAATACAATTATTCTTTGCCTTCATGGAAACAAAAGAGCGGTCAAACTTTTGGTTGAATTACAACCAGATGTCAGGAAATTACATTGAGCTGTTGTAAATGAGATATTGTAGGCGGATTCAGATGACATCAGATCCTTTCCTAGCATTATTATAAATTATATTATATTATAAATGTTTTAATACTTATGTAAATCAATAATAAATCATTGTGTAAATATCATGTGATCTCAAGTCAAAACACTGATCTCAATTAGAATGTCTCTTATGACTTGGATGAAGTGTTTAATTACAAAGAGTAGACTATCCACCAATGAGACAAGGCCAAAATATACTGTACATTATAGCTTTAGAGCTTGAACATACTAGATGTGGATGCTTGTCAATAAATTGTAATACATTACTTTATGTTTTTTAAATTTAACCTCAGGTGGGCTGATAATAATTAGTGAGAAATAGTGAAATTTTGTCATAAACAAAAATTATAAATTAAACCTAATGTCAGTGTAAAATCACAAAAACCTTAAACAAGCACCACAAACCCAAACATAAAATAAAGAAATCACAACAGAAAAAACATAAAACAGAAAAAAACAAAGAGGACAAAAACCATTTAAAAAAGCAAAACAAACACAAACAAAGAAATAACACAAAACAACAAGCAACACAACTATAAAGAAACACAAAAAACAAGCAAACACAAACAAAATACAAAACAAAGAAACACAAACAAAGCATCCAAACACAAAATGAAACAAATGAAACAAACACAGAGAACCTAAAACAAAACAACGCAACACAACACAACTCAATCAATACACAGATATCAACAAAAAATAAATAACACTAAAACACAAATTAAAAACAAAACAGCAAACACAAAACAAAGCAACACAATTTATAAAAAATAAAACAAAAACAAAAAAATATAGTTATGTCATGTACCAAATGCTTTGACACGGTTAATAAGTTAACTTACTTGGCCTCACAAACTCACACAGTGTATGGATTTACAGTAATGCTGAGAGTGAGACTTCATAATCAGACTGTGTATGAGAAGAACTTGAGTTCACTTTATTTGAATTGAACTTTACTTATGGCTGCCGTGTGCATGCTCAATAATCCCAGCATGCATAGACATGAACAGATTGCTGATAGTGTTATTGCACATCTAATAACTTCTACTTCCCGGGGGGAAGGGTTTCTCATATACGTTAACATATAATCTATGGTTCAATCAGAGGTTATGGTCTTATGAAGCTCTGGCTATTAAGATGAATCTTTTAAATGTCCCTAGCAATTATCTGGACTAAATTATATTTTGTTTAACTGCTACGCTTGGCTATGCCCAACTGCTGGGTGTAGAAAGAGCTTCCCGAACCAGTGGCGCCTGCAGGTGTCTGCAGCCTGCAAATCTTTTACATTTTAAGGTATTCAGAACAGATTAATACAATCAGAAAATATAAGCAGCTATACAATTATAGGCTTAACTTGTTGATTTTTATGAAGTAAATACCGTTACGTGACTATTCACAAGCTGTTTTAATTACAGTGTAAATGCTTGGAAATTATATTTAATGTTTTCAAGGCCATTCATTGCACGCAAGCCACCCAATAATCGCAATAAGCTTTGTGTGTTTATTTTTTATTATAACACAGAGTCTCATCTTTCTGTAAATTTTGAGATCGAATACAAACAATAAATGTGTTTTGCGTTTTTTTATTTGTAGTGAGGTAACTATTCGCCTCAGTTCAAGTTGCATGTTAATTAATTATATTTTCCTCTTTAATATTTGCATCATGAAATAAACATTAATACATATTTGAATGCATATTGAAAAAAATAAGAACAATTTATACAAACGAATGTCTCATGAAATCGATCAATTAGAGTTTAAAAATGTCTATAAGCCTACCTACATGTTATTGCTGATTTTCATGTTAAGAACTTTTTTTTGCGGAGTGTAATTTTCACATTAATTTTTTGAAGGTAAGTTGCAACAATCAATGCATTTTAGCTACATTTAAACAAAGAAATAAGGTTGATTTTCAAAATGTGTATTTATTTAGGCTAAATGTAGCTAAAATAATGTGTTTGCAACCACCTACCTTATCAATGTATTGTCTTGTGTCAGTGTGTCTGCCGCTGGCACACTACATAATAAATTCAACAACATATTAAAAAAGTATGAAAATATATTAATAAATCTGTTAGTATTTTTTTTTATTAAATAATAAAAAGTATAAATGTGAATTAAGAATATTTGAATGAATGAATTAACAAATGCAAATTATATGAAACAAATGGAAAAAAATATATAAATGACATTACATTTAAGGAATGTGAATGAATGAAAATAAAACTTGATGAATACAACACAATATGGATAAAAACAATTGTGTGGAACGATGAATGAATGAAACTCTTATTTTTCTGAAACAATAAATATTATAAAGTATATTACATTTAATGAATGAGTGAATTAATTAAATAAAACTAGATAAATACAACAAAATATGGATAAAAACATTTGTTACCCTGGACCACAAAACCAGTCTTAAGTCGTTGGGGTCTATTTGTAGCAATAGCCAAAAATACATTGCATGGGTCACAATTATCCTTTTTTCTTTTATGCCGAAAATCATTAGGATATTAAGTAAATATCGTGTTCCATGAAGATATTGAGTACATTTATTTAGTACATTTTCAGAATATTTAGATTTTTTTGCACCCTCTGATTCCAGATTTTCAAATAGCTGTATCTCGGCCAAAAATTGACAATTGACAAAATCTTACAAATTCTCTGAATAATAAAACGAATTTCATTAATATCCACAAATTCAATAAAAGTGTGTAAAAAATGTGTTTCACTGAATTGAGCGCAGAGTATAAATGTCAGATTCAACAGGTGGTGTTGGATGTTTACACGGTCAGGAAAATAAAACCGCCTAAAATACAAGTTTATTCTCACTCACCAAAATCACATTGCAAACATTTGATTGATGAATCTGAACCACATTATCTCATGACGACACTTTTGCAGACAACATGTACTCACGTGGAGTTGGAGAGTTTCTGTCCACTGTCCAATAACTTTATATCCAGGAGTGCTGTTGATGTTCATCTGGTACTGGAAAAGATCGTACCGTCCCGGTGCGTCGCCGTTCCGATTGAACGTGACGGATGTCCCGGCGCTCCCTATGAAAAAAAGACTCAGACTTAGAAACCTACTTTTAACACTGTCAGACAAACATACTGCGTATCAATCATACATCATGAAAAAAAAATACGCCCTGACATGCCTCGCAGACAACAAGACCCCATTGTTTGCATTTCCAAAACAAAAGTTAGTTTGATTGTGACAGAAATACAAACAACGTGTGCCCCTCAGGCCAACAGCGGAGACTGACAAAACCTGACATTCATCGCCAACCGATTGTTTGAAGAGCTTTACCTGCAGGGCTTGGCACTCACGATCACAAATCTGCCAAAACACAATCAACAGTGTGGCTTTCTCGAGCACAGATGAAACGCCAGCCGCTCGCTGTGGACTGCTGACACGTCCTCATCACACTTATTACACTGGGATGTGCAAGGTAGCTATCAGTAGCACTTCTTTTGATATGAGAAACGTTTCCTTGAAAGGGAAGGCCACTGCTGTGCAGCCTGTGTTATATACATTATATACAAACCATATTGTTCACTGTTTTTGAGCTCTCAGCCATGGAAAAACCTAATCGAAAAACTATGATTTATAGATGCACCTGGATTCTCTCAAACTATTGTTTTGCTACATCAATCCTCAAAAATGTATAACTGGAAAGTTAAATTATGAGCCATTCTGCATACAAAGCATGCACTCGACAAATCATATAAAGGGTCAGATGGAGTGAAAATTGATATTCATCAAGAGTTGTCTTGTAATCATGGCCCTAGTATGTGATTGGAATGACAGAAGTTCATTTTGGCATATTATTTTAGTTTTTGTTTTTCATATTTAACTCCATTTGTTTGTCTGTTCATTCATTCATTAATGTATATATTGAAACTAGAAACTAAATTGAATACGTGATGATAAAATTCACAGATACTGTACAACTGAATATATATATATATATATTTTTATAATACATAGTTATAAATGTATGTTGTGTGAATAAATGAATGAAACTAGATAAATGCAACAAAATATAAAAAAAGAATATTCGTGTAAAATGTCCTACTTTATTATTATTATTATTATTATAATTTTGGTATATCATTAATTCATTCAATTGTTTATATGCTTATTTTACACAATGATTTGTTAGTTTTATAAATATCCTTATGTTTATATTACTGGTTGTAGCATATGCCATTCATTCTCATGATAAATAGACAATATCATGAAAATATTTTAGCAAAACTAATATATATATATATATATATATATATATATATATTTAAACAATACAAGCATAAATAATAATAATATGCCAAACTGTTTAGTTGGTTTCAAAAATGTAATACGTTTAGTTATTATTGTCATTGAAATAGATCAGTTGCACTACCCTGACATGTTTTACTTTATCCATCAAAATTATTTGAACACAAAAATGTATAGTGTTTGTGTATTCAATTTTAAATGTACACATCCGTACATACAACTGAACATCAGTGACCCATAAAACCCTCTAACACATCTACTCAACCAAAATACTGCATCGTTTTGAATGTAATCCAAACCAAAATTAGTTTCTTTTAAAACTACCTCAGGCTTGAAGAAAGAGGGGGGAAGTGGCAGTGAATGTAATTAAGGATAGATTTAGAAAAAATACAAAAGATTGACTCTTGCATCGCTTTGAGCAACATGGGTGGACAAAAACCCGCTTGAGTGTCTTTCAGTCCCTTCATTATTCAGTCACTTTGGAGTCACCCGCTGCCTGTTCAGGTTTATTTTGTTTGTCCATGTTTTGTTAAGAGGGCATCATGGGAAGAAGGAAGACATGTCTTATTCTAGTAATAGACTTTGGGGAGAATGAAGACACCGAAAATTAGAGGAGACCTGCAGAGATAAAGAACAACGGCACGCTAGCAACACTTAAAGAGCGGATGAGGACCTGGCAAACCTGCTGAATACCACAAATAACAGCCTTCCACTTCACACTGAATTAACAACAGTCTTCCAGATGCTGCACTGCTGGTAACACATTCAAACATTTCTTCGACTATAAATGCTTTTATGTACCAGGTGTTGAGATGAATCATGTTTCTTTCATTTTTCTATGGAAGCCTGTTTCCACTACGCAATTCAAAAAGTCAGAACTGCGAGATACAAACTCAGATTTCTGATTTATTTTCTCGAAAGTATGAATTCACTTCTAACAATTATTTAAAACATTTTCTCTCAGAATTCCAGGTTTACTTTTTGTAACTTACTTTTTCTCTGAATACAAAGTCTATATCTTGCGATTTTAAAAACAGATTCTGATTCCGCAATTTTTCAGAATTATGAGTTTACATCTCACAATTCAATTTTTTTTTGTCAGAGTTCCAATTTTGCATCTTGGGATTCTGACTTTTTTTTCATCTTATAATTCTGAAGGTTCAAGGTTTCTTTATTCGTCACATAATAAATTATACAGGGTATAATCAGAAGTGAAATGTAAATCAAATCAGGTCCGCTCAGTGGACAGTGCAAAATAATAAAAATAAAAATTAAATAAAAGTAACACAACACAAGAGCATATATATAAATATAGGTAAAAAAAATGAGAAATAAAGAGTAAAATGTGCAATAGAATAAAAAGTGCAAAACAAATAAGATTTGCAAAAACAGTATACTGGGACTTAATAAATAGTAATATGAACAAGAGGGATGTGCAAACGGGTTGTACCGGGTATGTACACATAGCAGCAATACGGATGATGAGAATATGAATGTTTAGCAGTTAATAAATGAGTCTTGTAAATGTTTATGAAACTGAGTTTGTGTTAAGGAGCCTGATGGCCTGAGGGAAGAAGCTCCTCCTCAGTCTCTCAGTTTTTGCCATCATGCTCCTGAAGCGCTTGCCAGATGGCAGTAAACAGAAAAGATGGTTACCGGGGTGATTTGAGTCTCTGAGGATTTTAGCAGCTCTGCTTTTGCAGCGTTTGAGGTAGATGTCCTGCAGAGAGGGGAGAGCAGACCCTGAGATGCGCTCAGCTAAGCGCACAACTCTCTGTAGAGCTTTGCAGTCCTGATTTGATGAGTTACCATACCACACTGAGATGCACTGAGTCAGTACACTTTCTATGGCCCCTGAGTAGAAGGTTTTCAGGATTGTTGGTGAGACCCTGAATTTCCTCAGCTGTCGCAGATGGTACAGTCTTTGCCTGGCTTTCTTAACCTGAGTCTGAATTTGTGTAGTCCATGTCAGGTCCTCGGAGATGTTTACACCGAGGTACTTGAAGCTACTCACCCTCTCCACAGGGGTCCCACTGATCATAAGAGGAGCGTAGGGCCGCTGCTGTCTCTTCCTGAAGTCCACGATCAGCTCTTTAGTTTTGCTCACGTTCAGAGAGAGACAGTTGTCCTGGCACCATGATGTGAGTCTCTCCACCTCATCCAAGTATGCGGCCTCATCATTGTTGTTAATGAGGCCCAGAACCACAGTATCATCAGCAAATTTAATGATAGAAGTGGAGCTGTGAGAGGACACGTAGTTGTGGGTGTATAGAGAGTAGAGCAGGGGGCTCATTACACAGCCCTACGTTCAGGGTGATGGAGTTGGAGATGAACTGGCCGACTTTCACCACTTGTGGTCTGGCGGTGAGGAAATCTTGAATCCAGTCATAAAGTGAAGAGGTTATGCCGAGGTCTGAGAGTTTAACAGCCAGCTTGGGTGGGGACTATAGTATTAAAAGCGGAGCTATAGTCGATAAAAGCAGCCTTACTTATTTGCCATTTTTGCTGTCAATGTGTGTGAGGATGAGTGCAGGACCTGAGAGATGGCATCATCATTAGACCTATTTGGCCGATAGGCAAACTGAAGAGGGTCCAAAGTAACAGGAATGGAGGAGCAAATGTGTTTCTTTAAAAGTCTCTCAAAAACCTTCATGACTGTTGATGTGAGAGCAACTGGACGATAGTCATTCAGGCAAGAGGGTTTACTGTTCTTAGGCACAGGGATTATGACAGATTTTTTAAAGGAGGTGGGAACAACAGAGGTAGCGAGGGACTCATTAAATATGGATGTAAACAAACCAGCAAGCTGATCAGCACAGGACCTCAGAACGCGGCCAGTAATCCCATCAGGTCCTGCTGCTTTTCTGACGTTCACTCTCTTTAGTTCCCTCCGAACCTCATCCTCCGACACGGTGAATACATGATCGCTGCTTTGTCTGCTGCTTCCTGGCGCGCTGATCGGCAGAGTCGCGCCGCCGCCATTGCATTCAAAGCGGCCGTAGAAGGTGTTTAGCTCTTCGGCCAGCAACGGATCTGCTCTCACCTCTGCGGAGGAGTTGTTTCCAGAGGAACAGATGGTTTTCAGTTCCTGCCACATGCGTCGAGAGTCATTTAGCTGGAAATGTGACTCAATTCTCTCCCTGTACCAGCATTTAGCGGCTCTAACTGCCCGTCGGAGAGCGTAGCACGATGCTTTCCTGACAAAATACCGGCGTTGTATGCGGCAGTTCGATGGTTAACCGCATCACGGATTGTTCTGTCCACCCAGGGTTTCTGATTTGAGAATGTCCTTATTGTTACCGTTTCAGTGGCCTGTTCGGTTAGCGTGTTGACAAAGCTCAATGCACCTCCGTGAATTCGCTGACATCAGATGAAACTCGCCGGAACATTCCCAGTCGACGTCATCAAGAGCCGCCTGTAGCGTAGCTTCAGAGTGGGAGGACCAGCGCGTCACTTCCCTCTCCACCGGGGTCTGTACGATCCGTTGTTTGTATTCCGTGTGAGGAAAATGGTGGCATGGTCCGATTACCCAAAAGCCGGCAGTGAGTGGGGTTTGTAGGCATTTTGAGCTGAGTGTAAGCAGTGATCCAGTGTATTCAGTCCTCTGTTTGGACAGGATATATGCTGATGAAAGTTCGGCATGACCTTCTTGAGGTTGGCTTTGTTAAAGTCCCCCGCGATGATGGAGGCAGCGTCAGGATGTTTGTTAATATATCCGCTGAGCACATCGTGGAGTTTGGACAAAGCCAAGCTAGTATCTGCCTGTGGTGGAATGTAGACAGCAGTAACGACGATTGATGCAAATTCCCGGGGCAGATAGAATGGGCGGCAGATAATGGAGAGATGTTCTAGATGAGGCAAGCAGGAACACGACAGAATGGAGATATTTCTGGGGTCACACCATTTCTTGTCATGAAACACATTCCACCACCTTTGGTTTTACCGGCCTCGGCTGTTCTGACCATCCGTAAAACAGAAAAGTTATCAGATGGCGTTACAGCGGTGTCCGGGACCGTCGGCGTGAGCCATGTTTCGGTCAAACAAAGGATGTTACAGTCCCTAATGTCCCGTTGGAAACTTATCCTGGCTTATTCTGAGTTTATGTCACAATTTTGACTTTTTCTCGGAATTCCAAGTTTGTATATTGTAATTCTGATTATTTTATTCATCTTCTTCGTAGAATTCTGAGTTTACATTTCACAATTCTGACTTTTTCCTTTGAATTCCAAGTTTATATCTTAAAATGCAGACTTTTTTTTCTCTCAAAAATCGGAGTATACATCTCAGAATTATTGTCTTTTTTTATTCTGATTTACATTTCACAAATCTGAATTTGTTTTTGCTCTCAAATATATATCTCAATTCTGATTTTAACTCACACTATTGTTTATAATCTCACACTTTTTGATATACATATTGTATATAAATGTTCAAAATAAATTTAGGATTGCAAGAAAAAAGTCAGAATCCACACCACTCACTCACTCAACCACCCACTCACTCACCTCTCACTCACCTCACTCACCATCACACTCCCACCTCACTCCACTCACTCACTCACTCACTCACTCATCACTCACACCCCATCACTCACCACCACTCACTCCCACACCCCCACACACAACAACTCCCCCCCCACAACCTCCCCCCTCAACCACTCCCCCCCTCATCATAACAACCACACCACACACTCATCACACAACACACACCCACCACACCCCCCACTCACTCACTCACTCACTCACTCACTCACAAACTCCACCTCACTCACTCACCCACCCCTCACACACCCCACACCCCCACCCCCTCACCAATCACCCACTCACTCACTCAACACCCCCACTCACTCACCCACTCACCTCACTCAATCACCACTCACCACACCCCACCTCACTCACTCACACACCACTCACACACCACCACCACACACCACCCCCACACTCACTCACCACTCACCCCACTCACCCCAACACCACTCCTCACTCACTACTCACCACCCACTCACTCCACAACACACACTCACTCACCTCATAAACACCACCAAACCACCCACTTACTCACTCAACCACCACCAAACCACCCACTTACTCACCCACCCACCCACCACTCACTCACTCACTCATCACCTCACTCACTCACCCCAAACACTCACTCACTTGCTCACCACTCACTCCCCCAACCCACCCGACCAACTCACCCACCACCACACCTCACACATCCTCACCCACATCACTCAACATCACTCACTCACTCCCACTCACTCACCCACAAAACACACACAACCACACACTCACCACCCACCTCCCCCCCACCCCACCCCTCAACCCACCCCACCCCACCACCCCACACACACCACTCACTCACCACACTCACTCACTCTCACTCCTCACCCACCAACACACACATCCCACACTCACTCAAAACCCCATCACTCCACCTCAACTCCTCACTCACCACTCATACACTCCACTCACTCACCATACTCACCCACCAACCCACCACCCCCACACCCCCACCCTCACCCACCACCCCCCCCTCCTACCCTCACCCCCCACTCACTCACCATACTCACCCACCCACTCACTCACAACTCTCACTACTCACACTCACTCACTCACCATACACACTCCACTCACCACACTCACTCACTCACTCACTCACTCACTCCCTCACCCCTCCCCACTAACCACTCACTCACATCACTCAACACTCACTCACTCACTCACTCATATCACTCATCACTCACTCACACACTCACTCACTCACTCACTCACTCACTCACTCACTCACTCTCCTCATCACTCACTCACTCACTCACACATCCTCATCACTCAACAACTCACAACCACCACAAAACCACTCACACCACCACCACCCACTCACTCACTCCCACCTCACTCCTCACCCACTCCTCACTCACCCCCCCACCACCACAACCCTCCCACTCACATCCACCCCCACCAAACACCCACTCACTCACCCCACCCCCAACCCCCCACTTACTCACTCACCCCACCCCCCACTCACCTCACTCAACACATACCCTCCTCCCATCCCCTCACTCACTCACACTCACCACTCACTCTCCCACCACCCCCTCACCACTCACTCACCCCCACACTCAACACCACTCCCTCACTCAACCACCAATCCCACTCACTCACTCACCTCACTCACTCCCACACTCACTCACTCAACACCACACCCCCCACCCACCCCCACCCACTTACTCACTCACACCACCACCCCACCACCACTTGATCACCACTCACTCTCCCACCAAACCCACCCGACCACTCACTCACCCACCCACCCACACCACTCACCACTCACTCACTCATCACTCACTCACTCACTCATCCCCCACTCACCACCCACTCACTCACTCACTCACTCACCCACCCACTCACACACTCATCACTCACTCCTCACTCACTCACTCACTCACTCACTCACTCACTCACTCACTCACTCACTCATCACTCACTCACTCAACCATCCACAACCCACTCAGCAACTCACTCACTCACTCACTACTCATCACTCATCAACTCACTCACTCACTCACTCACTCACTCACTCACTCACTCACTCACTCACTCACTCACTCACTCACTCACTCACTCACTCACTCACTCACCTCACTCACTCACCCACACACACCCACTCACTCGCTCACCCACTCACTCACTCACTATCCATCCATCCCATGGTGGTAATGAGCTTTCATTTTATTTTTTCACCTCATATATGTCTTTAAAAACCCAGTAGCAAAATGTCCCAGTTACGCCACATCACAGCAGTGAATTCACCCGTTAAACTTCTAAGCTACTCAGAGACTTCCATTCTCAATATTATACAGTAATTGCACTGTAGATATTATATTTGGACGTGACCTTCTTAAATATATTAATTATTAGTATGCAAAGATCCTTTGGATCTTTTTTTTATGTTCTCGCTGGAGGAAACAGTTTTTGAACTCTTTGAAAACACGGCAGAGACATCAGTCACCCAACTTCAAGCAGTATATCCCCCCCCCCTTTTCTGTGACACATCCTTTCATCACAAGAGTTAACATGCATAAATAACCAGCAGACAAAAACCGGACTGCACCATTTCATTAAGTGCAGTGCTAGATAAACAGGTTAGCTTTATGACATGCACTTCCAGCAGAATCAGCTTTAATTTAATGTAATGTATTTTTTTTTCAGTGTTAGCCTGCTTAATTATAATTCCAAACTATTTAATACGTTTCACAAATTTAATACTTTTAACACTATTTTCTTCATTATGATAGATGCATTTTGTAAGTTTACATGTCAGCCTGTTGTCGTGTTGTTTGATTTAGATCAGTATTTCAATATTTTTCTTTCAGAAATTGCTAGTAAATTTTAGAAACTTCTAAAAATCCTGTACAATTTGGAGAATTTTCTAAAACAATAACCTTAATTTTCCTTTGTAAAGGAAATCTAGACATTTTGGGTAAACTGAGCCTCAAATTGGGTGGACGCATAAAGTGTATTGGCATTAAAAATGTTAATTGAATATTGTTTATGCTACATACAATAACATCCATCTATGAATTCAATATTCCATGAAGCTAAATATGATTCATCAATTCCCATGTCTTAATACTTATATATTCACAATATGCATACATAAATGTTCTAAATGTCAAGTCAACAGTTGAACATTGAACTTCAAAATAAACTATGTCATGCATGCATATATATTCTGAATATGAATATTAATTATATATACATGCCAGAGGGAAGGTTTGCTTATTTGTGCATGCAATGCTCATAAATTATAAATTCTCCACAAATATTAGTGTGATACAGTAAACAATATCAGATGGGCAGCAAAGGTCCAAATGCTTTTATTTCTTTTACTCATTAAATTATTTTTCATTTAAAATTGCATTATCAAGATGAAACATTGGGTTACACTTCATTTTAAGGTGTCCTTGTTACATTGCATTTATACATTTAAGTACGGAGTAATATTATTAACGTCTAGGTTACGTACGTAACCCCCGTTCCCTGATGGAAGGAACAGAGACGTTATGTCGTGACGACATAGGGGATTTACTTGGAAGCCCCGATCATCTCTGATTAAGAGAAAACGCCAATGAAATTGGCTAGTGGATTTTGCATACCTGAGACACTCCCCGTGCATACGGGTATAAAAGGGTGACAGGTGCGTCCACTGATTAGGTTTTACGCTGAGGAGCCGAGACGAGTCCCTGGTAGCCAGCGATGGTTCAAGATTGTGGCATGGGGACATAACGTCTCCGTTCCCTCCATCAGGGAACGGGGGTTACGTACGTAACCTAGACGTTCCCTTTCTGTCGGTCACTACGAGTTATGTCGTGACGACATAGGGGTCCTATGGAAAGCCGCACGATTGAGTTTCCCCGGGATGTGAACAGCGCGCAGTGACTTGAACTGTGTGTGACTCCAGAGGAGGAGATGGCGGGCGAGCTGTGACATGCGGTGTGATCGTATACCTCCCAGCCGGTTGATGTACGAGACCGCCGCAGTGTTGTCCGTGCGGACTAGCACGTGCTTGCCCAACAGCAGTGGCCGGAACTGCCGCAAGGCTAAATGCACTGCCCACAGCTCTAGGCAGTTGATGTGCCAAAGCAGTCGGGGCCCTGTCCAGAGCCCCGAGGCTGCCTGCCCGTTGCATGTAGCGCCCCAGCCCGTGCTGGAGGCATCTGTTGTGACAACAGTATGCCGGGACACTTGTTCTAGGGGCACCCCGGCCCGTAGAAAGGCAAGGTCCGTCCAGGGGCTGAGGGAGCGGCGACAATGCTGGGTGATGCCCACTCGCAGTGTACCGCGGCGCCATGCCCACCTCGGGACCCGGGAGTGTAGCCAGTGCTGAAGTGGTCTCATATGAAGCAATCCGAGCGGCGTGACTGCAGATGTGGATGCCATATGCCCCAGGAGCCTCTGAAACTGTTTCAGTGGTACCACATTCCTGCCTCTGAAGGAACTCAGGCAGTTCAACACTGCTTGGGCACGTTCCTCAGTGAGGCATGCCATCATACTCACCGAGTCTAACTCCACATCGAGAAAAGAGATTCTCTGCACAGGGGAGAGCTTGTTCTTTTCCCAGTTGACCCGAAGCCCCAACTGGCTGAGGTGCTGAAGCACCAAGTCCCTGTGATCGCCCAACTGCTCTCTGGATTGGGCTAGGATAAGCCAATCGTCGAGGTAGTTGAGGATCCTGACGCCCACCTCCCGTAATGGGGTAAGGGCGCCTTCTACGACCTTCGTAAAGGCACGGGGAGACAGGGAGAGCCCGAAGGGGAGGACCCTGTACTGCCATGCCCGTCCTTTGAACGCAAACCGTAGAAACGGTCTGTGTCGCGGAAGGATCGAAACGTGAAAGTAAGCGTCCTTCAGGTTGATCGCTGCAAACCAATCCTGGGGCTGAATGCATTTGATCATGCGCCTGTGCGTCAGCATCTTGAACGGGAGCTTGTGTAAAGCCCGGTTCAAGACTCGCAGATCCAGGATTGGCCGAAGGCCACCACCTTTCTTGGGTACGATGAAGTAAGGGCTGTAAAACCCCTGCCTCATCTATGCTGGAGGGACCGGCTCGATTGCATCCTTTGCCAGGAGGACAGCAATCTCCTCGCGCAAGACAGGGGCGTTCCGGACTGCCACCGACGTCTCGAGAACGCCGTTGAACTTGAACTCATGCACCTCCGGGAAGAAAGGCACCGGGGCAGGGCGCGGTTGTGAGCCGCGCCCTGCTCCGAGAAACCAATCGTCCAGCCGCGAGGGCTCGGGACTGGGCGGTCTGTTGACCTCCAGCCCGATGCTCACGGCTGCCCGGGCAAGCATGGCCATCAGCTCTGGGTCCGGTGCGGCGGTGGCGACAACACCCGAGGGGGGCAGTCCCACCGCACCTTCATCCTCAGAGGACGTGAGCCCATCCCCCGATGCTGCGATCGACATCCTATCTACAGATGGCGCACCGAATTAAATGCTGGGCGCCCTGTGGGACAGACCAGCGAAATCACCCGGGAACCGGACGGGATGTTCGCTGCGTGAGGAGTAAGAGGTCCTTGGGGGTGTGTAATCTAATCAGTGGACGCACCTGTCACCCTTTTATACCCGTATGCACGGGGAGTGTCTCAGGTATGCAAAATCCACTAGCCAATTTCATTGGCATTTTCTCTTAATCAGAGATGATCGGGGCTTCCAAGTAAATCCCCTATGTCGTCACGACATAACTCGTAGTGACCGACAGATACAACTACAGGCAACTACATATGCTTACTATAAGTTAGGGTTAATATTAGGGTTTGGCTTAGGTTTACTTGCATGTAATTATGCATAGTTTACTGTATTGTTATTAAAATAGTTAGGACATGTAACATGTGTAACGCACGCCTTAAAATAAAGTGTTAACACATTTTGACTGAAAAGGGGAATATATAAATGATTATTAAAAATGTATATTAATTGTATCATTATTATTAATCTCTTAGGTGAATGTTTACATTTACATTTTTAAAATTATTTCATTAGTTCCCTTAGTTGCAATCGTCAATATATTATTTAATACAGATCATCAGATAAAAACATGATACAAATAAATAATCTTCATTACAGCCTTAAAGCGCAGCAAATCACGTATTTAATTTTTTCTTGTTATTAACTAGCTTTGATGTATTTCCATAAGCTGGCGTATGATGTTCGAACATGGCTCTTTACTTTAAGAACACTGCAGAAGACAAATTAGCGACAGTTGAAGTACTATTATTTCAAGATGATTTCATGTTATTTTATGTTTTTACGCCGTGGATTGAATTGGGTGCTCATCATAAAACACTTTTCAGAGATGGTAAACATTAGATCAAAAGCGTGATATCAACAAAAGATAATATGCTGTTGTTTGGCATTTCTGTGCAGAGTGATCTGTTAATATGAGGTACTTCATGGAAATGTAAACATATCTTTCACGAAACAAAAAACAGTTCCTTTTTTTACAAACTTCAAAGTTGCACATATTGTAAATACAATCGATTGCTTACAGTTCCAAGAATACTGAAGTGATGCAATATGTAAAACATTTTATTTTAATAAAAACAAATTAACTCAATGCAAGTAAAATTTGTACAATTGTATGTATCAGTGTTATTCTTAAAATAAATAAATAAATACATAAATAATAAAGATTGTTTTGATTTGGATGCCATACAATTCTTGCAGATTTCTTCATTAGCATTTAGCCACCTGTCTTTGTATTCTAGTAATTAAAAGCAAGTATTTTGTCGAGTCTGTTGGAGTATGTCGTTCCTTACCAGGCCTTAAGGTAGATCATATATTTACGCCAAATAGTATTTTCTCATCATCACACAGACATCAAAGGTGCAGTTGCACTTTGAT
Source organism: Ptychobarbus kaznakovi (assembly GCA_027422405.1). Classification (NCBI taxonomy): domain Eukaryota; kingdom Metazoa; phylum Chordata; class Actinopteri; order Cypriniformes; family Cyprinidae; genus Ptychobarbus; species Ptychobarbus kaznakovi. Next base: position 15,276,237 of record CM049815.1, read on the forward strand.
CTAACAGTGCCCTGGTGCAGGACTATAACATTTTCACTTCATTAAGATGCATTAATGAGAGATTTGCTTTCTTCTTGGAAGTTTCCTCTTTCAACGGTCCAACACAAAGGCAGGCTTGGGATATGTGAGATATAAAGTATTTAGTAAGTTAGAATCCCACGCAAGAAGCAGCAACAAAGGTTGTTTCAAAGAGAAATGTATGGTGTCTGTGTGTCCACTGGCACAGACGAAACCTGCTCAGTGTTGTCCAAACCAGTCTGTAAAGTCTGTCAAAATAAACTGTCCAAATTATTTATTTAATGTAAATCTGTATTTTTTTCTACTTTGAAAAGTCATGCTTAATTCAATGTGTTACTTGCCATTTCTTTATAATTATTTGTTTAATTTACTAGCAATTTCTGAGTGAAATAGTTTTACCACCATTGTTTTTCGGTGCAGTTGGAAAAATACTATTTCCAAAGTATATATAAAAAGTGTCCAGTTCATAGATAAGTGATCTTTCAATTAATGTTAAAAAACAATTCAATATATTTATACAAATATATATAATTGCACAATTTTATAATTGCACAATATTGCATGACAGGGCAGCTCACTTCTCACATCTTGTCTAGATGTGAGAAGACGACTTGCTGAAGTTCAAACCGAGCATCAGAATGGGGAAGAAAGGGGATTTAAGTGACTTTGAACGTGGAATGGTTGTTGGTGCCAGACGGGCTGGTCTGAGTATTTCTAAAACTTCTGATCTACTGGGATTTTCATGCACAACCATCTCTAGGGTTTACAGAGAATGGTCCGAAAAAGAGAAAATATCCAGTGAGCGGCAGTTGTGTGGAAGAAAATGCCTTGTTGATGTTAGAGTTCAGAGCAGAATGGACAGACTGGTTAGAGATGATAGAAAGGCAACAGTAACTCAAATAACCACTCGTTACAACCAAGGTATGTAGAATACCATCTCTGAATGCACAACACGTCGAACCCTGAAGCAGATGGGCTACAGCAGCAGAAGATCACACCGGGTGCCGCTCCTGTCAGCTAAGAACAGGAAACGGAGGATACAATTCACACAGGCTCACCAAAATTGGACAATAGAAGATTGGAAAAACGTTGTCTGCTCTGATGAGTCTAGATTTCTGCTGCAACATTCAGATGGTAGGGTCAGAATTTGGCGTAAAGAACATGAAAGCATGGATCCCATCCTGCCTTGTCTCAACGGTTCAGGCTGGTGGTGGTGGTGAAATGGTGTGGGGATATTTTATTGGCACACTTTGGGTCCCTTAGTACAAATTAAGCATTGTTTAAACGCCACAGCCTACCTGAGTATTGTTGCTGACCATGTCCATCCCTTTATGACTACAGTGTACCCATCTTCTGATGCTACTTCCAGCAGGATAATGCACCATGTCACAAAGCTCAAATCATCTCAGACTGGTTTCTTGAACATGACAATGAGTTCACTTTACTCAAATTACCTCCACAGTCACCAGATCTCAATCCAATAGAGCACGTTTGGGATGTAGTGGAACGGGAGATTCACATAATGGATGTGCAGCCGACAAATCTGCAGCAACTGCGTGATGCTATCATGTCAATATAGACCAAAATCTCTGAGGAATGTTCCTAACACCTTGTTGAATCAATGCTATGAAGAATTAAGGCAGTTCTGAAGGCAAAAGGGGGTCCAACCCGGTTTTAGAAAGGTGTACCTAATACAGTGGCCAGTGAGTATGTATATATATATATATATACACCTTTATAACATGCAAGTTTACTTTTTTAAAATTTATTTTTAAATATATATTCAAGGTAAAAAAAAGTAAATAGGTGAATTACTTATATCAATACATACTAACATGTATCAGTCGCACCGTATGACATTTTACAACCATTTTATGACATAAAATTATTCATATTTTACTATGAATGTCTGAATGTGTCCTCTCTATGATATCACATTTTATTTAATTGTTTATTTTGGTCGCAGCACATGACATTGGACAGACAAAAGATTTTCAAATATCAATAAGCTATAATTTTAATTCTAATTGTTTTCAAAAGATTATGCCAAATTACGTTTATGCTTTTCTTTTTTACCTTCACGGCCAAAAATATAAAAAACGTTCACAAATTAAAACATGCTAAACTCTGTACTCAGTCACTGTATCTATGAATTGCATAGTTACATAGTTTCATGAACTTACCACAGTAATAACAGTAAAGTATGCATAATCACAAGCATCGTACCCTAAAAACCCAAATCCTAAACAGTAACTACTTGTTAGTTAATTACTATTACTCGGTACTTATTTAGTAATTACACTGTAATAACATCACCTTAAAAATACAGTGTTGCCTAATTAATATTAGTAAAATGTAATTGACTCAATTTGGCATTTATCTGATGTTGTAAGCTTCGGTGGACTCACCGTTGAAGCTGACTGATCGGATGTACTTGAGGAGCTTCTTGCCACCGGCGTGCTCCATCTCCCCACAAACGCCTGACTGGTCGGGACACAGGTCCTTCTGCATGTTGTGCAGGGCATGAGCCATGGCGTACACCGCGTCTATCACAAACTGCACCTTCCCTTCCTGCTCGTATTTGGAGTCTGTTCCTATTCGCTCTTGCCCTGGAAGTAAGAAACAAAACAAAAAGTCAAAATAGAGTGAAGACTTTGTAGCGAGACGTGCCTAAATGCTCTCGTAGGAGGAGATAAACACAAAGAAACAGAGTCAACTTTGGAAGCTTTTGAAGAAATATGAGAGGTAGAGCAACAAAACAACTATACACACTATAGGAACAATCTTTCATTTGACAAATCTTGGCAGGTTTTGGCCGCTATCTTTAACGCGGTGAAGAGTAATGCCTGAAATTCTAGGTGCTTATCTTACTTCGGTCTCTGATGTTGTCACAGTTTTTTGCTATCTTCAACTTAGTGGTTTAAAGAGATTTATTCACAGTTTTTGATCATAGGCAGTGTTAGGGAGTGCATAAATGAAATAAATAAATGAATACATAATTAAAAATGATTAAAAACACTTTAATTGGTATTTACTCTTTTAAACATCAACTTTTGTGAGTAGCTTGTAGCATAGCTAACTATTGTTTTTTTTTGCAATTAGCTAGTATCGTTAAAGCTACAGTTTAAGTTTTGACATTTTCTACTGAAACAGGAAGTTGGATGAGGCATAGTGAATTAATTGTTTTCTTTTTCTAAAAAAGACCTAGGGCTGAATAATGGTTTGCCAACTGCTAGCCAAATTCACATTTAATTAGACAAAGAAATTGTCTACCACAAGAAGAGTAGTTAATATTTTTGCTTTGTTTTTTGTTTTGAGTTATTTTTAAAAGCATACATATTCTAGAAGTGAAATTTGGCAATGGTTATGAATACATTAGCACGTAAATTAGCCCCAGCACTAACATAAATAGATTAATAGAGTCATTGCTCTGAAAAATCTGTAGGAAATTATTGACTAAATGTCTTTTCTCTTCAGAAATGTCACTTGAGTCAAGATAATTCATTATGTATTGATGGAAAATTTATTCCACACACATGAAATCTACCGAGCTGACCGAGGGCTAAGCGTACCTTTACTTAAAAATGTCTTAATAATGACAGTGGTCAGACTTTAGTTAAACTGTGAGGAAATGCCGTGACAGTTCTATTAAGACCCGCTATTCCTCGATCCACCAGTGGATGATCTCATGGGACGCTGATGGAGTTCATGCAATATTCTTATCAATTTCTCTCCAATTAGCTCTGCTGTCATCCAGATCTGACACCCACCCTTAGATGCCAGTCCTGGTTCCTCAGGGACACTCTTTTAGTCTGTCTTCCCACTATAACGGATTTCATTAAGCATACCACAGCTGGCTTAGTAGGCTTTTCTGTCCCATCAACTGTAGCTAACTCAAATATGTGTATTTTTTTTAGATACTCATACATGGCCCTAGTCCTATGAGGAAGGAATGTGTAACTCTAATAGTGCCTGACAGAACATGAAAACTAGCTTGGGAAAATTTCAGCTCATCCAAAATCGGCATTAGATCTTTTGGTGAGTTTGAAAAATGCCATCTGGGACTTGATTTCAATATGTGATGAGTTGATCTCATTATTTAGATGATATTTACTTGCAGGACGATTGATTGACGTCTTGAAGACATCCTTAGAGAAAAAAAAAATCCTACTTGTAGGACGCTCCTTTTCATTTCTTCTGCACTTGACTTTACATCTCAGAAAAGTCACTAGTTATTTGCTGGGCTTTTGAGACTAGCTAGATATACTTGGTATAAATGGAAACCAAACCAAACCTGGGATACCATTATAAATGGGATTGCACACGTGTGTCATAACCATTGTGTCAAGATGGATTTGCTAGTTAAAGAGGTTCTACACTTTCTCAACATCCCGATGGCATCAAATTATAGGGTTATGACTGTCATCTTGTCAGGGTCAGCCGAAAGCCTTGAGGGATTCAGATATCAATGACCCCAAGCAGTGACAAAAAATGCATTCTGCCAGAGGTTCGGACACATCGAAGGTGACAATGACAATTAGAAAATAATAAGCTGTTATTATGGTGACAGCTATCTTGTTGATATCATTGACTGAAAACTGTACCGAGCTCAAAAGCTTTTTAGAAAATTGTCTCCGTCTCTAGTATGTCCTTGATTTTTCCTCACCAAAACTCTGCTTTGTATTGACCAGAACTGAATTGCTATACATTGCCGTGATTATCACCAGCAGCTGTTTACCATTATAGCTATATACAAATTCACATCGAAAAGATGCTTATGAAAAGTTTACAAGGAACAATTCAACCACAAATAAAAAAAAAGAAAATAGCTTGCCCTCAAGTTATACAAGATGTGGATGAGTTTGTTTATTCATGGGAACAGATTTAGAGAAATGTAGCATCACTTGCTCACTAATGAATCATCTGCAGTGAATGGGTGCCGTCAGAAACCCTGTCAAAACAGATGATAAAAACATTACAATAATCCACAATTAATCCATATCACTCAAATCCATCAATTAGCATATCGTGAAGCAGAAAGCTAGATGTTTGTAAGAAACAAGTCCTCTATCCATAATATTGTTTTCTTCAGTGAAAAAAGTTGTCTCGTCTGAATCAGGAGATAAATATGCACATATCAAGCAGCATTTGCAAGCAAAAGCATGCAAAACTGTTGTAACGTTGGTGTATTTTGATGCGAGAAGATAACATGGCACAGAATTTTTCACTGGAGGAAGCGTTATTATTTTTTTCTGGACTCTGGAGTTCATCCAGAAGCGACGAATTGAAGTAAAAACACCTTAATGATGGATTTGTTATTTTATAAACATGCAGCTCCACAAGATGTTAACTGATTGAGTCGAGTGTTGTGGATTATTATGATGTTTTATCAGCTGTTTGGACTCTCATTCTGACGGCACCCATTCACTGCATATGATCTATTGGCGAGCAAGTTATGTAATGCTACATTTCTCCAAGTCTGTTCCAAAGAAGAAACATACTCATCTACATCTTGGATGGCCCGAAGGTGAGTAAATGTTCAGAAAATTTTCATTTAAGGTTACATCAACAAACATGAACTTAGATCTTCGAATGTCCTGAATCACTGAAAATATGCTCTTTGACATTTTTACTGATCTTTCTTCAAAAAAAACAAAAACAACAAAAAACAAGCCATTTTAATCTACTTGATTACCTTTTCTAAGTGATAAGAACAAACTCTTTTGGAACATAGATCTTGCCAGATGTTTTAGCTAATTGGAGTGCCGGTTTATAACTTGCGTGCATGGGTTTCACCTAATCTGTATCAGCCATATGTTATTTGAACTGTATTATCTGTATCCGTCTCTTTTTCTTTTTTTTCTGATGAAAACAGGCCAGGTGTTAACGCTGAATAAAACAAACCTTATGTAAACAGCAAAGAACCTCATGAACTTGTAAATGTCACATTTCATGTCATTGTATTGCATTTAACATTATCAATTTGCCTTTAATAAAAAATCTACATCTAAAGCCCAAAATATACTTAGTTTGATGCAAAAGCTTGCGTATGCATAGATTTAAAAACACAGCCATTCAAACTAAATGCATGTATCCTAATATGCATGTACAAACAAAGTATACATTGGGCTTTAGCCTTATATTAACCATAAAATTAGTTTTTCTTTCAGCGTTTCACACCATGAGTGTGATATTTTTAATAGTGTGTAAAGATAAAAGTAGTTAAATTTTTTTAAAGCATATCTCAGGAACATTCAATGTAACAAAAATGAAAATACATCCTAAGAAAATGTTTTATAAGGTTCCAATTTAGCTTTAGATTTAGACATGTACTGTAACTTTACATTGTTTGCTCACCAACGGATGCTCTGCAGTGAATGGGTGCCGTCAGAATGAGAGTCCAAACACGTCACAATAATCTACAAGTAATAATCTACAAATAATCCACACCAGTCCATCCTTTAACGTCTTGCGAAGTTCCATTGGTAAACAAGTGAGTTAAAGCAGAATTTCTCAAAACTGTTCTAATGACCTTAGGGTGAGTAAATGTTCTGTAGATTTTCATTTTGTGTGTGTGAAATATTCCTTTTGGGAGAAAATCCAATTTTATTTTATTTTATTATTTTTTTTTTTTTATATAATGTGGGAACGTTACTTTTAAATGTTCTTTGAAGCCAAAGTTCTGAGAATGTTCCTGTTAGCTGGGATTCTGTTGTATTCTAGCTGTTTTGGAATGCAAAGATGCATCCCGTGTGTTTGCCCCTTGAGTCTGCGTCTGCAAACTGCGAAAAGAAAACGACCATTTTTAGTTCTCAATGTGAGAGATAATTGAAAGATGTGGACCCACTGTGGCGTCAGCCTGAGGCAACTCTACCCACAATCCTTTATTCTAAAACAAACCGATGCAGCCATTCATGAGCGCAAACAGAGCGCCTCGCCATCTACCACTCCTCGCAAAAGATTCCGTTTGATCTCCAAAATACCTATTAGGCATTTCAGAGATAATTAGGTAGCGTGATTCTGCTTAAGTAGGGAATAAAAGTTTTAAAAGGTACTGGTTCCCTCCCTAAAAAAAAATTGTGACACTGCTGGTGGACTAAACTGAACCAGAACATCATTGGAGAGCTTTCAAAATCCCAATGGTTACAGGTGTGAATAATAAACCAGCAAACATGTGAAGCTTCAGTATGCTGATCATTCTAGTTCAATCGAGAGCTGTTTTGATCTTGTCAAGTCAGAACAATAAAGCCTCGTATAGATTAATGGATCAATGCAGTTTCTTGCTTCTGATGTGCTAGGCAATGGCTGTCACTCGCATTATTATCAAGCTATAATTCTGCAAAACCCGCCACTGAAAATGGAAGCGATCCTGGAGCATGTGCTACATAGATAAACACAGCATGTAATTATGGTGAATAGATGTCTGTGGGCTGATTGGCGCCTGCTGAAAGAGGTCAAAAATGGAAAGGAACGAATCAGGGTGTCCCCGTTTCCTCAGAACAGAACATCCTACACAAGAAGCACTTGTTTGTTACCGATACAACAAACTGAGACTTGCACAAACTAAAAATTTAACAAAACTAGTACAATCAGTCTATCTGATTGGATGACAAATGTTTTTTTTTATTAAGTAATTTGCCTTCCTTGATAAGCATTTATAATCTTCAAAATGTATATTTTAAAATGTATTTTATTTTTTTTTTCTTCCAAATTTGCATTTATAAAGATATTTGAATTAATGAATAATACATAAATGACACATGCATTGTAGAAATGCTAATGCAAAGCTGATTATACAACCTTTATTTATAAATAGTTCACATTAAAAAAGTAAAACACGTTGCAAATTATGTTTCATGTTAACTTCAAAGCTGTTTACAACAGGGTTATCACTAACAACAACTCGGCATGGATGAAAGAACATCACCTAAAGATCAACCTGGCAAAGACTTGTCTTCCCTGCCACTCCAACTCTACAGCACGATTCAGTTAGGTTCATCAACAATTACCTCGTCAACTTCAGTCAGAAATCTTGGTGTAATTTTTTTTTTTTTTGTTATCAACATTTTATTTATTTTCACACACAACATCATAACATGACATACAAAAACAAAAACAAAAAAACAAAAAAAAAACTTTTATATATATATATAACAAAACAACAGACATATACTCAATATGACAAAAGTCCAATCAAAAGGGAGGGAGAGAGGGAAGGACAAGAAAAACACAAAACAAGTCATTCTTTTATATAATCACGTATGTTAAAGAGTAAACCCTGCCAAGCATCAATGGTAGAAGGCTTGGCCCCATTGATTCATGCTGTTGTACATTCACAAGTCACTATTTGCAGGACGCTATGGATCCAATACATTTTTCCACACATGTGCGGTGTAAACCAGTTCTGTATTATTGTCTTCTTCGCAGCTGTAAAACCAGCAAACAACATTATCTTTTGTATTGAACTTATACAGAGAAATCTTGGTGTAATCTTTGATGACCAGCTGACCTTCAAAGAGCACATTGCAAAGACTGCTCGATCTTGCAGGTTTGCATTACACAACATCAGAAAGATCTTGGACATGCTGCACAGCTGTCCAGGCCCTTGTCATTTCTAAGCTGGACTACTGCAATGCTCTCCTGGCTGGACTTCCATCAAACACAATCAAACCTCTACAAATGATTCAGAATGCAGCGGCACGACCAGTCTTCAACGAGCCCAAAATAGGCCCATGTTACACCTCTCTTTATCTCCTTGCACTGGCTACCACTTGCAGCTCGCATCAAGTTCAAGACACTGATGCTTGCATATAGAACAACCACAGGCTCAGCACCCGCCTACTTCCACTCACGATTACGAATCTACATCCCCTCCAGAAGTCTGAGATCTGCTAGTGAGCGAAGCCTCGTGGTGCCATCACAGAGAGGCTCAAAATCACTCTCCAGAACATTCTCGTTCACCGTTCCTGGCTGGTGGAATGATCTTCCCACCCCCATCTGGAATGCTGGATCCCTGTCAATCTTCAAGCAACAACTGAAAACTCATCTCTTTCAACACTACTTGACTTCATCCTAAACTTAAAAAAAACACTTAATCTTTTTCTTTATCTTTCTCTCCTTCCCTTGCTAGCTTGTTCTTATTTGAACAATGCCTGAGACTTGGTGTTAAGAGCACTTCCTCTATCTGATTGTCTCTTCAAGCTGAATTGCTTTATGTGTTCCCCAATTGTAAGTCGCTTTGGATAAAAGCGTCTGCAAAGTAACTAAATGTAAATGTAAACTAGAATCATGAAATAATTAAAGAAAAACTTTAACAAAAGTACTAAAATAACAAAACTACTTCAAAATATAAAAATAAAACCCAATTCAAGATATTAACAACATCTATATCAAGGATGCTACTTGCTTCACACACAGATTCCAGAGATGTACAACGTTCCATAAGGATAATTTAGTATAAGGCTGCAAAAACACAAGTGTATCATTCTCTCTGAACATTTCTATTGAACATTCATATAATAACAGCAATTCTGCAGGCAGAGTTCGGCAATTTTCCGTTTATGTTTTCTTTTGTGAGGGGACTGAGAAGCTGTCATTTTCATGAAGTGCCATTGCGAGTCTACATTAAATCACTCCAGTGCCCAGAGGACACTGAACTGTGGCTCTTCACTCCGAAAAAGGGCTTTAAACGTATTCACAATTTCATTCCGAAAGAGAGAGGAAAAGGGAAAAAACTGCAAACAATACATGCTTCTCTTAAAGGGTATTGCAGAAAAAGTTTTTAAACATAAGACATTTACACAAGAAGCATACATATATAAACTGAACAAAATTATAAATCCAACAATTTTGTTTTTGCCCCCATTTTTGCATGAGCTGAACTCAAAGATCTAAGACTTTTTCTATGTACACAAAAGGCCTATTTCTCTCAAATATTGTTCACAAATCTGTCTAAATCTGTGTTAGTGAGCACTTCTCCTTTGCCGAGATAATCCATCCACCTCACAGATGTGTGCCAGCATGATAGGATTAGACTGGCCACAATAAAAAGGCCACTCTAAAATGTGCAGTTTTACTGTATTGGGGGGGGGGTCCGGGGGGGGTGACCACCATTTGCCTCACACAGTGCAACACATCTCCTTCACATAGAGTTGATCAGGTTGTTGATTGTGGCCTGTTGAATGTTGGTCCACTTCTCTTAAATGGCTGTGCGAAGTTGCTGGATATTGGCAGGAACTGGAACACGCTGTCGTAAACGCCGATCCAGAGCATCCCAAACATGCTCAATGGGTGACATGTCTGGTGAGTATGTTGGCCATGCAAGAACTGGGATGTTTTCAGCTTCCAGGAATTGTGTACAGATGCTTGCAACATGGGGCCGTGCATTATCATGCTGCAACATGAGGTGATGGTCGTGGATGAATGGCACAACAATGGGCCTCAGGATCTCGTTACGGTATCTCTGTGCATTCAAAATGCCATCAATAAAATGCACCTGTGTCCGTTGTCCATAACATATACCTGCCCATACCATAACCCTACCACCATGGGCCACTTGATCCACAACGTTGACATCAGCAAACCGATCACCCACACGAAGACCATACACGCTGTCTGCCATCTGCCCTGTACAGTGAAAACCGGGATTCATCCGTGAAGAGAACTCCTCTCCAAATTTCCAGGCACCATCAAATGTGAGCATTTGCCCACTCAAGTCGGTTATGACGACGAACTGCAGTCAGGTCGAGACCCCGATGAGGACGACGAGCATGCAGATGAGCTTCCCTGAGACGGTTTCTGATAGTTTGTGCTGCAGAAATTATTCGGTTATGCAAACCGATTGTTGCAGCAGCTGTCCGGTGGCTGGTCTCAGAGAATCTTGGAGGTGAAGATGCTGGATGTGGAGGTCCTGGGCTGGTGTGGTTACACGTGGTCTGCGGTTGTGAGGCCGGTTGGATGTACTGCCAAATTCTCTGAAATGCCTTTGGAGACGGCTTATGGTAGAGAAATGAACATTCAGTTCACGGGCAACAGCTCTGGTGGACATTCCTGCAGTCAGCATGCCAATTGCACGCTCCCTCAAAACTTGCGATATCTGTGGCATTGTGATGTGTGATAAAACTGCATATTTTAGAGTGGCTCATGAGTTCAGCTCATGAAAAATGGGGGCAAAAACAAAAGTGTTGCGTTTATAATTTTGTTCAGTGTATATATTAAAGCAATAAGCACTGAGAAGCCGTGGTCTACAGTAAATTTATAACAGCTAAGGGTGTTGTTAGGCACGACGCAAAGCAGTTATTCCATATACGTAGTAAGTTTTCACAAAATAAAACAGAGCAAATAAAGTGTAATGGTATTAATAAAAACTGTATTTTTCCACCAAACAATGTAGTTCCACAGAAACAGTTGTGGTTGCAACAAAGTGGTTGCCAAAGTAAGGTACCTACACACAAAGGTGTAGGTTTGTAGTGTAATTTTCAACAGCTTTGAACACGGCTCAATCAGAATCAAGGACCGGAACTATCCGTTTTATAAATACAAATATATATACACATACATACATACACTTACCAGCCACTTTATTAGGTACACCTTGCTAGAACCCTTTTGCCTTCAGAACAGAAAGGGATGGACATGGTCAGCAATAATACTCAGGTAGGCTGTGGCATTTAAACAATGCTCAATTGGTACTAAGGGGCCCAAAGTATGTCAAGAAAATATCCCCCACACCATTACACCACCACCACCAGCCTAAACCTTTGAGACAAGGCAGGATGGATCCATGCTTTCATGTTCTTTACGCCAAATTCTGACCCTGTCAACTGAATGTCGCAGCAGAAATCGAGACTCATCAGACCTGGCAACGTTTATCCAATCTTCTATTGTCCAATTTTGGTGAGCCTGTGTGAATTGTATCCTCCGTTTCCTGTTCTTAGCTGACAGGAGCGGCACCCGGTGTGGTCTTCTGCTGCTGTAGCCCATCTGCTTCAGGGTTCGACGTGTTGTGTGTTTCAGAGATGGTATTCTGCATACCTTGGTTGTAACGAGTGGTTATTTGAGTTACTGTTGCCTTTCTATCATCTCTAACCAGTCTGTCCATTCTCCTCTGACATCAACAAGGCATTTTCATCCACACAACTGCCGCTCACTGGATATTTTCTCTTTTTCTGACCATTCTCAGTAAACCCTAGAGATGGTTGTGTGTGAAAATCACTGCGTGAAAATCAGTTTTTATTATATATATATATATATATATATATATAATTATTAAAAAGTAAATTAAATAAAGTAAAAAAAAATATTGTTTTAAAGGCATTTAGCTGTTATTACAGGAAAACATACTGTGCATTTGGTGTCTTGTTGTATTTTGGCACAAGACACCAAAAAACTGACAGTTAAGACTATTAATATTGCTGCTAACAATTTCATTACGTCTTTTTAATGGTGCCGGTGGCGATTGTGCCACACACGTAATGACCTGTGTGCAGGAGCACGTCAGAGAAACCCAAAAATTGATTACAAATTCACAGTGACTTTCCAATCCAGCCCTCTTTAATTGCATCTTCTCCTGTACATTCGTGATCCTGGACAACAGCCAACTCCTCTCTCGCCTCTCCCATGTCATCCATCAGACCTGCCTCTCCTTTACCCCCCAGCACACACTGTTGTTCCAGAGACGACACCATGTGCTTTCTCTCTCATCACATACTCGGGCCCTTGATGTCTGTAAATTGGCCCTCACACTGACAGCGTCTCCGGGCGATGTAGACTGTCGTTGCCAGCTGTCGCTGACAGAAACTGCCGCCACCTTCAGCTCTTGAATATCTCACCTCGTTGTCCAGAGACTCACGGAGCAGACAGGACACTCAATAAACGAGATTTCTCAATGGCCACATCTCGCAGAGACCATAAACTGGTGGAAAACAGTGTCTGGATCTACAAATTTCAGATGACTACAACTTGTATCTCTATCTAGGTGAGTTATCAGAACCACAAAAAAACCCACACATTTAGTGATGCTTCATCCACACCACTAGGTGTCAGTGTATATGTATATACACACATATATATATATATATATATATATATATTAGTGCTAGACAACACTTTGTAAATAAAACAAACAAAAGTAGTGTAAATGAAACAAATATTTATTGGATAAAACAAGTCTAAAGGTGCTTTCACATCAAGAATGATAACAATGAATATTACGATAACTATATTAGTGTCGACACCAATAGCCGATGACATTTTATTATTATTATTATAAGCGTGCACTGCAGTTTTGTCTTTAAATGCTCAAGCTCTTTAAAGCAGGATGCCCCCCGAAGGTCAAGTTAATTGAATTTAATTTTAGTTTTTCTATAGTGCCAGATCACAACATAAGTCATTTAAAGTTGCATTTCCCATAGAACAGGTCTATACCTTGCTCTTATATTATCGTATTTACACGAAGGCGTGTCATTTCTCTAGGTTATATGGCCGCACAGAAATATAAAGGTATTAACGGCAACCCGTCAAAATAAAAGTTTGGTTTAACTTGAAGACATTGTGGCATAAATATATAACTATTGTTCAATATAATCTATGTAATAGGCTACTACTACAACTACAATGATTAAAACCTCAAGCAATATGTCTTCAATATTTCCATTGTAATATTAAATCCCATTTATTTTCAAAAAAAAACATTTGTTTAATTTCCATTAATTAAAAGATAAAGTAAACTAAATTTTATGCCTTAAAATTGTTAATACATAACACAGTATTTCTTATTAACCATAAGGCTATTGTAAGAAAAAAAATGAAACTTGTTTTTATGCTTTCAAATAATTAGACATGCTAAAACACGGAATTTGGTAGCAATAAAACATAAGGTTGGAAAAAATTTAACATTTCATAGGGCCCCAAACATGCAATTTTTGTTAAACTTGTAATACATTGATATCAAATTGTTTAAGTTTCATGATTCTAATTGATTAGACATGCTATTTGATTAATACAATTGTATTTAACCATTAAAAGTAGAAAAAAGTAAAACAGATTAGCATTATCGATATAATTGTGGTGTGGTGTGATGTTATTGTTTTACATTTTTACAACAATTTTTAAAACTATATCTTTATCATTTTAGTTATCATCGTTTGTGTGAGCAGGCCCTAATTACCTAATATAAAATAAAATGTAACTTTAAAGTAAAAATATCTTGTTTTAAACATGTTTTCGTTTTATAGAAAAACCAGACAAACATACTTCTTAAAATGTGTGTATGGTGCATGGTTGCATTTAGAACTAATGTACAACCATATTTAGTGTTAAGAAATAGGACTGTCAACTGTATCCTGCTGCTGTGTGAACGCCAATGTAACATGCAATACATTTTCACCATTTTTTAAGAGCCGTTAAATGGTAATTTGGCCGATTTGTTTTCTGAAATATGAAAAGACAGTTACATTGCTACTTGTATTTCAACTTGTTCTAGCCAAACACTGGCCACTCAGCACAGAAAGGTTGATAAAGGCAACAAATGTATCACGTTTTGACAGAATAGTTGGTGAAAATATACAAAAAAGTTGGTACAAGGGTTGCCATGTCTATGAAACAAAACTTGCCCAACTGTTACTCAAAACTATCACAATCACTTTTTTTTTTTTGGTTTCCCCTCCATTGAAATTACAAAATGATTTTAACCTGCAGACTAAAAAACAAGGCTAGGCTAGTGTTTTTCAGTCAGTTCTTGCCCTCTTTGTGCAATGTGCATCAGACGGTTTGCGAACAGACTGTGGGCGATCTGTGGGTGAGCCGGCAGTCCGTCTGAGGCTGGTGCTATGTTACTACCAACGTGAAATAAGGTGTAGGCGGCAGTCACATAGTTTCAACCTGATGTGTGTTGGTCCATTGTGGTCATTAATAGCTGAACACCACAAGTACCATCTATTGGACCTCATTTTGAACTGGTAGACTATTTTGGTTAATTAGAGCTTGGCTTATTAGAGCTGCTAGACCACCTTACTCTTTGGTGTTTTATGTAGTGAATTATTAGCTGCTGAGAGAATAAAAAAAGTAAAATTCAGTTTTGCACAATAAATAATTTGGTACAGGGGTCATCATTGTAAAATCTATCCTGAAGCAAAACCTGTCTTCTGTTTTCCTATGTGACATTTGTGGATAGTCAATTAACTGAGTTGTCACAGTTTAAATTGATTAAAATATCAATACATATCTCTGGACAAGCATCATATTCCTCAAATAAATGTGAATGGACAGATTATGCAATACAGAACAATTCTGGGTAACAATTTCTTTGTCATGCTTTTTATTTCGTTAGCACATAGTCAATAGTATTGATTCCTACATTAATTACTCTAGATACTATAGAGTGTTTACCCCTTGCGCTTTTATTGACTTCCCCACAGGCTACAAGACAAAATACAGGCATACACAAATTCAAAATGATTTCACGACTTAGAAATAGTACTTAAGTAATTATGCATATCATTGCTTAAAATGTAATGCTCTACTCAATCCTGATTATTGCGTCTAAAGCTACACCTAAAATATTAAAGAATTGAGAGGAAAACTTGCATGCAATCTTGCATACATGCTTCTGGTATCCTGTTAAGAATATAAAATAAAAAATGTTGACAATCGTGATGCATGTGTACTCTGTCTTGTAGCTGACTGGGAATTGGGAGCCTGTCAGCCTGAACTAGCCATGGTGAGCTGGGGGAAGCTTATGTAATTGTGAGCTCTGTTACAGAAGAGAATGTGCTTTGTATTCAGAAACGCAATGCTAATAAGCTGGAGTCAATGAGCCTGACAGGGTTCTTCAGGTTTAGCCAAAAAAGAAAAGAAAAAAAAAGAACCCTAGGGAAAAAGGCAACTTTCATACTTTTTCAATCATTGCTGCAAGTTTCTTAATATAGACTGACAGATTTATAATTAGCTAAAGCTGGTTGCTTCTTTTTTGAACACTGCATCTGGTTACTAGCTGGTTTAAGCCAGTTATTAACTGGTCCAAGCTAGCCATTGGGCAGACAACCAGTTACCAAGAACCAGTTGACCACCTTAAACAAGTATTGTATGAACAACTAGTAGTTGGTTTGTTGTCGCTAATTGCTAATTTGTTGTCATTAATTGCGCTAAAGATCAACTTAGACCAGTTACTGTGTATCAAAAGACTGTATAGTTACCAGCTTTTTCAGTTAGGTTTTCAGTCAAGATGGCAAATACCATCAACTTGCAGGAAAAAACCTGCAGGTCATAGCACAAGGTGTTTTTTTAGAAACAATTTAGCTGTTAACGTTTACCTGTGCACTTTCTGCTAGTGTCTTCTTTCTTGGAGGAACTCATGAGCTTGCAGTTGAAGTTCTCCTCCCAGAACTCAGCGAACCAGACATTCCTTCTGTTGTTCTCTAGTGTGCGTGAAGTAAAGTAGGTGTCAAAACCTGAAAAGGAAAACGTATCACCATTAGCGATAGAATCAGATAATCCGTAGCATTACCTGAAAAGCAATGTTCCTTTGTCTTGAGTATTGCTACACTACCAAAAACTAAGCTACATCTACCAAAAAACACAATATGCACTGATAATGTACAGTCAATACCAAGGTTTGCATGGCAATTAATGACTATTTTATATTGTGATGAATTGGTGGCTAATTTATATGAATTTGTACGATCTTATTTGTGAATTTTTCCACAAGAAGACACAAAAGAAGATTAAAGAATGTTGGTAACCAAACAGTTGCCGGTAGCCGCTGACTATTGTACTTGAGTACACTTTTTTAATATCTGTACTTTACTTGAGTAATATTTTTTCTTGAAACTTGCGACTTTAACTTCACTACATTTGAAAGACAAATATCATACTTTTTACTCTGCTACAGTTACATCAAGGTTCCCCAAGTAGAAAGTCGTTATATGTAGTAATTTTTCCTGTGTGCGCATTTTCTGATAAAATTCAACCAATACCCAACCCTAGCCACATGTTGTGAAGTTCTCTGATTTCTGAGCATTTCATGAACACTGATCAGTGCATAGCAAAATTAAAAAAGACGGTTCTTTGGCGCAACCTGTACACCCATGGCCATATTGAGAGAGTATGTTCCAGTTCTCTGAAGAGACTAAATGTTTGTTTGTTTTAATTGCCTAAAATTAACCATATCATAGACTTCAATATATCTTTGAAAAATAACTTTGTCACTTTGAAACAAGTATTAAAATGAGTTAAAGGTAGTTGTAAAAAATGCAGATGATTATCTTAATTCAGTTGTTCCATTTCAATTGGTTTAGTAACAAAAAAGCTCTTAATTCCAAAGATGATACAAGCTAATCAGTGTATTCACTAGGTTGCCTTAGTGGAATAAGGTATCATAAGTATACAACAATGTGACAATGAAACAATGCATTTACTTTTTTACTTTTGATAATTAAGTATTTTTAAAAACATGTACTTCCGTGCTGTTACTTAAGTAAAAATCTGTCTTTACAACTTTCACTTGTAGTGGAGTAGTATTTGACCAGCAGTATCTGTACTTTCACTCAAGCAAGGAAGTTGAGTACTTTGTCCGCCTCAAAATGAACAAAATTTACCAATTACCAACATTCAAGTTTTTGTTTTATTTGTGCAAATATTTTGAGAACATAATTAAATATCAGATAACTTTAATCCTATTAACATCACTGAAAGAACATTTGTTATTTTTTCAAATGAAAATAACTTTTGTTCATAACTTTGTGAGAACCTTGCCAGAATGTTAGAAAATGTTCTGAAAATGTTACTTGTCAGCTGGATTCAGCTTTTTCTCTTTTTTCTTCCTAATGTGATGCAGGTATGGTTGTATAACCAACTTGGTGCAAACAGGCTGCAACACAATTATGTGACAAAAGTTCTGCATCTTACAAAATCATTAGCATCCTTACTTGGCATTCTTCGCATGAGGCAGATTAGCATTTAATCAGACCATTTCCCATCAGCAGACAAACAATAACATTTATCAACATGATCCTGAAGAGTCTTTTGAGTCTGTCCTTGTTGTCTGCCATTAAGGCTAATAACATGTCTCATCTAAATAGGTTTGTCATGTAATGAGGATTTCATCCACAGTGTAGCTACAAGGACAAAGGTCAGCAGAAATTTTAATTTTGCCACAGGCATCGGCTAACCTTACATAGTCATAGCTCAATTAAACTTTGTTTGCTTCCACACAGCAGACTGCAAAGGAAGTGAGTCCGGGTCTGTCTTGCCCACTAGAAAATAAGTGTTAAGAAAGAGATAAGGTGTTATCATTAAGCTGCTACAGCAGAGCTACCCTAAGCCAGTCAACAAATGCAGCTGAAGTCTTTAAAGCACTCCTGGGCATTGCATACTCTCGAGTCGG
The DNA here is from genome assembly GCA_027422405.1 of Ptychobarbus kaznakovi. NCBI lineage: Eukaryota > Metazoa > Chordata > Actinopteri > Cypriniformes > Cyprinidae > Ptychobarbus > Ptychobarbus kaznakovi. The sequence goes on from CM049815.1 coordinate 15,294,637, forward strand.
AGCAAGCATTCGGTCTATCTGCGGCTGCCAAGCTGCATGCCCCGAGAGGGCATCTTGAGGGCTGGAGTCTGGTGGTGAAGTCAGTAACTTCTCCTGTGATCCGGTGAATCAAGATTTGTCCAGTATACTCAAAGTACACATAGAACAAGCAACTTGCTTACACCGCCACACTTTTTTGAAGCGCCTATAGACTTCAGTCAGGGTAGTACCATATTTAATTTCTGACAGGAATGAAAATGAAGCTGTGAAGGATAGAAGTACAGGGCGTTCAGTGGATTGTACTGTTGTTTAACAACATATCGATTGTTTAGCTGATGAAATATCTTTCCAAAAATAACTTTCAGTTGACAAGAACTCCACAAATCAATTTTGCAAGCATGATTTTTGGACATTGAGGGCATACCATTGTAAAAAACTGTTATGTCTATATGTCACAGCCTCGTTTTCATCCATGTTAAGTTCAATATGGTGTCTAACCTGATTAAAAGTCTATTGAGACTTGTTTTAAGAGAAGGTGGTGGAGCCAGTAAATTCAATAATGAAAGGAAAGGGTGAAAATAAGCATTTACAAGCCATATTTAATCTCTAATTTCCCACATGTGCACCATTCTTGAATAAACAACTGATGTAAAGTGGTTTTATGAACTAGTTGCGAACTAGATGTAAACTGAATGCAATTATTCAATTGTATTACAACAAACAACAGTACTACAAATGATTTACATATATACTGTATGTGTTTTGATCGTTGAGTACTGAATGTGTAAAGAGAGAAGAGTAAAATAACCATGAACTTGTTACAAGCCAGATTCCAGCCGTGTGTGTGCGTGCAGCAACAGTTTCAGTACACACAGTTAGGCTCTTTCATGAAACATGAGCAAATGCAAAACAAATGTCTATACGTGCATATATTTAGCCAAAATTATTGTGCAAACAACTGTCGTGGAAAAGTTCATTTATTTCAGTAATTCAACTCAAGCTGTGAAACTGGTGTATTAAATAAATTCAATGTACACAGACTTAAGTATTTAAGTCTTTGGTTATTTTAATTGTGATGATTTTGGCTCACATTTAACAAAAACCCACCAATTCACTATCTCAACAAATTAGAATACTTCATAAGACCAATAAAAAAATTGTTGGCCTTCTGGAAAGTATGTTCATTTACTGTATATGTATTGGTAGGGGCTCATTTTGCTTTAATTACTCTCTCAATTCGGCGTGGCATGGAGGTGATCAGTTTGTGGCACTGCTGAGGTGGTATGGAAGCCCAGGTTTCTTTGACAGTGGCCTTCAGCTCATCTGCATTTTTTGGTCTCTTGTTTCTCATTTTCCTCTTGACAATATCCATAGATTCTCTATGGGGTTCAGGTCTGGTGAGTTTGCTGGCCAGTCAAGCACACCAACACCATGGTCATTTAACCAACTTTTGGTGCTTTTGGCAGTGTGGGCAGGTGTCAAATCCTGCTGGAAAATTAAATCAGCATCTTTAAAAAGCTGGTCAGCAGAAGGAAGCATGAAGTGCTCCAAAATTTCTTGGTAAACGGGTGCAGTGACGTTGGTTTTCAAAAAACACAATAGACCAACACCAGCAGATGACATTGCACCCCAAATCATCACAGACTGTGGAAACTTAACACTGGACTTCAAGCAACTTGGGCTATGAGCTTCTCCACCCTTCCTCTAGACTCTAGGACCTTGGTTTCCAAATGAAATACAAAACTTGCTCTCATCTGAAAAGAGGAATTTGGACCACTGGGCAACAGTCCAGTTCTTCTTCTCCTTAGCCCAGGTAAGACGCCTCAAATTCTTGAATCGATTTTGCTTGACAATCCTCATAAGGCTGCGGTTCTCTCGGTTGATTGTGCATCCTTTTCTTCCACTCAACTTTCTGTTAACATGCTTGGATACAGCACTCTGTGAACAGCCAGCTTCTTTGGCAATGAATGTTTGTGGCTTACCCTCCTTGTGAAGGGTGTCAATGATTGTCTTCTGGACAACTGTCAGATCAGCAGTCTTCCCCATGATTGTGTAGCCTAGTGAACCAAACTGAGAGACAATTTTGAAGGCTCAGGAAACCTTTGCAGGTGTTTTGAGTTGATTAGCTGATCGGCATGTCACCATATTCTAATTTGTTGAATTGGTGGATTTTTGTTAAATGTGAGCCAAAATCATCACAATTAAAAGAACCAAAGACTTAAACTACTTCAGTCTGTGTGCATTGACTTTATTTAATACACGAGTTTCAAAATTTAAGTTTAATTACTCAAATAAATGAACTTCTAATTTATTGAGATGCACCTGTACAGTTAACCTCTTTCATGACACATGAGCAAAACAAATGTCTGTATATGTCACAAATCCAGTCCGTAGCCTTCTGTCTGCTCACCTCCAGATGTCGTCTTTTCTTTACATTGAGTCTCACACCACACAGACTTTTACATCACTCCGCACTCCAGTTCCCATGATCCATTGCACTGATTGCAGACACAGAGCTGAAGGCACCGATTACACATGCACAGCTGAATCCTTTCAGACACGCTTTATAAACCTTGGACTTCCTTTTTCAGATCGCTGAGTATTGTTCTAGCATTTAGCACTCTCCTAGTGTTAGCTGCCTTACCAAGCCATTCTTTGTTTCTGTTTAGTCTCTAGTTTTGTTCTGCGGTTTTCACTCACCTAGTGATAGCTGTTTTACTGAGTCTAGTGTCCAGTACTAGTTAGTCTAGTCATTTTGTGTTGCCTTGTTTCCTGCCTGTGTATCTTTGATTAACCCTTGTCTCGCCATTCAGACTCTGTTTGTACCTCGTTTGGACTATTGCTCATGTTATTGGACTACTCCTCTTCTCAAGCCCTCTGGATATTGTTCGCCGATCAAAGACCCACACTTGCCCTAGGATTACTCTTTGTCGTGCCTGTGTTATACCTCTTTGCTGATGTTTTGACCCTGCCTGTGTTTTTGACCACACCTTGGAATAAGGCTTGCAAATGGATCTGCACGTCTCACATCTCGTTCGCCCTGTTACAGTATATATAACACAAATTCAACTGAAATAAGAATGATTTTATGAACGATTAGTGAGCCAATTTAGAGAAACGCTTAGCTATTGAAAGCAATTAAATAAAGCTCTACGAATAAATACAGTAATTTGTTCAGTTCATCAAGGACAAAATATGCAAAGAGAGAATTTAAATGTATTGTAATTGTAAACCAGTTGCGAACCAGATTCAAACCCACTTTTCCCACACAAGCGCCACAAGTGTGCAGCAACTGGTAGGCTGTGGCTCTTCTCTCTTCACACATGGTAAGTCTTTATCATGGAGCAAAATAAGCAAAAGCATAACTGCATGCCAATTTAATGCAATAATAACATTTAATGCTAATAAATGCAGTGAAGTTCACACAAAAAAATGTATTACACAAATTATTTTGAAAGAGGAACAGAAGATTAGAAGAGAGAGGGAATATAACCGTGAACTGCTGCAAGCCAGATTCAAACCCACATTTCCCACATTAGTACAAAAAGTAAGCACTACCGCTAAGCTACAGCTCCCACAACATAATGAGCTAGACAAATGTGTTAATTCTTCTGACAATGGATGTAAGATTAATTTGTATCAACCACATGAGCAAAACAATGAGAGGAAAGACTTCCTTCATAAATAGTTCATAAAACTTAGTTCATACATTTTTTTAAACCATGTAAATATAGTTGCATAACAATATAAACATTTGGCAGACATTCGTTTTTTTTTACAAAGGACATGATCAAGACATTTTCCAAACCAGAATAAAACCTTGTTGCCTGCGTGAGCACCATAGCTCAACACATCGACATATGTACGGACATTTTAAAGCCATGGCTATGGCAACACACATATCCCATTCATGAAACACAAGCAGAAATATGACTGTGTAAATTCATAAATTCAATCGTACGTTAACTGTCCCATTTTTAACACACAAAATGTATATATTAGATAATTCCCAATGAAAGCTAAGCAAATCGAATTGCAAGTAGTTAATAAAACCATTCTAACATAAAACTCTGCATCGTAAATGGTTTTATGGATAAATTACAATAAAATGTGTTCTACTCATGTTTTATAAATAAACCACAGCTTTCATAATCACTACAACATACTGACCCGAGCTCAAAAACTTTATGCAGTTTATGTTCTGTGGCCTTCACAGCTAAATTATTCCTCTGGCTGATTGATGCATGTTTTCAGTTTATTTGTCAGATGACCTCGACCAAATGTGCTCTACACATCACTCCACAGTCGTAGTCAACTCCGAAACGGATCCTCAGCAGGTTCGCGTGCTCGCTCATAAATTCTGCTAATTGCAGCTTATTTGTACACAAGCCTTGTACACAAGAAACTCCCAAAGGCCTGTCTGTGTCATGTTCTCCGTGTCTGGAGGACAAAGCTCTGAGCTTCAACTGCTCTGTTTGCTGAGAAATTACCAGGCAGCCCATGAACCTCCTCCATGGTGGGATTCAGGAACTGTTCTTGCTATCCAATAATGTCACTTCTTTATGAATATTAACATTATATCTAAAATAAGACTTTTGACCTCACTTTACATTAGGTAAAAGCCATAGGCAGGATTATATTTGACATGAAGCCATTCAATAAAGCACTAGACCTGACAAAAATGATGGGGGGACAGTTTGCAATGTTCCATTAAAGTGAAGTGTCAGATACATTATTTATCTTCCTAATGTATTTATATGGAGAGACCCAGTGGGCGTTTCTTCAACTTGGGGCACTTTTAGCCTTGTGAAGTTGAATAAAAACCTTGTTCAAAAGTCACGTGTAACAGTCTTATAAGTTTAAATAATGTGTCTAGTTTTAAGGTCTGTAAGAGGACAAATAAGTCTTATTTTTAAACTGTATTTTCATTGTTGAAATTAAAAAATCTGGGTGTGCGACAAGGAGAAAACAGTGATTTTGACACATATAAGGATGTTGTAAAGTATGAAAAAATCATAATAGAAAGGTAGTAAAAAGTTTTTAAGGTGGTTTTATTGTTAGTTTGACAAAGAAAGAGGAATTTGTCCAAAAGTATATGTATTTTGAATAGTATGAACTTTCATACTTTTTAAGGGAAGTCGTAGCCTAATGGTAGAGAGTGGGACTCATAATCGAAAGGTTGCGAGTTCGGGTCTCAGTCCGGCAGGGATTGTAGGTGGGGGCAGTGAATGTACAGCGCTCTCTCTTCATCCTCAATACCACGACGAGGTGTCCTTGAGCAAGGCACTGAACCCCCAACTGCTCCCCGGGCGCCGCATCATAAATGGCTGCCGACTGCTCTGGGTGTGTGTTCACGGTGTGTGTGTGTGTTCACTGTTGTGTGTGTGCACTTGGATGGGTACATGTAGAGCACGAATTCCAAGTATGGGTCACCATACTTGGCAGTATGTCACTTTTTTTTAATATGACCAAAGAACATAAAAGTGCCCATAGTCAAAGAATCACCCATATACAGTATGTATGTATATATATATATATATATATATATATATATTAGGGGTGGCACGGTACATGTATTCGTACCGAACCATCACAGTACTGACCTCCCTGTAGTAGTAACGATGCTGAAAAAATCCATTAAACTTTAAAATACGTGAAAAAAATAAAATGAAACAATTGTCTTCTATATTTAATTAAGCTTTTGTAAGCATAAGACATGTTGCTTAAAAATCTTTAAAAAGCATTCAAAAATATTACAAAAAATCTCACAATTGCACATACATAGTTTTACTACTACTAATGATATAAAATATAATTAATGTGTAGTAATAAAAAAAATAAAAATAATCACACATTTTCTGTAATTAATCATGATTAATAGCACAATGTTTTTTAATCAATGTTTGCGAATAAAATGAGTACGTATAGCCATAAAATATTATTACAGTAAAATCTGTGGCATAATTTTAGACATTTGAAAGGCGTTAACTGTTACAGAACAATGCAAAAAATTATTAATATTATGTAAATTGCAGAAATTAGTTTTGATCATATATATATATACATATATATATATATGTACACACACACTGATACCTATTGTTTTGGAGGATGTATTATGTAAAAATCAGCCATTGATTAACAATTTCTGTAAACAAAAGTGTGTGTGTGTGTGTGTGTGTGTGTGTGTGTGTGTGTGTGTGTGTGTGTGTGTGTGTGTGTGTGTGTGTGTGTGTGTGTGTGTGTGTGTAAAGGAAATGTACTTATGAAGGAAAATTAACAAGAAATAGGTCAGCATTGCGCAATAAGCCCCAACAAGGTGATCAAAATGTTGAGTGATTCTGGAAATATCGCTAATTTATGAGAGGAGAGAGAGTGTAGTTCAATCGTGACACAAACTAGCACATCTATGTAGGAAATATATATATTATCAGCATGCGTTCCTTTAAAGCTTTTCAACAGGCATCGCCACAGAAGATTAATTCAGGCAGGCCTACGCCATTTCCTTCTGACTCCGCAACCCACGGCCAACCCATCGTCATGGGAACCGTGCAAGTAAATGAGAAGCTTTCCCACACCCATCCTGAACCACTTTATAAAACATTACACATGAGTTGTTAGACATCCCAACGGCGCAAGAAGAACCGTTCCAGCCAGAAATCCTAACTTGTGGCATCAAACCATGCGAGAAACCTCAGGTGACAATCTCTAGCTCTGATGACGCTTCAAATAAAGTGCCCAAGTCTTGAGTGCCACGCTAGATCTTCGTCTCTTGCTGTGATTTTAAGGACTGTCCGAGGTTAAACGTTGCTCAGAGCCTGTTGGGGGAAAAGGCAAACCGAGCTGATCTCCAAATCAACAAGGATCACACTCCAAGCTGTCACTCCGCTTCAAGTGTCTCCGAGCGGCTGATATAACGTTGTTACGGAGCACAAGTGGCTAATGCACTCGTAATTTGTCTCTGTCTCTGTAGTGAGCTCCAGACAGATGGGGCTGACAACTTCAGATCGCTTCTGCTAAAACAAGTCATTGGGGGAGGTGAAAAAAAACACAATAATTTAGATGCGCATCATGCTTGCATAATTTCAGTAGAGGTTTTTGTCAGACAAACAGGAAAAATAAGGGCATAAGCTTCTGTTTTCTCTGAAAACTGCTTGCTTACCAAAACATTTGAATGGTGTCATCACAAAAAAATAAAATAATAATAATAGATAAACATAGTTACTACACTGACCAAAATTATAAACGCAACACTTTTGTTTTTTCCTCCATTTTTCATGAGCTGAACTCAAAGATCTAAGACTTTTTCCATGTACACATTAGGCACATTTCTCTCAAATATTGTTCACAAATCTGTCTAAATCTGTGTTAGTGAATACTTTTCCTTTGCCGAGATAATCAATCTCCACCTCACAGGTGTGGCATATCAAGATGCTGATTAGACAGCATGATTATTGCACAGGTGTGCCTTAGGTTGGCCACAATAAAAGGCCACTCTAAAATTGCAGTTTACTGTATGGGGGGGGGGGGGTGGGGGGGGGGTCCGAAAACCAGTCAGTATCTGGTGTGACCGCCATTTGCCTCACCAGTGCAACACATCTCCTTCATTGAGTTGTCAGGTTGTTGATTGTGGCCTGTGGAATGTTGTCCCCTCCTCTTAAATGGCTGTGCGAAGTTGGATATTGGCAGGAACTGGAACACGCTGTCGTATACGCTGATCCAGAGCATCCCAAACATGCTCAATGGGTGACATGTCCGGTGAGTATGCTGGCCATGCAAGAACTGGGATGTTTTCATTGTTTCCAGGAATTGTGTAGAGATCCTTGCAACATGGCACCGTGCATTATTATGCTGCAACATGAGGTGATGGTCGTGGATGAATGGCACAACAATGGGCCTCAGGAATCTCGTCACGGTATCTCTGTGCATTCAAAATGCATCAATAAAATGCACTGTGTTCATTGTCGTCATAACATATGCCTGCCCATACCATAACCCCACCGCCACCATGGGCCACTCGATCCACAACGTTGACATCAGCAAACTGCTCACCCACACGACGCCATACATGACTTCTGCTGTCTGCCATCTGCCCTGTACAGTGAAAACCGGGATTCATCAGTGAAGAGAACACCTCTCCAAAGTACCAGACGCCATTGAATGTGAGCATTTGCCCACTCAAGTCGGTTACGACGACGAACTGCAGTCAGGTCGAGACCCTGATTCGGACGACGAGCATGCAGATGAGCTTCCCTGAGACGGTTTCTGACAGTTTCAGTTTGTGCAGAAATTCTTTGGTTATGCAAACCGATTGTTGCAGCAGCTGTCCGGGTGGCTGGTCTCAGACGATCTTGGAGGTGAAGATGCTGGATGTGGAGGTCCTGGGCTGGTGTGGTTACACGTGGTCTGCGGTTGTGAGGCCGGTTGGATGTAGTGCCAAATTCTCTGAAGCGCCTTTGGAGACGGCTTATGGCAGAGAAATTAACATTCAATTCATGGGCAACAGCTCTGGTGGACATTCATGCAGCCAGTTGCATGCTCCCTCAAAACTTGCGACATCTGTGGCATTGTGATGTGTGATAAAACTGCACATTTTAGAGTGGCCTTTTATTGTAGCCAGCCTAAGGCACACCTGTGCAATAATCATGCTGTCTAATCAGCATCTTGATATGCCACACCTGTGAGGTGGATGAATATCTCAGCAAAGGAGAAGTATTCACTAACACAGATTTAGACAGATTTTTGAACAATATTTGAGAGAAATATGCCTTTTGTGTACATAGAAAAAGTCTTAATCTTTTAGTTCAGCTCATGAAAAATGTGGGCAAAAACAAAATTGTTGTGTTTATAATTTTGTTCAGTGTATGAAAACAAGTATGAAGGAAATACTTTTTTCAAGGCTAAAATGTTCTGCTCAGCATAGATTCAACCAGCTGTAGACGAAATGTTGAATGCTTCCATTATTTTATTGTTATATTCAGAAACAAGACATTAAACCAAACACTGCAATGCTGCAATCTACATTTCTACTTTATTTTACTTATTTTATTAGTGCTTGGAAAGCACTGGCATATTGATGTTCCTCACACATTTTGATTAGGGTTTGTTCTAAGTATTAAACTTATGTAATGAATCCTAAATCGCTTAACTTGGATAATCCATTTAAACTTTTTTTTATTTAATTTAAATTATATGTAATTTATTTTTATTTTTGCAGCCTATGGTGCTTGAAAATAAATTAAATTAGACAGGAATGTACTAAATATACTACCATTCAAAAATTGGGGTCAGTATGTTTTTTAGTTATTTATTTAATAAGATAGTTAGTTGGTGCATAAATACATTTACTTAATTTTATTATTAATGTGCACTTTTTTCAGCAATGATGCATTAAATTGTTAAGAAATGTAACTTGCATTGTTACAATAACATTTCTATTTTAAATAACAACTTTCTCTTGAAATTTTTCTTGAGAAGTAAATCTGCATATTAGAACAATTTCTGAAGGTATAATATCTCATATTGTTATACATTTATATAACGTTCAGAATAAAATAATATAATAGATACAAAATAAATGATGTTTACATACTGAATTGTGATTACTTTCTTATGTTGTGCGTAATATATAAACAAATTAAAATTGAATCCTCTGGTGAATTGATGTCAAAAACATTTGTTTATTTATCTTCATAACGAATACTTGTTTATCAATCCTCATTTGATTTAAAGCAACACTGGTTTTCGACATGAATTATTGAAACCTCAACTCTCTTAATTATTCAGTTTCAGCTGAAAATATATCACCCTGAGACTTAACACTAAATAGCCCTGCAGTAGATTTAACTTGTATAATACAATATAACTGGGTCAGAAAATAACACAGTACCATATCTCTCATTGTGGCATAAATGTTGTTGACCTCTTGTGGTTAAAGACCCCATACAAATCTATTTGAATCATGAAGAAGAAGAGTACATGCCATGTTTAGCTGTTATGCAAGTGTAGTTCTAAAAGTTAACAGTATTACTGTTTAGCAGATATACTGAAATAAATTGTGTAGGATTTACTTTGAAACAACTTTTATTCAGAAAGTTTTAGTAAATGAAAAAATAAAATAAAATAATAATAATTACTTTAAAAAATAATTAGTAACTAGCACATTTATATACTACTCAACTTTTTTTTCACCTCAAATTTGGCGATTGAGTTGAAAATATGATCATGTAGTTCCGAACTGAATGTAACAAGACAAGACATGTGCATTTTTGACACATTATTTGATAATAGTTCAAAATTTGTATTTCCCAACTAGAATTAGACCTAGAATTTCCTTCACCTTCAAGGACAGACAGAGAAAGAAAGAAAGAACCCAATGTCCAAGACACATTTACGGTTTTGTGTGACAGATCAAAAACAAATTGAGTAATTGTGACTTTATATCAAAGTTCTGACTTTTTCTCAAAATATCAAGTTTTTATATTTATATTTTTATACTTGGACCCCCTTTGCCTTCAGAACAGCCTTAATTCTGCGTGGCATTGATTCAACAATGTGATGGAAATATTTCTCAGAGATTTTGGTCCATATTGACATGATAGCATCACGCAGTTGCTGCAGATTTGTCGGCTGCACATCATGATGCGAATCTCTCGTTCCACCACACCCAAAGGTGCTCTATTGGATTGAGATCTGGTGACTGTGGAGACCATTTGAGTAAAGTGAACTCATTGTCATGTTCAAGAAACCAATCTGAGATGATTTGAGCTTTGTGACATGGTATAGGCGGGATACATCCGAAGATGGTACCTGCTGTCAGGGTCAAACAATGTAGCAGCATTTAAACATTTGAAGATGGCCATGAAAATACACATTATACCACAACCTGGGAGACAAGGCAGATGGAATTATATATCATATATACATGGTAATATTTATGGGTAGCATCAGGGTAGATGGATTACAAGGATGGACATGGTCCGCAACAATACCAAGGTAGGCTGTGGCATTTAAACAATGCTTAATTGGTAATGGGGCTAAGGGGCCCAAAGTGTGCCATATTATAAAATATGCCCCACACCATTATACCACTTGCCCGTAACCACCAGCCTGAACCGTTGAGACAAGGCAGGATGGGAATATATATATATATATATATATATATATATATATATATATATATTCCAGAAAAGGAAAAAAGCACCAGGCCTAGACTGTGTTACACCAGTCTGTCTGAAATCCTGTGCTGACCAGCTGGCCTCATCTTCACTAAGATCTTCAACAGATCACTGGAACTGCACAAAGTCCCCTCATGCTTCAAATGCTCCACCATCATCCCGTCTCAAAGAAATCCAAAATTACAGGACTAAATGGCCACAGGCCTGTGGTTCTAACATCTGTGGCCATGAAGTAATTTGAAAAACTGGTTCTGGGCCACCTGAAGGACATCACTGGACCCTCATAGGATCCTCTTCAGTTTGCCTACAGAGCAAACAGGTCTGTGGACAATGCAGTCAACATGGGACTGCATTATGTTCTGCAACATCTAGACAGACCAGGGACTTGTGTGAGGATCCTGTTTGTGGACTTCAGCTCGGCCTTTAACACCATCATTCCAAACCGCCTCCAGCCAAAACTAACTCAGCTCTCCGTGCCCACCTCCATCTGTCAGTGGATCAACAGCTTCCTGACAGACAGGCAGCATGTAGTGAGGCTGGGAAAATTCTCATCCAGCACCCGTATTATCAGCACTGGAGCTCCTCAGGGCTGTGTTCTCTCTCCACTGCTCTTCTCCCTGTACACCAACAACTGCACATCTAAAGACCCATCTGTCAAGCTCCTGAAGTTTGCAGATGACACCACACTGATCGGCCTCATCCAGGCCAGTTGACGAGTCTGCTTACAGACAGGAGGTTAAGGAGCTGGCTGTCTGTTGCAGCCTTAACAACCTAGAGCTTAACATGCTCAAAACTGTGAAGATGATCGTGGACTTAAGGAGAACCCCCCTGCTCTCCCCCCATTCACCATCATGAACAGCACTGTGACTGAAATGGAGTCATTTAGATTCCTGGGCAGCATCATCTCCCAGGACCTGAAGTGGGACAATCACATAGACTCCATTGTAAAAAAGGCCCAGCAGAAGCTGTACTTCCTTCGCCAGCTGAGGAAGTTCAAACTGCCGCAGGAGCTGCTGAAAAAGTTCTACTCTCCCATCATTGAATCCGTCCTCTGCACATCAATAACTGTCTGGTTCAGCTCAGCTACCAAATCTGACCTCAAAAGACTACAGAGGGTAGTCCGGAATGCTGAGCTAATCATTGATACAACCCTTCCCACTCTCCAAGAACTGTACTTAAACAGAGTGAGCAAAAGGGCTGGCAAAATCACTCTGGACCCCTCACATCCAGCACAACCCCTCTTTGAACTGTTACCATCTGGTGGATGCTACAGAGCTCTGAGCACCAGAATGGCCAGACACAGAAACAGTTTCTTCCCTCAGGCAATCCATCTCATGAACACTAGACAATAATTATGGTACACACACTATTTATACACATACACTTATTTATATAACACACATACTTAGTCTACACTTCGTTTGCACATAATATATATTGTACAGTGTTTCCCATTCATTGGCTAGTCTGTGGCGGCCCGCTACAGTCTAATTTGTTTCATAATTAACCGAAAATATATTTATATTCTTCATTATAACATAAAAGGTCTTTAATGTCATGTTTCATGTCAGCTGTCGCAAAGTGTCCATCAAATGGACTAAGAGTAATATGTCTTTATCTCTTCATCAAGCCTGTTTGTGCTGCGCGTTTCAAAGCCAAGATCCGGTGTTTTCCGCATCTCAGATGCACTGGATATTAAACATGCACTGGATGCACTGGATATTAAACATGCACTGGATATTAAAATCCAAAATATAGTGAAAACACTATTAAATAGCACAGTAACAAGATCGGCAGATTAAGACATTAACTTGTAAACACAAAACACAAGATACTTCTCTTTTCAATATTAATAAGACTTTATTTATATAAATCTAAGACATAAACTAATCTAACACATGAACACATGCATTCACATGTTGCAGAAAGAGAGAGAGCAAGGAAAGGATGAGTTTAAGAGAATGAAAATGTGAAATCCTAAGTTTACAGCAATATGTGCAACTGCATAGACCCGAACAACCATCAATCACTTATTTAACCCTCGCATTGAGTTTCTCAATGAGGTTAAAATTTATATTAAATGCACCAGCTCAGCAAAAATCTGGTGTTGTACTTGGTTGCGTTGCCTTTGTGTTAAGGGATTCCCTTTTGTTGTGTCTTTGCAGAAAGGGTGTTTTCCCGAAGGTTGCTGATTGGCTGACAGTTCAGTGGTCATTGAAGTGATGTCTTGCGAAGCCAATAGTTGGGTGTTGAAGTTGAAGTTTGAAGCGGGTGCAGTCGATCTGGACTTTGCGGCAAACTTAACTTTTGAACACAAAACTCTATGGAAAGAAAAGAAACTAAAGTAAAAGAATAAAAGGATGTAACGAGACTAGGTGTTTTTTCTTCTCATCGTGATGTTAAGTAGCAGCTGGCATGTAGGCCAGAGCATGCTCAAAGAGCGCTAAAAATCAGCCTAAAAACACACAAAAAAAGAGCAAAAAAAGAAGAGAGATTTGATGGTGTCCTGAGTTTTTAAACTCGGCTTTTAGACTCCTCAAAACTGGTGTGTTGACCAATTAGATATTATCTTAACTAGGGGTGTTCCTCCATATGCATAAATTAGCATGTTATCTGGTCAGTCACATGTCCTTATTTTACACGCTCTTGCAAAGCGTACTTTTTGATGCGATTTTTATAACAAGACTATGATACATTTGACAAATAATTGATTGGAATAAACGTTTAAAGCATAATTTTTCAAACACACACATACTAATCATGAATATGAACTCTTACCATTCAACAGTTATTAAAAATACATACAAAATATGTGATTAAAACATGATCGTCAATTGTGTGGGTTATATGCATGATATGGAGTTATGCATAGAAATGATTAGTTGCTCATAAGTCCTTTTAGGATGATTTTAGGTGCATATGGAAACAAGTCTCTGTGAAGTTCTTTGTAGGACATGTTCTGTGAACAAAGGAATTTCAGTCTGGTCTGTGTCTTCTATGTGGGGGAAAAGTCAATCTAAGGAAACTCGTGATTTCTATCATGGAACACATGTGATGGCCATCTCTTTGACCATCAGTTTTGATTACTTGCCCCAAATTTGACAGTCTCCTTCCTGAGTTGTAATTATCAATAAGTGTTTTAATGTAAGTTTTAATGTTGCAAGCTGTTCTGTGAAAGAGGCCTTTTGGTTAGGCTTTCTTCAGATGGGTTGGTGCTAGGGATCTGATTTACGACATCCTGTTTTCTTGGGGCCTCTCTGGAATTTCGGCTATTCATGTTTCAATGTTCTGATCGAATCTTAATTTGTCTGACTCGTTCTGATCCTACATTCGCTAGATTTCAAATGAGATGCGTTTGTAAACTTCTTTTCACAGAAGCTAGAGTTTTACGATCAAAAATATAAGCTTAACTGCAGTTTCTGCCAAAATAAAAGCTCCACTTCAGTTTCCACCAACATAAAAGTTCATATGTTTATCTCTTGCAAGCAAGAACTAAAATTAACAGACGCAAAAAAAATATATATATATTGTACAGGCTGAGCAAGCTCACAGTTTATTGGAATACAAATATAAATATTGTGGTGGGGGTTTATATGAATCTGTTTCTGAAGGAAACTGACTTAAAATAAGTTTCAATGGCATTTTTTCCCCTCTTATCACTGCTCTTCCATAAGCGCCACCTGCAGTCAGAGAGTGAAATTCAGCCTGTCTGCTGCTTTTGTTTATTTACATGTACGCATTTAGCAGACACTTTTATCCAAAGCGACTTACAGTGCATTCAGGTTATACATTTTTTTGTCAGTATGTGTGTTCCCTGGGAATCGAACCCACAACCTTTGCGCTGCTAACACAATGCTCTACCACTGAGCCACAGGAACACGTTTATGCAGGTTTCAGCCTAATTTCACAAAGCTGAAGTCAGTCAATTCTGTTTTTGCTTTAAATGCTTTCATGATACAATTAAATAAATAAATAAAAAATTGCTCATGCTACATTTACATGTAGCATCATTGTTTGTACCGTGATTAAAATGCAGTGGTTGGTTCTAATTTCAAATAGCATTTTTATTGATTTATTTATTTTTATTAAATATGTTTTGTAGTTGTAGTAGCAGTAACTGCAAAAACAGTTTAAGCCAGAAAAAAAACATATTTGTGGCTGGTAGATTTTCTCAAGTCAACAGCCAACTTTGTTTGTATCGTGATTCAAATGGCAGGTGTGGCAAACAGTTAGTTTTAGGCCCTGCTTGCATGTGTAGAAATTAGGACAAAAGTATTGTAATTTCCCTACTGTAGAATAAGGTAAAATAATATATAAAATAACATTTTCATTTATATTACAGTGTAATTGTTTCCCAATACAGGTACATCTAAAACAATTAGAATATGGTGAAAAAGGTCATTTTTTTTGTAACTTATTTAAAAAAGTGAAACGTTCATATATTTTAGATTAATTACATGTAAAGTAAAACATTTCAAAAGTTTTTTTATATTTTTATTTTAATAATTAGAGCTTACAGCTAATGAAAGTCAAAAATCAGTATCTCAAAATATTAGAATATTTACATTTGAGTTTCAATAAATGACCACACATACAGTATAAATTGTGGGTATGTCTTGTTCTTTGAAACCACAATAATGGGGAACACTGCTGACTTGGCAATGGTCCAGAAGACGATCATTGACACCCTCCACAAAGAGGGTAAGTCACAGAGGATCATTACTGAAAGGGGTGGCTGTTCAAGCAGTGCTGTATCAAAGCATATTAAATGCAATGTTGACTGGAAGGAAGAAATTGGGTAGGAAAATGTGCACAAGCAACAGGGATGACCGCAAGCTTGAGAATACTGTCAAGCAAAGCTGATTCAAACACTTGGGAGAGCTTCAAGAAGAGTGAACTGAAGCTGGAGTCAGTGCATAAAGAGTCACCACACTCAGACATCTTCGGGAAAAGGGCTACCAAGCCCTTTTAGAACAGAAACATCTTCAGAAGCATCTACCTGGGCTAAGGAGAAAAAGATCGGGACTGTTGCTCAGTGGTCCAAAGTCCTCTTTTCAGATTAGAGTAAATTTTGCATTTCATTTGTAAATCAAGGTCCCAGAGTCTGGAGGAATAATGGAGAGGCACAGAATCCATGTTGCTTGAAGTCCAGTGTGAAGTTTCCACAGTCAGTGATGATTTGGGCCGCCATGTCATCTGCTGGTGTTGGTCCACTGTGTTTTCTTAAGTCCACAGTCAACGCAGCCATCTACCAGGACATTTTAGAGCACTTCATGCTTCCTTCTGCTGACAAGCTTTATGGAGATGCTGATTTTATTTTCCACCAGGACTTGGCACCTGCCCACACTGTCAAAAGTACCAAAAGCTGGTTCAATGACCATGGTGTCACTGTGCTTGATTGGCCAGCAAACTCGCCTGACCTGAACCCCATAGAGAATCAATGGGGTATTGTCAAGAGGAAGATTAGAGACACCAGACCCAACCATGCAGATGACCTGAAGGCCGCTATCAAAGCAACCTGGGCTTCATTACACCTGAGCAGTGCCACAGGCTGATTGCCTCCATGCCACGCCGCATTGATGCAGTAATTCATGGAAAAGGAGGCCCAACCAAGTATTGAGTGCATAGAAATAAACATACTTTTCAGAAGCCTGACATTTCTGTTTAAAATATATATTTTTATTGATCTTATGTAATATTCAAATTTTATGAGAAACTGAATTTGTGTTTTCATTATCTGTAAGCCATAATAATTAAAAGTTCACTTTACTGTCACATGAATAATAATATAACATTATTATTATTATATTCTAATTTGTTTGGCTTCCAAATTCACCAGTGTTAGTGCAATTTAGACTGACACACTATATCACAACTAAAAAGAGGATGAGTCCCCCTTTAAACCTCAAGTGCAAGTTCAATTCACAAGCTTTTTTCTTTAAGTTTGCACACTGAACCTGTGTTGGAGCTCTTCATTTTGAACTCTCAATGTGCACCACATGGATGAATTTAACTTTAAAATGTAAAAAAAATTCTTACGGCGGAGCATGCCCCCGGACCCCCCTAGAGGGACCGAGGTCTACCCACTACAGTCTCACAAAATCTTGGGGGAAACACTGATGTACAAACAAAACTGTCCATTGTTATATACCTGTACATACATTTGGCAATTTATATGTTCTTATTCCTTATTTACTTGTTCTTTTTAATTCTTCTTTTTATTATCTGTGTTTTTTTGTTCTGTCACTGTCATTCTGTCATGACGTACACTGCGGTAGCTTCTGAGTAAACATACCTGGCAATAAAGCTGATTCTGATTCTGATATATATATGCGCAGAATTGCGAGCAAAAGTCTGAATTGTGTTATACAAACGTATATAAAGTCAAAATTAACTTTTAAATTATTATTTATGTTTTTTTAACATTAACTATTGTTTTTTTATTACAATTATTTTAACATATTAATTAAACAACACTTTCTTGTTTCACTTAATTCCATGTGGAAACGGGCTTCCATAAGTAAAACATTGAATTAAACATGAAAGCCAAAAACCTAAAATAATATTTTCTTGTATGAACTCTATTTAATTGTGTTATTTACAGCTTTGAGTAAGCTTGATCGCTTTTTTGCTTTCATACCTCTTTTTTGTGTGTATATTAATTTAAATTGTTTTACTAATGATTTCATCATGCACCCATAGGCTTGTCCAGATTTTGTCTAATCAAATTACATCTTTAGGAGAATGTCCTTCCCCCTAATATCACCTCTTTCTGACTAGCAATAGCACATAGCAAATTACAGTTACATCACATCACATAGCTGCAGAGCCGATCCTCCCTATACGTAGAATACGCAAGCTGCGTAGGGCCCCCAAAACACCAGGGGGCCCCTTTGATCTCAAAGATGATTTCATTTTAGTATTTGGCCAGCGGCTATGAAAACATGAATACTAATGTATTGTAATGCGGTGCTGTCACCCTTTCTATGTAAAAATCTGTCAAATCATGTAACGTGAATGTCGTAAAGTCTCTTGCTCGAGACAAAAAAAAAGAGCTGAAAGCACAGCAAGCCGCGGAAGAGACACGCTTTCTTGAGCACTTTCCGCGAGCACGATTCGAGACAAACTGAAACACGGACAAATGCTTTTCATTCATAACCACTCGAACACCCCCCCCCCCGGTTGACACAGTTTTGCGTAGGGCCCCCAGAAGTCTAGGATTGGCTCTGCATAGCTGTGATGTAAACTAAAGGCTATTGGCTATTCATAAAAAGGAGAGGAGCAAATCAATAAGTCCCGCACAAATTTCCTGCTTCAATATATGTAATTTTTCAACACAGGAAACAAAAATACACTTGTCAATTAATCTCATGATGTGGTTGTTAAAGAATCACAAAATCCACACCATTTTGGGTGGAAAAAGTTAATATGAGTATTGCTAGGTAAGTGTTCCTATCAAAGAAAGCATAATCGACAATGGACCCAGTCCTTTCAATCTCACTCTTGTAATGGTTGTGATGGTGAAAGGGTTGTCATTGTGAGTTTAGGGTCATAATCAGAAATCCTGGAGTGACAATTACAGACCCCCTACTGTTAGAAAGCCATCTACTACATAACACAATAAGCACCCAAACAAACAAACCCAGTCAGAGGTCACAGGAGGCCTGAGCACCAGCTGTGAGCCTAATGGCCAAATTAAACTAAACCAAGAGACTGAAATGCCACATGATAAGGCAGAGAGGAACCGCTTTGAGCACAGTTTGATCCAATTACAGACTGGGCCAAGAATGTCAGATTCCTGCAAGCTCATATGCTAACGTCCGAGTCACAGCAGGTGGAGAAAGTGTGATGTTTGAGAAGTTTGTTTTGTGAGGTGAATTTAGAGTGGTGAGTGACGATAATTATTGCTCTGATAATAGTAATATAAGTGATAGCATGAAAATCATATTCAGAAATTGTTACCATGAATAAGTAAATTGTGGCCACGTTGAAATAATTTGTTCCCTCTTTTTATTAAAATCATGGCCAAATTTAACTACAACATGTCCACAAATGAACAACGTAACAACGATTTACCATGACATAACAAATTAGTGAAAAATGGCCACAATTAACTAAAACAAGGGAATTAATAAGTGAAACATGACTACAAATGTATTAAAATTATTTACTAAAATGAAGGAACAAATTAGTGCAACGTGACCACAATTTACTATAAGATGGAATTAATTCATGAAACATGACAATGTTTTACTAAAATGATGGAAATAAATAGTGCAACATGATCGTGATTTACTAAAAAAAGCAACAAATTAGTGTAATATGACAACAATTTATTAAAACGAGGGAACAAACTGACTAAAATTATGAAACAAGTTAGAGAAACATGGCCATGATTTACACAAAAAAAGGTGAATTAATTGGTTAATTGTGACAAGCAATCGAGCTCCTGGATCCTTCGTTCAGTCTGGCCATTTGTCTGTGGGTGGTACCCGGAAGACAAGCTCACAGTTACTTCCAGGAGACGGAAGAAGGTCTTCCACACACGTGAGATGAATTGTGGCCCCCGATCTGAGACCACCTCTTCTGGAATGCCGTAGTTCCTGAAGACATTAGTAAATAAGCACTCAGCGGTGTCTAGTGTCGTTGGTAGACCCTTGAAGGGAATAAATTTACAGGCTTTGGAGAAGCGATCCACCACTATGAGGATACAGATGGGAAGGTCAGTCACGAAATCCACTCCTATGTGGGACAAGGGTCTGTGAGGTATGGGCAACGGGATGAGCTTGCCTACAGGGAGATGACGAGGAGTTTTTGACATGACACAGATTGAGCAGCTTCGGACGTACCTTATGACATCCCGAGCCATACTGGGCCACCAGTATCGAGCTTGGAGTGTCCAGAGCCTGGTACTTCGTGAACTGAGCCCAGAAGGGTTAAGCGATGGGACGTGGGAACATAAGTTCTCCCTTCTGGGCATCCCAGCGGAGCAGGTTCGGTGCGAGTGGCGTCACGGATGTCCTTGGAGATGTTCCATTGAAAGGGGCTGACAATTAGGGCTGGTGGGAGAATGGATTCCGGTTCAGTTGGTGTGTAAGGGGGGTGCAGGAGTGACAGAGCATTGACTTTGCAATTACGATTTCTGGGACGGTACATGATGGTGAACTGGAAACAAGTGAAGAACATTGCCCACCGGGCTTGACGAGGGTTGAGTCATTTGGCTTCTCTGAGATATTGAAAATGTTTATTATCGGTAATAACAGTAAAAGGGTGATATGCTACCTCCAGCCAGTGATGCCACTCTTCCAGAGTTAATTTGATGGCGAGCATTTCCCGGTTGCCGATGTCGTAGTTCTGCTCCGCTGGGGTTAGTTTTCTGGAGAAGTAAGGATGGAGGCTGGCCACGTCGCTGCGACAGTACGGCCCCGACTCCGGTGGTGGAAGCATCCACTTCCACCACGAAGGGGGCTTGGGGGTCTGGATGACAAAGGATGGGGGCTGTGCTGAAAGCTTCCTTGAGCCGTTCGAATGCTTCGTGGGGGTTGGAACTCCAGGACTTGGGCTTACCTATGATTAATGAGGTGAGAGGAGCCGTGAGCATCCTGAAGTTCTTGATAAACCGGCGATAGAAGTTAACAAATCCAAGGAATCTTTGCAGGTCCTTCACAAACTGTGGAAGTGGCCATTCCTTGATGTCCTTCACCTTCCCCTGGTCCATCAAAATACCATCCTGATTGATGATGTATCGGAGGAACTGAACCGTGGAGCGATGGAATTCGCACTTCTCCAGTTTCAGGTAGAGATGGTGTTGTTGGAGTTTCTGGAGGAACTGCTTAATGTGGTGGCGATGTTCGGCCAGGTTCCAGGAGTATATGATAATATCGTCGATATAGACGGTCACGAAGCGAAGCGATGGAGGAACTACCGGAACACCTCGTTCATAAAGCCTTGGAAGATGGACGGTGAGTTAGCAAGGCCATTTGGCATAACCCAAAATTCATAGTAGCCTGCGGGAGAAATAAATGCCATCTTCCACTCGTCGCCTTCCTGGAATACGAATGATGTTGTAAACGCTCCGCAGGTCCAACTTGGAGAAGAGGCGGGCTCCACTGGGTTCCTCGAGGGCGGCTGGAACCAGGGGAAGTGGATAAGGCAGCTTCACCATCTGGGAATTCAGCATACGGCAATCAATACACGGCCTCAAGCCCCCGTCCTTCTTGGCCACGGAAAAGAAGCTTGAGGCCGCCGGTGAGGTGGCTGGTTGGATAAAGCCTTGCTTGTGAGCCTCCTGGACGTAATCCTCCATAGCCTTGCACTCCGGGATGGACAGAGGGTATACTCTACCCTTAGGGAGTTTTTCCCCAGGCAGCAAGTCGATGACACAGTCCCATGGCCGATGTGGTGGAAGGCGGGTGGCTGCCTGCCTACCGAAGACACCCTGGAACGCCTCATAGTCAGATGGGACGATGGGTATTTCTTGAGGCTCCGGGCTTTAGACTAGGGTGGAAGCAACTTGGGCTCGGAAGGGATGAGTATGAGGTTTGGGGACATCGATGAGACGGTTACGTCGGCATGACTCGCTCTAGCGAGTTACCTCACATGGCTCCCATCTGACTTCTGGAGAGTGAGCCAGGGGCATTCCAGGATTATATCCACGGTGGGTCCCTCCAGTACCAGAAAGGTGATAATCTCCTCATGCAGACACCCCACTCTTAATTTAATTGGCAGGCTCTGTATTTAACCCGCCCATGCCCTAGCAGTTTTCCCTGAATGGTCTCGACTCGGAGCTCCTGGGCTTGCCATTGTCGGGGAAGATGGAGACGGCTTAGGAGGTCATAGGATATGAAATTTCCCAAAAAGACAGAGTCTATGAGGGCTGAGACTGATACAGAACAACCAGGGGTGAGACGTTGGACTGGTAACAAGGACAAGGTAGCGATTTCAGGTTTGGGTTGTAGAGTACTCACCGCAGGGCGTGGGGGTCTGACAGGGCAGGTGTTAATGAAGTGGCCTGAGCAGCACAGTAAAGACAGAGTCCAGCCACCAGGCGGCGAGCGTGCTCGGCGTAAGTGAGTCTGGTGGAATCCAGTTCCATTGGTTATGGTACTAGGGAACCACTGGTGAATGTGGCAGGCTGGTGGGTGGCTTCGTCAGGCTTGCAGGCTGACAACCGTTGGGAGATAAGTGTGGCTTTCTGCATGAAGCTCTAAGTCTATCGTGTCATCGTAGATGGCCATCTGGGCACGAATGCGAGGATCCAAACCTTGATGGTAGGCACTGAAGAGGGCAGTTTCATTCCAGCCACTAGTGTATGAAATTGTAGAGTGTAG
The DNA here is from genome assembly GCA_027422405.1 of Ptychobarbus kaznakovi. NCBI lineage: Eukaryota > Metazoa > Chordata > Actinopteri > Cypriniformes > Cyprinidae > Ptychobarbus > Ptychobarbus kaznakovi. The sequence continues at coordinate 15,317,123 of CM049815.1, forward strand.
CCACTGGTGGTAGATGAGCCTTGACGTAGCCGGTAATTGGTCAGAGATAGATAGCAGTCCTGTAGTGGAACCAAATACTTCCTTGAAATGATTAGTGAAAGCATTGTGTGAGTTAATTATGGCACTATTGGCATTCCATATTGCTTGGGCCCATGGCAGGGCTTTGCTGGTTAACAGGGAAATCAAAAATGCTACCTTTGAATGTTCCATGGAGAATTTCTGCAGCTGCACCTTGACAAATAATGCTACTTGGAGGTAGAGGTGTCTGTTCCAGGTCCGGTCTTCTGTCACGGTAAAAGGATGAGACACAAGGTAAGAGTGCAAAACAGATGGGCTTATTGGCAATTCAGAGAGCAATGAGACTGAGGGCAGGTGCATACGAGATGATAAAGAGAGTTTTGGGTTCTTGGTTATAGCTGGAATTTTCTTTGGCAGGTGTCCAGCGGAGCACGGGGATCACTGGAGATCGGGATCGCGGAGACGAGGGAGCTTCTAGAGGTACGTAAACAACAGGTAAGGAGTCAGGCTTAGTTCAGGGTAGTGAACTGTAGACCGGACAGCTTGGAACAGAGTGATTGCAGGTGCAGGTGATTAGAATTCGTGTGATTTGGGATCTGGTGTGTGTTGAGGTAAGTGACAGCTGTGTTTCCTGACAGTATGGTTCTTGGGGGTGACTGGAATTGTACTTTAGATTTTACACTAGACCAAAATAGTGAATAACCGTATCCCCAGTCTAATTTGTTAAGCAGTATTATAAGAAAATATTATTTATTTTATGTTTGGAGGGTGAAACACCCAACAGTGAAGCAATATACAGGGGTTAAAGCCTATCATGACCATATTAGTGCTGCAAGGTTGGATAGGTTTTATATAAGTACAAATAATTATAATAGTTTTAAAAGCTAATATTTTTCCAAATGGTTTTACTGATCATAATTTGTACATGATAGAAATGAGTTTAAAAAAGTTACTGCATTGTAGTTATTATTGGCATTTTAATCTGAAATTATTGCATGACACATTATTTTGTGAAAAGTTTGGGTTATTTTGGTCTAAATGGCAAGAACAAAAAAGTGACTATGAAGATTTAGTGCAATGGTGGGATGTTGGAAAAGCACAAATAATATTTTTTTGTCAGAATTATACAGCTCACTCAAATAGACTTGTAAAGGACACAATTAAAGTACTTGAGAGAGAAATTACTGAAATTGAAGAAGGAATTATTGAAGAGAATTCAGAAGTGGAACAATTAAGAGGAAAAAAGACTGTTCTGGCATCTCTGTTCAATGAAAGAGCAAAATGGGCTTTGTTAAGAGCCCGGTTTTATTCAATACGAGATATAGATGCTACAAGTAAAAAATTTTTTTATTTGGAGAAGAAAGAAGGAGAAAGAAAACTTATGTTACATTTGAAACTACCAGATGGGACTTTAATAACTAATCCAAAAGAAATGAGAAACCATGCAAAAGACTTCTACACTGATTTATTCAATGCAAGAGACTGTGACATTAATTGCATGGATGACCTTCTAAGAAATTTGCCAAAGCTCAATGATGATCAGAGACAATGGCTTGATGCTGATATTCAATTAGATGAAATATCAGAGGCTGTAAATAAACTCTCTAATGGTCGGTCTCCTGGCATTGATGGACTTCCGTCTGAGTTTTATAAACAATTCTGGACTCTTTTAAAAGAGGATATACATGAAGTTTTTAGAATTTCTAGAAAAAATGAACTGCCGACAAGTTGTAGAAGAGCGGTTTTATCTTTATTACCAAAAAAAGGTGATCTTGGTCTGTTAAAGAACTGGAGACCGGTAGCCTTATTGTGCACTGATTACAAAATTATTGCTAAGTGTCTTTCAAATAGATAAAAAAAAAAAAATTGGAGTATGGTATTAATGATTTTCAAACGTATTGTGTGCCGGATATAACAATAATGGACAATCTTTTTCTTGTGCGTGATGTAATGGATTTAGCAAATGCTAATAATGAGGAGGTAGGTTTTCTGTCAATTGATCAAGAGAAAGTTTTTGATAAGGTTGATCATCTGTATTTATTTGAAACTCTTAACGCATTTGGTTTTGGTGAGATTTTTATTTCTTGGATAAAACTGTTATACACTGGAGTATCTGCATTGTTAAAGGTTGGAGGTGGACTAAGCTATCCGGTGTTAGTTCATAGATGTATAAGGCAAGGCTGTCCTTTATCAGGACAGTTATATGTTTTGGCCATTGAACCTTTATTATATAAACTTAGGGAGAAATTGCAGGGCTTTCTAATTAATGGTTGTGAAAATAGGCCAATTACTATTTCTGCCTATGCTGATGATATAACTGTTTTTATAAGAAGTGACACCGATGTTTTGAATTTAACAAATGCTTTAAACATTTACGAAAGGGCTTCGTCAGCCAAAGTAAACTGGGAAAAGAGTGAAGGATATTTGTTAGGAGATTGGCAAGGGTGGACCCCTCCTGTGCTTCCAGGGGGACTTAAATGAGGAAGAGAGGGCTTGAAGATGTTGGGAGTGTTTTTAGGAACAGAGCAATATAGGCAAAAAAACTGGGAGGGTATGGTGGAGAAAATGAGTGACCGGTTGTCTCGATGGTCGTGGGTGCTACCTCAGCTATCTTATAGGGGCAGGGTATTGGTCACAAATAATCTGGCTGCTTCTGCATTATGGCATACAATTGAATGTCATGGATCCCCCAGAAAGTATTGTTAAAAAGCTTCAAAAGAAGTTAAATGACTTTTTCTGGGATGGACAACATTGGAAATGCACACCTTCTGGCTTCAGACAAAGCCCAGAGGAAAATGAAGTTCCTGAACCGAACAGAGGGAGTCATTTCCACCTAGTAGAAATTTCAGCAGCGGTGGATGAGGAGCCAGTGGAAGGACCTGTTCTAAATTTCAGGACTCCTGTGCTTGATGGTTTTGGGACCGCTTCAAAAAAGGTACTATACAATATTTTTGTGAAAGTGTCACATTACAACATACTCAAAGACTGTAAAGAGACAAAGTAGTCAGATTTGTTTGGGCCAGAGTCTAAACTTCCTATAGAGAAACGGACTGCGGATCTCCAATGGAGGGTTGTCCACTGGGCGGTAGCTACAAACAGACACGTGGCACACATTGACCCCACTGTAGGGAAAGAATGTCTTTTTTGTGGTACTGATGAGTCAATAGATCATTTGTTTTTATATTGTTTAAGGTTAAGAGGTTAGAGATTTGGGGGCAGAGTTTAATAATTAATTATTCATTTTTGGACCAAAATATGTTGCATTAGAGAGAACAAAATATGTTTTAATTAATTTTGTAATAGGAGGGGCAAAGATGGCAATATGGTTAACACGGAAAAGGAAATTAAAGGGAGAGGGGGACATAGGTCCTGAGGTGGTTTTAAAGGCTTTTATAGCAAATAGAATCAAGGCAGAGTTTGCATATTTTAAATTGACAAATAACCTGGACAGATGTATTGAAATTTGGGAGTTTTATGGACTTTGAATAATGTTTTTTATGCATTGGTTTTTGGTATAGTAGATTCAGTGGATGATGAAAACGATTAAATACATGTTACATCTAGGAATTATGTTTGATGGGTTTATTAATTTGTGTAATAATATTTTTATATGTGAACATTAATAATGAATTACATTAATAATGAGTTTCTGTGACTGTTAAAAAGGTTTAAATGAGGATTGTTTAAACAATGTTAAGTTGCCTAATATAAGTTAATCTATTTAAGGTTATTGTGTGGGGATATATGTGTATGTTAAAAAAGGAAAACATGTATGAGTTTTTAATGTATTTGTATTATTTATTTTGTTATGTGTAATATAATGCATTTAAAACATAAAGTATGTTAAAGGTCTCTCTCTCTTCCATGCACATGTCTTATAAAGTAAGGAGCAAACATTTCATATATCTTAGAAATATCAACGGTTCCTCTCAAACTCCATGCTATTTCAACCATTAATTTACTTATTCATCTGGTTCTAGAAGCTAGCAAAACTAGCAAGATGTTGAAGGTTGTGGGATGAATCCTTAAAAACTGTGATCAAAGCCATGCATGGACGACACCAGACTACTTTAAATGCAGGATACATTTTTTTTCCAATGTCTAGGTTCACCAGGTAATTTTGGGTTCTGACGCAAAACCCCAGTTAAGAACCACTGGTTTAACAGCTGCCTACATCTGCAGTAAAAAGAAAACTCATATTTAAAAGAATGTTAAAGTAGCTAGTAGCTAAACGGCAGGACTGACATTCCTATGATTATCCTTGCATCACACTCCAGCATCTCTAGGCCATTCCCTAAGTGCTCGTCACATTGGAGCGCTTGGGCTGTTCCTGAAGAGATATCTTTGCTGACAGGCTGCCAGCTAGATTTCAGCACGAGTTACCTGACTTGTGAACAAGTAGCTGTTGAACTACACAGCTATGGGCTGTTTTAGCCTGTGATGGTTTCATAATAATTCAAATAAAGATGAGAAATTAATTTCACCCTCAGGTTCTGTTTGGTGTTTGAAAGGCCTCAAGCTTTGCTCGACTTTTCCAAATTTCATAAGGATGGATTAAAAACAAGGTTTCAAGGTTCATGATGCATTGCTTCTGTCTGAGGACCACAGGTGTGAAATATTAGCAGTGTTTCCTTTGGCAAGAATCATTATTACTACTTAGGGGTAGTGATTTGAGCACCTAGCTAGTTACACCATACACTGTAAAAAAATAAATAAATATATGTTAAAAACTGTACAAAAAAAGATTATTGCTATGTTTTACAATAAAATACTATTTCAGTTTTCTACTTCAAAATTTCACGTTTTTTTATTGTGTTACTTGCCGTTTCTTTGTAATCATTTATTACATGTAATAGTAATTTCTGATTGAAAACTGACATCCCCCTGCCCCACTGTAGGAACTAAATATCAAAGGACTTTAAATTAAATGTCAGAATACTTTATTAATTGTATATTTATAATAATTGAGCAATATGGTATTTAGATCACATTTCTTCATGTAAAAATACACCCCCCCCCATAAATTGACTCAAAATGCCTTTCTTAAATATGTCAACTTTGAGGAAGCTTCAGTAACAGTCTATTGGGGATTAATTATACATAATAATACTAATTATTGATTTCCTGTAATATTTATTATGTGTTATATTTTCATTTTAGTTTGTTTTACATATGTTGTTTTAGTAATTGTTGTACTTAAGTAACATACTTATTTTATTTCATATTTTTTATTATCATCTAATATTGTATTACAACATTAATTACCTTTATTTTGATTAACAAAAAAAATATAGTTTCAGTTATATTTACACAATTTACATATATTCAGTTCATATATTAATAAATATAAAGAAGGAAGAGAAAGTGAAGTAGCACATTGATTTATTGATTAACATATAAACTATTTATTTACAAACAAACACATACATAAATCTTCCTAAATAATTTTCTCAAAACTGAAAAATAGTGGGGACACATTTTAAGACAGCTTGGCTCATGAATATTAAACAGATGATTTAACTTTCACCCAGTAGTGATTTGCTGAAAGGCAGTAAAGTGGGTGTTAGCTATAGGAGGATTACCGCTTATGGCTTGCTTGTGCATTCGTTCAGTACACTGCTGATGCAACCGGTAGGCAGATGCTTCTTCTTGGTATTAAAGTCATTGTATTTCAAACCTAGCAATTTTTTTGTTGTCACAACATGACAAAGTTAAAAGCAACACTCAAAATATATATTTTTTTGAAGTGGGTCTAGTTAAATCACAGATTGTTTTGTCAGGGCGGCATGTTTAGTCTACTGTGTGCCATAAATAATAAAAACAAGACACTTCACATCATCAGGTTGTGTATCTGTACACCAAGACTCGCATACATCAGATCAAAGACAACCATCTGAATTGCTTCAAGCTTCATGTCGATCCAGAAAGACAACACCGTTTGACTTCAAAAAGGGAAAGGTAAACGAAAAGGAAGGAGTTGTGAGTTTCTCGCGAGATGCCTGTGGAAAAACAAACTCCCTATATGACTGCAGCTCATGGCAGCACTACATTCAATTGTTTTCACAGGTCTTTTTCAAAGAGCACAATAAAGCTGTAAGTGTGATGCTTTCCCTGACATGTGCATTTCAAATTGTTCCATCAGTGCCGTGAAATGCAGGGGCAATTGCTCGACCCGGCAAAGCACCGCTCGACGCACTTATCAGCAAATGGCAAACAGCGAAAGCAAGCGCAAGCTGAGAGATACTATCATAACCTCCTGGATACCTGGAAAATGCATTGCACTGTGTGACATGATTTAGATTTGCAGCGTTGCATCGCACGGATTAGCTGGCAGGAGGAGTGAATGTAAATATGGAATTATCAAGCATAACATTTTCTGGAAAGGAAAACCACTTGTTTAAACACACGGGAAAGTGGAAATCGTTAATATATTTGTTTCTATTTGGTAATTTCTTTATTTGCAGAAAACATTTTTATTGAAGCATTTATGTTCGAACACGTCTGCTCTCCCATTCAAACGCTGCTTAGGGTTTTCTTACTATGTGAAATATTTCACTCAGAATGTAAATTCTGTCATCATTTGGTCATAAAAAAATAGAATATGCATGCTCCTCATATAAGGGCAAAATACACACCAAAAAGCTCTAATGACACCAGCGTTATTTGGGTATTTATTTACTATTTATAATATTTTGAACAGGGTTATTATTGTTAGCTAAATCTACACAGAAAAAAAAGAACAAAATTATATTACTTGAAATAAAAGTAACATTAACTGAAATAAAACAATCAAATAAAAGTTTACATTTTGTTTAGTGCCTCAGGGTTCTGAGGGTGTTTTGGGGCCCTGAATAACTTTTGACATGCTCTGACATTTGTGTTTTTTTCAGTATATAAAAAAATGTCATAGCTAAAGTCTGAAAGCACTGTATTCAGCACAAACTGGGCTACAATAATATGTGAGCAGCATGAAAGTACATGTTTGTGATTTTGACATAACAATGTTTATGCGTGGTTAGTGAATTTTTTTTTTTAAGTCACTGAAATAACGCCATAAAACATACAAAATATTATTTCACAAGACTTTTGAGAACTGGAAAATGATACTGTTCTGCGGGCTTGCCCCGATGACAGTGCTGGGTGACGCCACTCTCAACTCTCTGTTCTGGATCGGGGCCATTTACTATCGCCCCGTGGACCTCCCAGACACTACATGACTGAGCTGGAGGGAAGCGATCCTCCGGTGTCTGGAGAGTGTCCAGCCCTGATCTGATGGAAGCCCGCCATTCGTTGTCAAGCCCATCAGCCGCCCTATTCACTCTTAATCAAAAAAGGAGGGTGAGGAGAAAAATACTGTTCGCAGTCTGCTCCAGTGTCGGCTCCAGACCCTGAGTCTGCTCCAGTGTCTTCTCCAGCCATTTAGTCAATTCCAGTGTCGGCTCAGGCCCCTGAGTCGGCTCCAGCCCCTGAGTCCACTCCAGCATGTCTTTCAGAGATCCTGGACATGGCGCTTCCACCGGCGTTCTCGGCTCCTATCCTCTCCCCAGAGTCCGCTCCAGGATACTCTCCTGAGTCTGCTCCAAAAAGCTCTCCCTCAGCTCCTGCGTCTCCATCTCCACTGGACCTAACCTGCTCCGGTCCTCCTGAGCTCCCTCCAGACTCCCTCCGGGCATTTAAAGACCTGACCTTTTATTTTTTTATATTATTTTTATGTATTTTTTTGGGGGGGGCATATATCCGTAGCCATAGGGGCCGGGCCGATGGCCAAGGCTGCTCCGCCATGGTCCCTTGAGCTCCCTGCTCCGCCATGGCCCCCTGAACTGCCTGCTCCGTCATGGCTCCCTGAGTTGCCTGATCTGCCGTGGAGGCCTTCCTGGTCCCTGTCCTGCACCAGCCTCCAGGGTGCCCGGCCCCCTCCCCGCTGGAACTTTTACACGGGGTGAGTTATGTCAGGGTTATGGACCTGTTCTGTGTTTGTCTTTGTGCCATGTGCTCCATTACCTATTTTCTCCCTAGTTGTTGATAGTCATCAAAAGACTATTCTTTTGAATGTGACTATTCTTATAAATGTGACTGAGCCGAGGCAGGTAAGAAAGAGTGTGAGAAGAGTAAAATAATGTGGGTTTTTATTATTTGTATTTTATTTACTGAGCCGATAAGAAAGAGTGTGAGAAGAGTAAAATAATGTGGGTTTTTATTATTTGTATTTTATTTGCAATACAGTATACTAAAAAATATGCACAGGGAAGGTCAAGGACTTTGGTTGAACATACTGATCTGAACACCGAGACTTGAACAGTCACACACCTTTGTGCCAAACATTCATTCATAGTGTTAACACTCACACTACATTTATATCTTGTGGTTGTATATGCTATAAAACATTAAACATCCTGCCGTTGTCAGACATTTAGACAACGAAATTACACATTTCAAAATGTTTCATTTAATTTCATTCATGTAGTCAGGAATTATAGCTTGGGCTCTTAGGCTACTCATCAGAGTGATATCCTTCTCTGGATCCAGCTGCACGACGCATCACATAGTGTTGTTCTTCTTCTGAGGTCAATTCTGGGTTATTCCTCTCAGCGCGTCTTCCAAAAACAAAAAGTATCTGGGGATGAGCTCTTCACATTTGTTTACGCAGAGGCAATGTGGGTGTTTACATACGTGCGTCTCACATGGATATTTAGAATTTGAAAAGCGCGATCGGCTCGTGGGCGTGACTGCATTAGAGATGAGTTGAGACAGGAAAAACTGGACATCTCATTGGTTTTATACGAACTACTTTAACTGAGAATATTTGTTTTGGGCGTGACTTACTCCATTTAAAAGTAAACATTCCAAGCTTCCTATACATATAATTATCTTATCTTAGAGGCAAGTATTCCCTAAAATTCACGTTGTTTTATTTACATGTCTGTGAAGAGAGATGACAGAGACCGAGATGGCAGAGGATGCACACTGTTTATTTTCTTTATTTTGCAAAAGGACATTATTTTGTTGTTATTGTGACTATGCACAAATAAAAGTAGACCCTTTGCAGTTTCAAACGATACTTATTCTTATTTTTACGAACAAAACTGACTGGGTATTTTAAGTTCTTTCCACGTTCATAAAGAAAATATGAGACAGACCGCACCGGTGCGGGCTTTGACCCCAGGGGGTTAAGTTTAAGTACTAACATAACTAATAATAAATCACTGAAAATAAAATGAAAAAGAAAATAATAATTCAAAGTTAAGAAAAATACAGACATTTAAAAAACAGACAAAAAGGCAACAATTTTTACTTATACAATTTTAAATTGTATGAAAATGGATTAAAATATTGAAGCAAAATTTGTTCAAAATATTAACAAAAACGTAATAATAAATACTAAAATAACATTGATTTTGTATTTGTTTTTATATTTTATTTACAGTGTTTATTTTACCTTTAGTTCAAGTTTTAGTAGTTGTATTTTTATTATTATTGCTATAATTGGTATTTTAGTTTTAGTAATTTTAATACTGAGTATACTTAAAACATTTCCTCTATTTTTTTTTTTTTTTTTGTGAAAATAGTTTTTAATCATTTTAGTTTTATACAACACTACATACTAGGGGTTGAGCGACTTCTGATTTTTTTAAGTCAACTTTTATGTGATGAAAGTCAAGTCGAAGTCAACTAGTCGCTGATGATGTCATTAATGAACAAATAAGTCTGAAGCTGTGATAAACAGCTCGTGCACAGATATGAAATATGACACAGCGCTGCCCACATGACTATTGCACCAATAACAGCTTATTTTGATCAGTTCTTTAGTCTTTGTGTCGTTATGTTCTCACAGATTCCTGCTTGTTCTAAATCAGATACAGATACGTAGTATTGTAAAGATTACATTCATATGAATGCATGCATTAGTGAGAGCGGTTGCGTGTGTGAATTAATTCTACCTGGCAGTGTCTCTCTACTAGTAGTGAAGCTGTGGGATTTAGTTATTAAGAAATATATGCTTGAACTTTTCAGTTCTAAGCTATTTTACTGAGAAATCACAGAACAGTCTTGACAATACATTTCCACGCTGAATGATTCTGTGTGCGCGATCTGCACGTGATGTATTGTACGCGCTACTGTCTGTAGCCTATGTGCGTGCGTTACAGTGCAGCAGCGCATTAGAATAGAACGTGATTAACTTACCTGTACAATAAGCTGTTTAAAACCTGCATTCTGCCGTTCAATTTCCAGCATCCAGTAATATAATCACACATGTCTTGTGGAGTGCATTCAGAGTATGAATTAGTTTGTAACTGTTTGGAAACGGAGCGTAAAAGTGGATTTATTATCATATTGCGCCCTAGTCCATTAGTCTGTGCAACCCCTACTACATACAAGTGATATGACGTGAAGTAACATAATAGCTTTGAATCAATCGAAATAACTGAATTTGTTAAGCCATTATATGCCAATAATCTCACAAATTATTCATAGTTGTGCTAAAAAAAATATGACACCAAATGAATTTGAACTAATGCCACAAGGAAACACAGATTTTGAAACAGAGTATGTAAAACAGATAACATAGTTTTCAATTTATGGCTGAATTACTCCTTTAATGCGACAACAACAGGAAGCTTCATTGTCCATGAAGAGTGTAAGACCTCAAGGCCTTTTCTCCACAGAGGATCCATCTCTCTTTTTGCACCATACATGCCCTCTCCATCCACAGGGCTCTTTATATCATTAGTTTATGTCCGCCACAAAATATAACACCACAGGGCCTTTCATTCATTAATCTGGCACACGGATGAAACCCATGGCAGAGCTGGATGGAGAAGCGTGCCAGCTGGGTCAGTCCGTGCCCAGGCCTCCGGCTGGGTTCACAATCTCCACGGTTCAAACGAATCTCAAACGAATCGGTTCGGAAGCCTTTGGACACTGTTGTGCTCGGTTCGGTCTCCATGCACACCAGGCGCCGTCTCTATCAAACGTGACACAGTTTCGAAGACACCAGGGAGATTATTTTCAATTATTAGAGCATCGTTCCTTCCATCCATTCAACCTGACATTACTCTGAACAGGAATACACAGCAAGCAGCCACTGAACTTCGCTTGTGTGATCAAGTAAAAACAGCGTTTCTTCAACTTTAGGCCTGTGGAATGACGCACACTTTCACCGTTTGTTTATTTTGATCTAAAAATATCCAGTAGTGTATATACATGAATTGCATTCTGTAATTTACTTAGTATTTCTTCCAAAAAATTTTAACATTTACAGTTATTCTGCAAAAATAAAAACGTTTTTAAGATATAAAGTCTGGGTCTGATAAAGGTAAAACTAAAATGCTATTTGTAATAATAAATGGTGAATGCATTATTAAAACAACAACAACAACAATCAACAACATTATTACAGTATTACAAAGTTTGAGGTCTGTAAGATGCATTTTTATTGTTGTTTTAAATAAATCAGTACTTTTGTTAATCAAGGATGCATTAAATTGGTCAAAAGTGAAAAATAAAGACATTGTTTACAAATACAAATTGTTTATTTGTCCATACACAATTATACAAAAATGAGGAGTGTGTGTTCTCTGCATTTAACCCATGTGGAGCAGTAATAAGTCAAATAGTCGTGGAACTTCTGCCGGACCTATTCGAACCCAACTTGCTCGGTTCAAGTCCACTTTCTAGTAATGGGGGGGGGAGTAATGATGCTGAAAATCATCAAAGTAATAGATTACATTTTAAAATGCATTCAAACAGAAAACACTTATTATAAATTGCAATAATATTTCATAATATTACTATAGCTACTGTATTTTTAATCAAATAAATGCAGCTTTGGTGAGCAGAATAATTTTCTTTCAATACCATAAAAAATTATTACCGACCCCAAACTTCTGAATGATTGTTTATAACAAAAAATGGCAGTAAAAAAAATCATTATAAAAAATAAATAAAATCAACAGAAAGAGCCAGTAGTTGATAAAACACCTCTAAATGTACAGCACAGCTTCTCAAGAAAAGCAGCAATAAATGTTGACGCTTGAAGAATAAGTCTTAGCACACCATCATCTCCACCACTGAACCCACATGAAGCCATTGGAAATCACACAACACTGAGAGACGCTAGTGTTCCCTAAAAATCATCAGCATAATCGTCTCAAAAACTGATCAATCTTACCAGCAATAGTAGCTCTTTTTGGCAGGATGGTGACAGCACCGACGGCTGCGTCCTCGAGGCCTTGAATAGGGCTGTTCTTGGCTCCCCAGCTATCCGAGCCGATCCACAGGAAATGGCCCACTTGATCGGCTCTCTTGCTGGCGTTAAGGATCCCCCTGCGAACATTCCCACACAGGAAACCATTACCGTGAGATCGAGGCCCTCTGTGACACTTCAACAGCGCAGGAGATGTGGGCTCGCGATTGTAATAGCATCCAGATTGAATCGTTATTGTGTATGAAATACAGAAAATCAATTTTCAATGGGTTTGCTTGAATGATAACATGTTGATGTCATTAATCAATACCCCAAGTAGCTGAGCTTATCCAGCAAACAAGATATAAAGCCCTGAAGTGCACCCTTGAGTTTTATCTAAGTAATAGCTTTCAGGCCAGTAGAGTATTGACCTGTTGTCATTGAGAACTTTTATGCTGTTATTTTTGGAGCTCGTAAGGGAGCAATTAATTGCTTGAAAATTAAATTTACTGTAGCTCTATCTTGCGATTTCCGCTTCATCTTCCTCTCCTGTCAACAGCTTACCGAATGTCTTCGTCGTAAGCGAAAATAATGACCGCCCGGGCATGACGGGTCTCCAGGAGCTGTCGGATAATCTTGTCAAAATCAGCTTGCTTGTGGTCGTGAGGGATCTTCAGGGACTGAGCGATGCAGATTCCACCTACAGAAAGAACAGAAAGAGATCTGTGATCGAAGATCACAAAAAAAATGGAAGAACTTTTCTCTAATGTTGGCATACGGTTATTGTTTGGTTGGTTTTTTTGTTGTTGTTGGGAGGTTTTTGTGACAACCTAAAGATGGTTTATAAAGAATGTTCTTTAATGGCAATTTTATTTTATTTTATTTGTATAAATATTTTTACTTTTATAATAAAAAAGACCATTTCAGGGCTTTATTTATTTACAACCTAAAGGGAACCTTTGATAATGTTATTATTGTTAATAATAATAATAATAATAAATAAATTATTTGTTTGTTTGGATTTTATTTGTATTACTTTAATAGAATACATGTTTCTAAACATGAGTTAAACTTTCAGGGTTTATTTACAACCTAAATAGAACCTATAACTATATTGTTATTATGTATTTATTTAAAACCTAAACCTGACCTATACAGAATGTTATTATGTATTATATATATTTGTTTTTCCCTTTCTTTTTTTTAGGTTTTATTTTTTACTACTTAATAGATAATAATTGTGTTATCTGTCTGTCTGTCTAAATCAGACACTAAACTTCCCATAATGTTGCAGGGATTGTTTAAATATTTAATTTAATTTAAATTTCATATTTTATTTTGTTGACAACTTAACATATATACAGAGCATTATCTAATGTTTATGTTTAGCCTATCTTTCTATAATTCTAAAATAACTTTCATTTAATATTAAAGGGAGTTATTGCTATGACAACCTAAATATAACCTACACAGAACACCCTCTAATGGTTATTACATTCTATTTTTATAACCATAAATTGACATTTACAGAATATCACAAAGAGTTAATGTTTAAAGTAAGTATAAATTGGGTCGATGTCTATTCAAGACTCCTGACCTAGAAGAATGTCTTCCCTGCAAATGTGTGATGAGTATAACATAGGAACGTCCTGAACAGCCCTGCCAAGAAAAAAAGTGTTAGGATTTGTCAAAATCCATCAACAGTTCTGCAGGTTTTGAATCAGATAGAAATTGAATATGTTACTCTTTCCTACCAACCATTTTCAAGACATTCACCCATTAAATATGAATATTCAACATGATAGACAGAATCGCTCTACTTAGGAACATCAAAATCCAACGCTGTTTGGTAAAGATGTAAGCTAAAGTGAAATACAACTTCATCCTTTTATAGGTTGCAGGTTGATGACGACTCTAAATCTCTCTGGTGATTTATTAGACAACCAGTGTCGATATCGGAGTACGTGCCCGCTGCCCTGGAGAGTCGCTTTTATGAGCGTGTCATCAGAAGATCGGAAATGCAATAAAAAAGCACAGACAAACGATGTAAACCCATGGCAGCTGCTTCAATACGCTGCCTGCTCTGGAAAGAGGTGCTGAACTTGGCATCACTGCCTGTTTGTCTCGCTGAAATCCCACAGCCGCGCTCTTGTGTTCCCGTTCACTGCACAGTGTACTTAGCCATGGGAATTTTTCCCATTATCGGAAATATCCACTGGGGAAGCTCACGCTGTTCTGCCATTCTGAGATAGACGAATCCCACAGAGCAGAATGAATGTCAGAATAGGGGTTGTTCATTGCGATTCAAATGCGCTTTGTCACATGAATGTGAAAACACATGCTCAAATGCCAATGTTTCCAATGTACTGTGCAGTTTTGCTCACTAAATTCACCTTTGCACTCCAAACGCTTTGTAAATTAGTTTATGGGAATCATGAAACAATGTTAGTGGCTCCGTGACTGATTCGTTAGATTGAATCAAACAGACTAACTCAAGAGTATCACGGTATGTTTCTTTTCAGTCAGCGTTTCGTATTATTTAGCATTTTCCCGCCTTTTTAACTTATAGCATTACATTAATTCAGACTACAAACTTCAGGTAAAATCAGTTTGAAATATGATTTCTTATTAGAAAATAGGTTTTCATTTTCTTTGTTTTGTACATCAGTGTGTGCGAATCTTAAAAAGAATAATGTCACTGATAGATTCATTGAGTGATTCGAAAGGATGGTTCAGACTAAAGTTTGTAGAATCATGTAAGGAGTATATGATTCTTTTTGACCTGCTCACATGAGTCATTTGTTCATGAATCAGACTTTTCAGCCCAATCTCATGACAATTCGTACATATTTTATGAGGTGGCTAATTTGTACGACCTCAGTCATACAAACAGTACCGCCGCTCCCTATATGCAGAGTACGCAGCTTGCGTAGAGCATCAAATCATGGGGGGGCACCATCCCAGTTGCTCAAAAAAAAACCTGACGCGCCATTCCCGCATCCGCACTCATGACCGCTCGCTCCTCATGTTTGCGACTGAATGGAAATGATCAAATGGACAACTATTCCCGTGAAAAGACATTAACAATCCGCCGCCGAGAGAAGAAAAAAAGTTAAAACAAAGCCTGTGCATCACTTTCAGGCTCATTCATAATAAACTTTTTTGGCTGTTGACGTCAATAACGTGTTTAATTTCTGGTAATAATGTCACCACCACCAACACATCTAATATTCTGAGTTTCCATGTTCCCTCACGAAAATTAGCCACGGTTTTAACCATGGTTTTGTTACTTGAAATAATACAAAGAAGTATTAAGATTGTTGTGGTTATAAAAACAGACCTAAGCCAACAGTAGCCTTTCAAATGACTTAAAATGCATTATATAAAAACAATGAGGCAATGATGATTGGTTAATTAATAGTTATATGGTTCCATTGAATAACATGACACAGCCTCTATACTGTATTTAAAAAATGACATGTGGACAGCACAACCCTTACAAAAATGAAACCATATTTTATCTTAGTAAAACAGCTTAATTGTATTTTTCTTGAGACTATAAAATCAATCAGACAACTGTATTAATAAAATAATAGCCATAGGTAACAGTTTAAAGCTACAATTGTAAGTTGTAAATAATACAATTTATTTATTTATTTACTTTTATATTTTATTAAAGTTCTATTTTGACTCCAATAGTAGGTGGTTTTTATTTTACTTCAATAATATATGAGGAAGGGGGGCACAACAATACAATCCTGCTTAGGGCACCCATTTGACCAGCAGCGGCCCTGCATACAAATACATACGATTTTTGCTAAATTGTACATATTTTACGAGTTGCAAAATGTTTATGAATTTTGTAAGGATTGACCATTTTACAAATTCAACAATTCAATATGTATAGTAAATTTAATCTGGAAATCAAAATTCAGATAAAACAGAATAGAAATTAGTTATACTGCACTAAAGTCAGTTAGATTTTGACAATTAGTCATTTCCCGCTGCACTGTACTGTCAGATTAAACAGCTACACCATGAAAGGAAGTCCAAACTCTGAATCTTTCCGGCCTTTCAAGTTGAGTTAATGCGATTTAATTGATCTGTCAACTAACGTTAACTGACCAATTAGGATCTTCCAGAAGCATGTCACCAAATGTCAGGAGTCGCGATAAATTCACACTGGACAGGCCCTGCAGACACCAATTATAATTAAATCCCTCTTAGCTATGGGTTTCAATCCCAACACGCCTCGAAAAATACACAATGCATGCTGACAATGTATGCGGCATGAATCACCAAAAATGGATACAGACTGTATTTTCCCTATACAGCCCACCGTGAAATCTCTGAAAAGTAATCCAGCCATTGTTTACGGCGCTCTTTGTCTTTTGTAAGACGCAGTTCGCCAACGCTGGCGTTCTTCTCGAGTCGAGATATTTTGAAGTGTGTTGGTATGTATCATTGTTAAACCGCTGCAGATCTCCGTCACTAATCTCAGTCCTGAAATGTTACCTATAGGCAGTTTCATAACTCACATCCCTGTTACTGAAACATGTACTCAATTGAACCAGAATTCAAATTCCTTTATTCGTATGTGCATGTGGGAGATGCTCACATTTAAAGTGATGTACTGTACAGTGCATTGAAGCTCTACATTTGTTCAGTATTTGTAAACTAACCCTGGCTTTGCAAACGCTGTGTGTTTCTGTGTTGATGTAGAGAGGAAAAATGTAGAATACTTTGAAATGATATAAACATGGTAAAATGTGTGAAACAGAGCTGTAGTTAGAAGAAGAGGAATCTACATGTCTATCTATCTATCTATATAAAAGTAAAAAACAATTGAGTTAACAAAAATATAATTGTCAACGTCATTGTTGTAACGGCGAACGAGACGTCAGACGTGCAGATCCATTTGGAAGCTTTATTCCAAGGCGTGGTCAAAAA
Source organism: Ptychobarbus kaznakovi (assembly GCA_027422405.1). Classification (NCBI taxonomy): domain Eukaryota; kingdom Metazoa; phylum Chordata; class Actinopteri; order Cypriniformes; family Cyprinidae; genus Ptychobarbus; species Ptychobarbus kaznakovi. The sequence continues at coordinate 15,334,275 of CM049815.1, forward strand.
CACAGGCAGGGTCAAAACATCAGCAAACAGGTATAACACAGGCACGACAAAGAGTAATCCTAGGGCAAGTGTGGGTCTTTGATCGGCGAACAATATCCAGAGGGCTTGAGAAGAGGAGTAGTCCAATAACACGAGCAATAGTCCAAACGAGGTACAAACAGAGTCTGAATGGCGAGACAAGGGTTAATCAAAGATACACAGGCAGGAAACAGGAAACAAGACAACACGGAATGACTAGTAGTGATGTGACGATCCACACCGAGGCTTCGAAGCTTGTATTAAAAAAAAAAACATCTCACATTGAAGCGCTGTATTCGTTTTGCCAAAAGCATGTGATCTATGACGTCCGAAGCTTCATTCGCCTGAAAACCATGTGGCTGCTTCAGTATCTGCTTCAAACGAAGCGAACCTCAGCGCCGTTTCCTTTACATAATAACACATTATAATGCGTTAGCATTGTTTTCTTTTAATCCTAATTTATATATTATGGTCGAATGAACTTTGCCCATGAAATAACAGTCTAAGGACTAAGGCAGAGTTAACATTGACAGATCTCAGATTTAATTCATGAGTTTATGTTTGATTTATTTTAATAATTTTTGTGGCAGTACACCGACACAAATTAATGACTTTGACAATGGCCATTATTTTTATACAATAAATTAAAACAAGGAATTTAGTATAACCAGATGTCAAACCAGCAGCTGTAATGAATCACAGCACTTTGGAAGGTGTCGTTCACTTTTAAGACCACTAGATGGACACAGCATGAACCATTTTAAAATGCTTCGAGTAATGAACCTTTTTCCGATACCATTGGGTTTAAAGCTTCACTGGTTCAGAACGCTTCAGTTCGCCATCACTAATGACTAGACTAACTAGTACTGGACACTAGACTCAGTAAAACAGCTATCACTAGGTGAGTGAAAACCGCAGAACAAAACTAGAGACTAAACAGAAACAAAGAATGGCTTGGTAAGGCAGCTAACACTAGGCGAGTGCTAAATGCTAGAACAATACTCAGCGATCTGAAAGAGGAAGTCCAAGGCTTATAAAGCGTGTCTGAAAGGATTCAGCTGTGCATGTGTAATCGGTGCCTTCAGCTGTGTGTGTGCAATCAGTGCAATGGATCATGGGAACTGGAGTCCGGAGTGACGTACAATTCTGTGTGGTGTGAGACTCAATGTAAAGAAAAGACGACATCTGGTGGATTAGCAGACGGAAGGCTACGGACTGGATTTGTGACATATACAGACATTTGTTTTGCTCATGTGTCATGAAAGAGGTTCACTGTATGTACTGAGAGCCACAGTCCATCAGTTTCTGCTCCTGTTTATGGTGCTCATGTGGGAAAAGTGGGTTCGAATCTGACTTGCAACTAGTTTTTTTGTTACATTCCCCTTCTCTTTTCACACATTCAGTGCTCAAAGAGCTGAACAAACTACTTTATAACGAATTTTTAGAACTTTTTTACTGCATTCGTTAGCAAAACATTGCATTACATTAGCTTGCAAATTGTTCGTAAAGCATATTTAAGTCAGTTGTTTGCACAATCATTTTGGCTAAATATATGCATGTATAGACATTTGTTTTGCTCATGTTTCATGAAAGAGCCTAACTGTGTGTACTGAGAGCCACAGCCTAACAGTTGCTGCACGTACACGCACGGCTGGAATCTGGCTCGTAACAAGTTCATGGTTATATATGGAAGGCTACGGACTGGATTCGTGACAGTCGTCGTCATCATCATCATAAGCAGAAATAAAAAATATTTGTAGATTGTGTTTATTTATTTAAGATGTGGTTTTGGCAGCTATCGGAAATAAATAAGTGTAAGCTGAAGTACTAGTCAATTAACTGAAATAAAAATAATAAACCAGTACAGCTGCATTGGGTTACATGACTAATAGTCATTTAACGCGAGCTCAGGTAAAACTCTGCATGCTCTCAGCTCAGAGCTCACCTTAAATTTAAGTGCTGCTGACAGGACAAGCTCAAAGAGATAAAAGTGAAGAGATCCGATCAAGTAAAACCAGGTTTAGTAGCAGGACTCAAGGCCAATACTGTTATTCACAGCCATAAAGCCGGATGTCACTCCTCGCTGCTGGAGACGATCACTAACAGACTGACTGCAGTGGCCTGACCTGGATCTGATTCCTCCTCTCACACCATCTGAAATGACCAGCGTGATACAGGACAAACCACAAGACGTAATCACTTTCTCAAAGAAAATGTCATCCATGTCCACTAAAGCATTGACCTGATGGGCTTTTGCATTTAACAAATAGATCAAACAAACATACAGATCATATAACTACACAAATGTCCCAGTTAAATATTATGATCAGGGAATTGTCATTTAAATATGAAATAAATTTGTAAATTAAAAGGTTAAAATAAATTACAAATATCACATAAGTTATTAGAAATACTATACAATGGTTGCTTTTGTTAAATAAAATTTAAGCTATTAAATCATTGTCATAGCAGTAGTAGTAATAATAATAATAACAAAATTAAAACTAAGATTTTTGTTTAAAAAGGACAAAAGTAAATGTGAATTTGAATTTGAATGAAGCATTTATATGTAAAATGTATAAATGTAAAATAAAAATATAATAAAAAACATGAATAATATGAAAAATGTATTCATATAAATACTATAAAATAGTTGCTATTGTTAAATAAGATTGAAATAATAATAATAATAATAATAACTAACTAGATTTTTTTTTAATTACAAAAGTGCATAATGAATATAAATATACATTTAAAATAAAAATATATAATAAAATCATATAATATCTGATTAATAAGATAAAATGTACACCTTTTTTCCTTAACTAAGACAAACACTATTAAAAATAATTTAAGTAATTGAAATTAATGAAATAAATAGTTCATGAAAAAAACTTGTACAGAAATTATTTCAATTATTGCACTGGCTAACTGAAATAATACAAGAAATCTGAAAGCACTAAAATAGAAAAAAAAAAAAAACTTGCAAAGTGAAGAACCAATATTAAAAATTACAAAAGCATTAAACAAAATGACTAAAACAAACTAAACTTGAAATAATAATAACAAAAAATATCTTACAAATAATGTAAAATGCATTTAGTGTTATTTCTAAAACTAAACCTATTAAACATATATTTTAATAAATGAAATGAAGCTCAAATAAACTGTAAATATTGAATGGAAAACTTAAATACAAGTTATTAAACATATTGCCTCGCCATCAAAGGCGACTAACTTTCACTAAGTTGAAATAACTGAAACAGACATAAAACCAAATTAAATATTTTTTTTACGAAATGACAAAAGCACAAATTAATTAATTAATAAAATATTAATTAAACTTATGTTGATTATATATACTTTTTTGTTTTACTTTTATAGCATTCCAAAACAATGGTTTAATAGTCCTGCATGTTTTGCTGTTTTATTGTTATTGTTATACAACTTGTGGACTTCTTTCAGTGAATTTCTATAGCCTTTATTTTACTCCAAAAATATTATTTTGATCGATAATTACTGAAGTAACCGTGACGACTGCAGCAACCTCATCCTCAACCTATTAAAAATGAAAACACGTGTAACTGTGAATCATTTATCCACTATAAACGTGTTCAGTGCTTGTGGCTTGTTTATATCAGCTCTTTTCTCGGCCTACATCGCAAAATGCGAGGCTGCTTTATTTCTCCCAATACGGCAAAGCGGAGTGACCTACAAATGCTTGGTTTACGACTTCACAGCGCTGTTTTCTGTTCTTCCCCAGCATAAATGTAAGACAAATGAGTTTACATCAACATCTTTCCTGATTCGTTCCAAACTGCCACGCTAAAGCCTAAATCGCGCATGTTGTCGCTCGGAGAACAGCGTTTTGATGAACAGCCTCTGGTAATTGGCTCTTTGGAGATTGTTGATGCCTCGTCTTTTCATCACGGCGCTTCAACAGCCATCAGAGACACTCAGAGAAATACATGTTTGAGATTCGAGACACTTCCTGTCATTAGGGGGTAATTTATACTTCATGAATGTGGAGAGCACTGTTTAAATCAAACAGCAAAAGCACGACTGGTGTCAACATGCAATCAGACGCGCGGAAGCAGGTGGATTCACCGCTGAGATGACGAGCGCCGCAAACAATGATTTTAGTTGTTTTCCAGTTCAAAATATCTAGACACTCTTAAATCAAAATACATTTACCTCAGCAGAAAACAAGAATTTGCATTTTTCCTCCCTTAAGTTTATTTTTATGACAATGTGGGCAGATATTTGCTCTTTTTTTGAACTTAAACTTATTTAGTTTTTATACTTTTTTCATAAAACAAATCTTAATATCTTATCAAAATGAAGTGAAAAAAATGTAAAAATGTGATAAGAACAAATCGTATTTTCCTTTTTAAACGTTGAAGCGTAATCATACTTTAATATCTTATCGCAATTTAGTGAGTTTTTGGCTTGAAACAAGAGAAAATATCTGCCAAAAGAGTGAGAAGCATAATCATATCATCAAAAGGATATGAATTAAGTTCATTTTTCTTACCTTATGTTTTTTTTCTTACTTTATTCTGATGCATTTTACAGAAAACAAGACAAGGCTCACGTATCTTGAATTAAAATGAAGTGAGTTTTTGCTTAAAACAAGAAGAAACAAATCTACTAATGAAGGATGAACAATTATCAAATTTGCCTTTGAATTGAGTTACATTTTTTATCATGTCGCATGAACTCACTTAATTTTGATACATGTGTAGGTAAATAAGACTTAATAGCTTATCAAAATTAAGTGACAATATAAATAACTTTATGCCATTTTAATTGAGGTTATTTTCAGAATATCGTTAGTCAGTTTGCTTCTCAAATAAATATTGAGTTTAAGAATGTTGAAATAATTAAATATTTATTTAAGAATGTTTCCAAATTTGTTCTGAAAAAAAAACAACCAAGAAAAAATAAACACTAAGATTGTTTGTTTGTTTGTATGTTTATTTGTTCATTTATTTGCAAGGGGGATTCAGTGTTGTTTATAGTCCCTATTTACCTTAACTGCATGAATAAATAAATAAATAAATACATAAATATTGTCATACAGGTTGAAAAGAACATCAAAGTGAGTAAAAGATGATAATTGTATTATTTTGGGTGAACTATCCAATTCAATCATCTTCCAGTGGATCAAGGAGCAAGTGTTTGTGTAAAAATGAACATAATCAGCATCCTAGTGTGAGATGGACGGCTGCTATATAGTGTGAGATGGACGGCTGACAGGGTTAATAAGCATATCTGTGTGATAGTAGCGAATAGAGGAGATTAAGCCCCCAAAATGAGAGCTAATCTGCTTCATGAATGAGGCTGGCGAGCGAGTGACTGGATTTCACTTACACACATTGATCTCGCTCTGATCCCTCAAAAAAGCCCATTTCCCACTGATGGTATCGCTGTGGTCTGGTCCGCACTCACATTTCTCTTATTTCAGGCTCTTCATGGTTGTTATGGCGAGCATTGATCCAGTGAATCATAGCCGGTTTCCATTCAGAAACACTTAAACAATGCGTAATGCTATCGGCTGACATTTAAAGTCATGAGAAATTGTAAGATTGCATGGACAAGAAACTACAGAAAAAGAAAACAAATGATGTTTCTGATCTCTCTCTCTCTCTTCTTTATGTCTCTGTCTCTCTCTCTAAAAAGCAATGAAATGATGGAGACTATATGAATATATAAAGCATAAAAAAACAATGTTAAATGCTAATAAATAAGCAACTAATCATACAATATTGCACAGTGATATTAGTAAAATAAACAGAGTAGAAGAAGCGTTTTTGTTGTTGAGGTCAAAGGATCTCCATCCAATCAAATTATATGCAAATGAGCAGTATTTTGATACAAAGTAATCAAATAAATAGGTCACCACTTAAACATTTCTCACAAAAACAACAACAACAAAAAATATATATAAAGACCAAATTTTCCTTTGTGAAAAGCAATGTGCTTCATTGCAAAACTTAATTAAATAAATAAATAAATATGTGGCTGCAAATAATATAATATTATTGGAATAGAAGGTCATATTTCTTAAATCATTTAAATATATCTTTAAAAACTGCACTTCGTAATAATGTCAATTATTTTTCACCCTTTAAAAAGGAAATGTATTTTGATGTGCTAACATAATGAAGCACATGTAAAGTATTAGAAAATATTAACCCTAGAGTGGTATTTGATATTTAAAGTTAATATATTACATTTATTAAGTTGCATTTTCATTATTTATAATATGTAATTACAAATATATTTACATACAAAAGCATTCACGTGTCAATATAAATAAAAGTATATTTAATTTACCAATTTGAAATACTTGTCAGTACATTCAGCATTGTACTATAATATTAACTATTAATTAATTATAATACTACCTATACATATTTACTTAAGTAGGTCAAAAAACACTTATGTGTTCAGTTAATTGCATTTAATATAAATATGAAAGTACAATACATTGCTATTTATTTGCAATTAATACAAATTACATTCAGTTCCCAATTAAGTAATTTTACATACTTTTAAAGTATGTTATTTCCATAATTAAAAGTATGCTAAAGTGTACCATATGGGCAACTTCCCATAATCTTTCAAACCCTCTTTGTTTGGTGCCAGAAAAACAAGGCTCTGATTAAATAAACAATACATAATTATATTTTTGTTAGATTTTGCTCCTCTCTTTTTGTCCCAAACCTGTATGAATGTCTTTTTTCTGTTGAACACAAAAGAGGATACTTTGTAGAATGTTGGCAACCAATCTGTTGACGGTAGCAATTGACTTCCATGGTATAGAAAAAATACTATGCAAGACAATGGCTACCGGCAAAATATTCTTCAAAATATCTCCTTTTAAAGACAAAAGCTGATATAGGTTTGGAACAACATGAGGGTGGGTAAATAATGACAGAACTTTAGTTTTTGGTTAAAGTTTTACTTTAAAAGCGCAGCTTGACTGTATTTGAACTACTTCACAGGATAATCTTCCAATTATCTTCCTCATCACAGTTATAAAGAAAATCCAATTCTATTTTCTTACAGAAAAAACTTGTGAATGGAGCTGTGCTTCATTAATAAAACGTCCACCGGCAGCTCTTTGCGTGAGGTTATGCCTAAAGGAGTGTGTGGGCTTTGAAAATATTAGACACCGGTCTCATAAAGAACTCTAGTTATTGCCCATCTTGGCACCTTACCCTGCTGACGGCACTCCAAGGATGAACGGCTAAAATCTATCAGTATTATGAATGACGAAATATTGATCTAGGTAATCATTTTTAGGTTATTTCCTGTCTATTCCCGGCCAGAGCAATGGAATGAAATACGACTTCATCCCAGGCCTGCTAAATCTAAAAATTACATACGGACTGGCAGAACTTACAAGGTCAACCTTCAAATACGGGCTAAACTCTGGCAAGCTTGAGTGATCCGGACGCTGTAGCTAACTCGCAACTTCAAGGTTGTAATTAAAATTGTAGGGCAATACTATGTGCCGCTCGGTGCTCTCCATCATACAGCCTTACGAAAAACTCAATAGCCGCGGTATGAGCCGGCGCAAATCCAATAAGACTCCCCTACTGTTTCTCATTTGTGTATATTGGTAAGATGGCGTAACCAATCAAGATATCACATCGTCTCAGATGGCCTCGAGTAGCGTGTTATGTTGATTTGTGGCTTTGGGGGAAAGTTGTTTGCATGGGCCAGCAATTAATCTCTATTGAATATGTAACAAAGGCAAATCATTGCGAGGCTGCGGGCAGAGAAACTAAGATCTTTCATCATGCTCTTGTCTTGCATCTTAAGAGGTTGTGGCTCTGCTATCTTCATCACTACCGGCGCAAATTATCCTCTTCAGTTCTTCTCTCAAAACTTTGTGATGCTCCGGCTTTGTTCGGTAATACACGGTCTAGACTTTCCATTCACTGTTCTGACCTAGAAAACAGTTGTGAGCAAACTGTGCTTCAACACAGGCAGTCTATTACGACATAGTCTGAAGACTTTGCAAACTATGTATATTTACACGCTGGAACAATGTCAGACATGATCATCGGGCCAATCCATCTTCGTCGAGGCACCTCGCATCAAGGTGCATGGGGCTATTTGATATAAACGCAGAGTAGTGGTAGTTTATGAACAAAAGGGGATAATTACATTTCTGTGAAATTAAATTAGTAGTGATTTATTGTAGCGAATTTTGGTCTTTGCCACTTACTTGATCTTTTATAAAACTCATAATTTAAGACACACTCAGGCCATCCAAAATATAAATCAGATTTTGAGAAATTTAGCATTATATCACCTGCTCACCAATGGATCCTCTGCAGTGAATGGGTGCCACAAATCCAAAAATAATCCACAACACTCCAGTCCATCAATTAATGACTTCTGACGTGAAAAGCTGCTTGTTATGACATATTCATTTTAAGGCCTCATCCATAATAACTTCCTCCAGTAAAAAAGTCCATATCCCGTTGTCCTCTCACATCAAAATCCATTCACATATTAGTTTAAAACTGAACTGTTCTTGCTTGTAAATGGTAATTGATATATGCATATTTCTCTCCTGATTCAGACAATACAACTTTTTAGCTGGAAAAAGTTTAAAATATGGATTTGTTTCCTACAAAGATGCATATTTTCACTTCTCAAGATGTTAACTGATGGACTGGAGTGTTGTGGATTACTTGTGGATTATTGTCATGTTTTCTTCAGCCTTTTGGACTCTCATTCTGATGGCACCTATTCAATGCAGATTATCTATTGGTGAACAAGTGATGTAATGCTGCATTTCTCCAAATCTGATGAAGAAACAAACTCATCTATGTCTTGGATGGCCTGAAGGTGAGTTAGTTCCTTAAATTTACATTTTTGGGTCAACCGTTCATTTAAATTTAAGCTTTAGCAAATACATATCAATTGTTCATACTGTACATTATAATGTTGAGATTATAAAAAGAAGTTTTAGCATTTAAAATTACATTATTTGTTATGGTGTGGAATGTTGGTGGTGTAGAATTTTGATAATTGGTCAGGATTGTAATATACTGAAGTTTAATATTCAAAGAAAGTAAATTTGAAGAGTAAAAAAAAAAATAAAAAAACATTCCATCTTAAAAAAAGGTTATGTTATGCTATCAACAAATTCACACTGCATAAAAAACTAAACAAATAAGAATTGTCACAAAAGAAAATCTAAATAATCTTCCCATTTTTATACAACACTGTGTGTATAATCACAAATTCTGTATGTTTCGCATCCCCCCAAAATTGTAAAATGTCAAGAATAATGACACTTCTGAAACTGGTCAGTTTCCGTTATCACAAATAGCCTTCCTTCACATGCAAATACACCTCGTTTTAAGATTTGCTGATTTTACAATTGTTGGCAATATTTTTCACAATTAAAGTCATGATATTATTTAAGAAAAACAGACAATGAATTGAATATTTTCAGTGCAGTCCTAATGTACTGATTAATATACTTGTTTATGTTGTTGTTTGTTCCATTACCTAGTTTATGGGAGCTAAATGAATACAGAAAGAGCATGCGAATACATAAACAGAAGACATTCAACTTAAACAAGAGTCTGCAATTCCCGGGCGTAACAAATGATCATGGCTTTTGGCAATGCAACAAAATTGAGCAGATTTCAACGTCAAGTGAATGAGTAGCAATGCAAGCGATGCTCTTTACTCGTTATTCAGAAGCGTTTTTGTGTTATTTGGAAATATTAACAATGTAGAGAAGACCACTGAAAATATGATGAGGAAATGTCCAATTTGCACACACAAATTTGATTTAGCCTGTTTTTTATGTTGCTGGCAAATGGATGGATGTCTTTATGGTGTAAAAGCTTTGTATATCATTCTGATTTCCAGCATACATGACATTTACTACATTCCCCATAAGAAATGTGACAAACACCCAACAATATTGCAGCAATTCAACTTGGAGTCAGAACAGACAATGAACTGTAACATAAATGCATATTTGTTTGACAAAACGTGAGCTAATTTTGCCTCTAGGAATGACTGATAAAACAATCGCACACCCCGTCACCCAAGTTTGTCAAAATGTCAAAAGCTCGCTCATTTGAATGGCAGGCATGTCACTGCAAGAAAACAATATCTTGAATTGCGTTCTTGCTGTCTCGCATCTTAAGCCTGAGGAAAAATAATCAAAAGCTTCTGGGAATCTCAAATGACAAAAATGTCAATTACTAGAGCCTATTATATTCTAGGGAAGTCAAATGTTTGATAATAAGTTGAAGGTGTATTTAAAAATGCCACATAATAAGTGGTTTCGAAGATTACCAAATGAAAGTCATATAAAAACCAACCATTTAGATCCAAACCTATTCTAACCAGTATTTTGGATTTGGCTCTCTGATCAAGCATCCCTCAGAGAGCCACTGTTTGTTTAGCAGATAGCGAGGAAAACGCACATTAATATTTCACCTGCATCTCTGAAAATCCTCCAGTGACAGTTGTAAAATCTCCCTGGATCCCATCCGCGAGCAAGCTTTCTGTCAGCGAATCAACAAGGCTCACTTTGCTGCTGCTGCAATCCTTCAATAAAAGTATGTTTATATCAGATGTCCACTTCATATTGTTTTTGTCTAGCAAGACAGCTTTCTTAGTCATTTTAGGACACTCTGACATTCTCCTCAGGCATAAATGCAGCTCTTTTTATTGGCAGTCGTCAGTGTTGTTAAATGCCGCAAACCTCTCTTGACTGTCCTCTAAAGTTTCTAAAGCTTTCAATCTATTTCTCATTCTCAAAATGTGCCTTCTGAAATTTCAATGTCTTGCTACTAGAGATATCAATATCATGATATCGCAATAGCAAAACTGTCTTGATATTATCGTGGTCACATGACGATATAATAAAATAGGTCCTCCGGGCAAAAAGTGTAGTTTTTAAAATATATTTAAACTTCTTATTCTAACATAAAAGTCTATAAAGTTGTGTTCTGGGCCATTATGCTTTGGCACAGTATCTGGCAAACGGACTAAATCCGAAAGCACAATATGCTTATTCCCTTCATCAAGTCTGTTTTTTTGTCAGTTTCATAACAAAGTGCACACATTGAGGCGATCATGAAGGTCACAAAAAAACTGAACTTTTATATAAAAATATTCCCGGATTTTTCTCCATATAGTGGACTTCCCACATTCACATTGTAAACAAACCATCTTCCACCTATCTTGCATGACCTTCCCAAAATGACTATGTAATGTGTGAGTCCAAGCTAGTCCAAGATGAGCATTTGTGGTTAAAAGTATATAAATGTTATTTATTTTATTTTTTTTGAAAATGACAGATCATTTCTCTAGATAAGACCCTTATTCCTCAGCTGGGATTGTGTAGAGCCATTTGAAGCTGCATTGAAACTGCAATTTGGACCTTCGACTCCTTGGCCACCATTGAAGTCCACTATATGGATAAATATTCTGGAATGCTTAGCTCAAAAAACTTTATTTATTATTTTTTTTCGGCTGAAAAAAGAAAGACATGAATGGTCTTGGATGATCAGGACATTTTTATTCTGGAAGTGAACTAATCCTTTAACATCCATGGAAACTTTACTTTCCACAAATAGTTTTTATAGTTTGAGTATACAAATCTAAATCTTTATATTTGGATTAATTAAATATTATTTACACTGAGGAAAAAAATTGTCTATATATAGCATCACTAAAGGTTATTCTATAGAATCATTACAGTTCTTAATGGAACCATCGATACAAAACAAATAATCTTTGTTTTTGAGAGTGTGGAACCTTTTCATCCCACACAAGGTTCTTTATAAAGGAAAACAAGTTAATTAGATTCTAAAAAATTTCTCCATACTATTTTTTTTTCTTTTAAGAACTATTCACTGAAAGGTTATTTGGGGAACCCAAAATGGTTCTTCTATGGCATTACTTCAAAACAATGTAAGAGTGTGGAGAGACATCGGCAGATATAACAGCAATCATGCTTGCATGTTACATGCCACTTATGATTTTTTACCTGAACACATTTAATTGACTAATTACCAGTGTCAACGCAGCCTCGTGTATAGAAGATCAAAAACAGAGCCATAAGGAAGGAAGTGCTTTGTTGGCACAGATGAAAGCCGACTATGCTCTAGTTATTGTTCTGTCATGCCAGGTTACTCCATTTGTGCCCTTTCGACTGACGTGTTTGTTATTTGAGTTCTGAGTGACGGGGAAGGGGTTGGACGACGTTCTGGATTGCAAGTCTGAAGACTGGATGAACTGACGTAGGCAGTGATTTGTGTCAATCTCCCACTGTGCACTGCTTCGATCAGTTTGAGGTTGGTTTCTGAACCCCTCTGGCTCAGTCGCAGTAAGATTGTAACTACTAATCAGTCCCAACATGAACCTCGCTGCCTCGAACGGGCATTTGTTTTGAAGGTTCTCATCATGTAATTGTTTTATTTTTTTGTCTGTTGACATTTGTCATGTAGGGACCATTGCTGCCAATTTGGGGAAAGTAAGTAATTTTATAACCTACAGACTGACAAAACTGATCAAAAATAGACGGATCCATCCACTCCTCCCAACTGGTGTTACTTGCTTTAAGCAAGATACTATGGATGTGCAAAAGTACTAATCATGAAATGTGGATTTAATTACATTTTTATATTGCTGCTAGCTGACAGTGAATTGTATCTGGCTAGTAATAAAGTGAGCGTTCACTCACAAGGATCATACACACACAATGCTTTCTTGCGTTTTGGAAAGTTCAGCTATTTTTAACTTGATATGCTCAATTAATCTTACAAATAAAGGTAAACAATTCCCTGAAGAGCATCCATGGAGTCTTGTCATTCCATAAAAGGTTATGTATAGTTGAAAAGGGTTCTTTAGATTATCAAAATAGTCTTCATTCATTCTTCAAAATGGTTCTTTTAAGAACCGTTCACTGAAAGGTTATTTGGGAAACCAAAAATGGTTCTTCAAAAGGGGAAAATCTTTTTAGATGAGTTCTCTAAAGAACCTTTAACAAACTTTATAATGGTCATCAACTTTTTTTTTCACAACAAAGTACCATTTGTGTAATGGAAAAGTTTCATAAATGATAACGTCACAGATGCCAATAATTAGTTTTAAGAGAGTTTCTTAAAATGTGCCATTTATTGGGAGAAAAGAGCGAAAATACAATAAATTGTGTAAAAATATGAAGAATGTATATAAAAATCCTTGGACAGTCTTGCGTTATAGTGATTTTCCCACAGTGAATGGGAATCTTACCTCAATTACATGATTAAAATCACGGTAATGTCGTAATATATATTTTTAATTGCATTGTTGCACAAAATATTAAGCCTGTTAGAATAAAATATATTGTATGAAATATTTTGTGTCATGTCTCACTAGCAAGTATCTGGATAAATCATTTGTATAGGTCATAAATAAATAAATAAATACATGTTTAGTGCAAGAAAATAAATGTTTTACTTTATTTTACTTACACGATTGCTTATGTTAGATGATCTCTGAAAACAAATCGTATTGTTGCACAAATGTATTGGTTAAAAGGGATTTTGCAATTTTACTGGGACAGAAGACAAAAATGCTGATTAGAAAAAAAAAAATTTGCAGTGATCTTTTCACCATCTCCCATCAAGGGCAATATTCCCAGCACATTCTGACACTGAGCACGCAGCATCTGACATTCACCTCTGCATCCTTCCCCTTTCATGCTATTCTCTCCTGACGCTGAGCTACTGGAAGCGCTCCAGGTTTTTTTCCCTGCTACCTCCTCAGGACCTGTGACTCAGACACCATCTCCAAGGTCGGCCGGCTGCTGCTGTAAATCAGTCTTAACAATACAACCAGTCTAGAGAACAACACACGTCATAATCTCGGGTCATTGGCTTCCTGGGACGATCACAAAAAAAAAAAAACGAGAACATTCGTCAGAAGATACATCCAAACCTGATCATTTCCAGTTTCATTCTGAAAAATCAACAAGACAGTGTAGCGTTGAAATGACTAGTTTCTTTAGGCATAAATGATAACAATCCATATTTTGGATTGTGCATGCTTATGCTAATTTTAATACAGGTATGTTGCATAGAAAATGCTGCACTGAGAGAAAGGGGGAAAATGGTCTTGGATTAAGGAAAACAATTTTTAATCAGGAAGCTCTAGAAAATTACATAAATAATAATAAGAAACGGTAAGTAACACACTGATTCAAACAGGAAATAGTTTATTTGGTTACTCTTGGTTCTCTTCTTCTGTTGTTTTTGTTGTATTTGTTGAAATGAAAAATCAATAAAACATTTGTGAAACATTGTTACATTTTGAGGTAAAAAATACTAAAATATTATTTTCTTGTAAAACCTACTCCAATAATCGTATTATATTTATTTACAGTGTGGATAATACCAGGATGCAAATATAATTTCTAACGTGCAGATAAATAAATAAATACATATTTTGCAACAATTTCCTACATTTGGCATAGGAATGAATGGTTTATTCAAAACAAGTTTTTTTTGTGTGAAATGCAATCTTTTTGCGCCAATTAAAGGTCTCAAAATGTTTTTTTTTTTTTACTAAACTTCTTTATTTAATTTTAGTAAATTTATTTTAATATGAGCGCCATGTTTTTGAACATCTTGTCAAGTGCAAGAAGTTACAAAAGACATGAAATGTGAGAGCTACGGTCAAACATGTCCATTTAGCATGTTATAAATACCTTTCTCTGTCGTGTGATATGTGTCCCTGCCTTGTGTGTCCATATATGGTTTGTTTCCTGTCCTTGTTTAAGCATTATTAGTTAATTCTTGTTTTGTCTCGTTAGGAATCATTCATGTCCGTACAACACAGTAACTTCTGCGTGTTCCTGTAGTCTGGTCTGACAGAAACCAGACCGTGAGACCCATGTTTTGTTTTCGTTTTGTGAAAAGTTTTTATTTTTGATTCTGTTTGTCCCGCGCATAAGTCGCCGCTCGTCATTCCCGCCAGATCAGTCGGCGTGGATTCGGCGGGATCGCAGCGAGTGCCGCGAATGGAGCTACCCGCCGAGACCGCCGCCGGAGGAGGCTCTCCATAGCCCGCCGCGAGCTGCCTAGTTCCCGGTTGCCGCTCCCCAGGCGTTGCGGGAGATATTCTAATATGCCCGCCGGCCGCTGCTGTCCTAAAGCCCGCCGGATTGCCGCTGATCCCCGCCGGATTGCCGCTGAAAGCCCACGATCGCGCTGAATGCCCGCTGGCCGCCGCTATCCCTAGCCCCGTGGAATCCACATGACGCCAGGAGTGCCGTGTGTCTGTCTTGTCGTGCCCACAGAACATATTAGCATGTCTTGTCTTGTCCAACTCGTCTGGGCACCCTCGTGTTGTGGCCATGGAGGCCATAGCCGCCTCCCCCTTGTTGCATTATATATATGTTACTTTTATTGTCTTGTCTGTCTGGCCCGTGTGGGATGTCTTGTCTGTCTGGCCCTGGACAAGATTACTACAGCCAAGGGCCCCGAAGACCATATCTTGTCCGCCATCCCCAGAGCTCCCAGCTATGGTCCCCAATCAAATTGCTACTCCGCCACGGCTGTTCTGCTCTGGATCCCTGTGTTCCGGTCCTTGTCTGTCCTGATACCCACCCCCCCTCCCTGATGGAACACCGGGACGAGCCTTCAGGGGGGATTTCATGCTGTGAGTCATGTGTCCCTGCCTTGTGTGTCCAATGGTTGTTTCCTGTCCTTGTTTATCTTATTAGTTAATTCTCGCCCAGCTGTGTTTGTCTCGTTAGGTATGAATCACTGATATCTCATTCTTTTCATCCCACAGTGACATTTTTTCTGCAATGCATGCTCCGCCCCGCCCTATTTAAATTACCCAATTACGCTTAATTTGGAAATCTCTTTGAAATTCGTACAATAAACAATTCCGTGCATGTTTTCAGACATCTGTGTTAAGCTATCTGACATGGCTCGGTGCTTTTCAAAAGCAGGAGTCACTGTGTTTGGGTCTCTCTGGATTGATCTGCTTAATGTTTTATTTTGTGTTTTGTCACTCTTGTTGCTTCAGCACAATAAAACAAAAAGGCATAGACTAAACACGGCTTTCACCGGGACAAAGCACAGCTTTGAAGTTTTGTAGAAACATGGCTTTTAAGTTGAGAAGGAATCCCCCTTTGAACCTACCTCACACTTTTGCTCCCTCAGGAGCTCGGTGTCTTATTTACTTTGTTTAAACTGCGTTCGCTCACCAACTTTTGCCTTCTCTTTAAATTTTGAATGCTATAGACGATAGATGCTTCTCCTAAGGTCTTATGCAACTGCCTGTTCACACAGGATGTATAATTGAAATGCCTCTCGTGTCAAAAATGCAGATGAGAAAAACACACAACCAACAAAGGGAGATTGTGGGAAATTGGGAAAGGGTACCCATAATCGGACCTGTGATGCAGAAGATTTAGAGGCTAAGTTCTGTTTTGCTCGACTGTGCTGCAAAATAAGCAGTGAATTTAAGAGCAAGCATAAGACCCAGACAAACGGTTGAATCAGCAGTGAAATTAATGGTCAAAAAGGTAAGGGCTAATCCTACTCCGGCTAGCGCCCACCTTCTTGCCTTGCAGCAGATGAGATGGGCGTACGTTATATCACTTAATTAATATTCATGAGACCAGCTGACATGGTTTAAAAAGGGTTTCCTCCACTTTTCTCTTTTAAATGATTATACACCCATGCACCTTTGTGAAAAAGAGCACACTTTAATATACTTTTAAAAAGTTCTTATTACATAAATAATACACTATATACAGAATTAAATTAAAATGTATGAGTTCAAAATTATTTAGGAATAAATGTAAATATTTATTTAAATATAAATAGCTGAAATATTTATATTAAATATTTAAAAATAAAAAAATATTTAAGAAAATATTTATATTATATATTTATATATTTTTAAACACACATTAAATACTAATTGCAATTAAATGGAAATGTATTACAGTAGAATATAATTTTTTTATGAAATTAGCTGAAATGTTGAGCTTTTTGACCCCACTTAAATAGGACTAAGTTAATCTGTGCATGTAATTTCATAATTACTAATACTGTCCCTACAATTTGTTAAAACAATGCTTTATGGTAAAGTCAAATCTACCATACTTTAAAGTAATTTCTACTGAAATTTGCATGCCATCATGTATTTGTAAAATATTGTATATATTGGTAAAATATATTAACTTTAAATGAAATATAAAATAACACACTACAGTTAAAATTATAACCACATGCTTTACATGTGCTTTAGTGTGTTAGTCAACATATCAAAATAACTGCACTTCATTAAATTATGAGAAAATATGATTACATTTAAATTGTACTTTAAAGTAATACATTTGATTTGACTATATTACAAATTTAACTTATAAAAGCGTTTAAAAATTTTAAGAGGCATTCTTGAAAGTCTCTCTCTTTAAGAATAATTAAATTAATATTACATTATCTGAAATATATTTTTTATACACTTTAGGTTCAAAGAACACTACAAGTGCACATTCAACAAATGTATGTGTGTTTCTTTTTCACAAGGGTAGCTTTGTGTAAAACAAAAAGAAAAATCTTCAAAGTTTAAAATACCTCTAGCACTATTTATTTTTTATTACAACTGTAATACTGAAAAAAGTATGTAAGTCTTCACTATTTCAATCTTTGAGGACCCCTGGCCCGCAGTACTCGACATGTCTGCAGAAACCAAAGCTGGTATAGAAACCAAAATATAGAAACTGTCAGTAACTTTGCAACCACTGACAGCTGCCATGAAGCTTCTTCGAAATCTCATCCATCATCAACTGAACGTATGAAGAAAAGGCCATCAGCACATCTGACACACGCGGTTCCCAACCATCCTGTCAGCAACAAAACCAAAAGACAGCTGTGGGTCAAACTTCGGACCTTTCATCTTCTCCCATAGAGCGGTTTGGTGACATTTTTATTGCAATTCAAGCAAAAAACCATACTGATATACTGTATATAAAATACATGTCAATCTGGAATAAGGTCTCAAAACAACAGGGGAAATGTTTCTACAACATCAAATGGCATTTTGCAAACCAATTTACTTCCCAAAAGTGACATATTTCCAAATAGCATGGGATTTTAAGGGAAAATGGCTATGGTGGGCCCTGATTTGTCCATCAGGAATTGTTTGTAAAGTAAAAAGTTGGGCATATGATTGAAATGTAGGGTTCTAGAGATAGAGTAAGCAGACAAACCTGCACCAATGACCTGTTTACAATAACAAGAACCTGTATTAAAGTAAATAGGCTTAACGTAAATGTCATGTTGACCTCAAAGTGCTACATGTGACATTTTTCTTCCAAGTTTTAACAGAAAACAATGAAAGCGATAAACATCAAAACACCTCATTCCTGTTAAACCAAAAGGCTTGCCCGAACAAAACAAACCTCGGCAAAGCATAAGCTGGACATATGTTCTTACCGCCTGCTTAATCTTACCACTGTGAGGCAAGACCTCAAGCGGTCTTTCAAGCAGCTCACCCACCCTCGAGCGCTTCAAATTAATATTCCACCGGCCATATTTCCATTTGTTAGGGCACAAAATCTCTGACTACCCACACAGCTCGAGGGACTCGGGGAGAGCTGGAAAGGTCAAATCCCATACGTGAGAAGGAGCAATGAACACTTCACAATGAAAAAAAAAATTCTACTAGACTGCTAAGAACTCATAATAGCAAATATATATATATATTTGTATATGTATAAATATATTCCATTGTTGATACCACGGTTTATAAACTGCGAAAAATATTACCTTGACCAATCCATGCATAAAAAGAGCCTTATGTTAGAGCAAACATAAAACTAAATACTGAAGAGATCTTGTTAATCAGCTTTATTGATTTATTTTTTTCAGTATAACATCCTAATCATCTTATACAGTATTATGTTTCAAGTAAATGTATCTTGTTTTCAAAGAATGTATTTTGAATTAAGTTTATGTCAGCAATTAACAGAGCAGTGGATTTGAACAAAACTACATTTAATCTTATTTTAAAACTTAGATATTTTTGTTTGTAATTAGAAAATACTGATTAAGATAAAGTGTTTTTTTGCTATGCACAACCCTTTCAGCCTAGCACTTTAGCAACACTTTTGTTACTTTTAATATGCAATTACAATTACGGCTCTAGAGCAATAAATATCGCCTTGAAAGCCACTGTTTCTTCCCATCTCCCAGCATGCACCCTGACATCAGTGCCATTAGGAGCTCATAGATCTGTCCTTAAGAACGTCTGACAGGCTAATCTATTTTACAGCCTCTTTTACAGGTCTGTTTGGAGGGAATCCAACTGCGGAATCCACATCACTTGATGAAGTGAAAGTTTAGAGACAAGAGCATTGGAAGTAAGAGGGGCACTTCGGCCATCCATTACCCAGTAATGGACTGAGAGAAAAGTGAGAACTGCTCTCTAATGGATGGAGGGGGCTGGTTTCCTGTTGGATCGCATCCATAAATTGAAGTGATTGGCTGTTGATGCCATAGCGCGGACAGAGGGTCAATTTATACATATTCAGATCAACCATCTATCAATACTTTCATGATTTTGCAACTACGACGACAATGGAGTCAAGAATGCATTTGAGCATGAATTTAAAATGACATGAATTTAAAATAAATCATATTTAATTCTTAATGCTAATGTTCTGTCAGGGCTTGATGCTTGTTTTTTTTCCCAAGGAGCCTGTGATCCTACGCTTATTTTTTATACTCTTAAGTATTAAAAACTGTGAGGACAAAATAAAAATAAAACAAATAATGTGGTTTTCCCTAATACAATTACTAAAGGAGACATGAAATTGTTTCAGTTATTGCAATAAAAAATGACATTTTTAAATATTCAAACTGTACAGTATTAGATACTTATGCAAATATAGGCCTAAGATATTCAAATAAATATAATATATGCAAATACAATGTTCACACTGTAAAGCCCAGATTTGTCTTTGTGTTAATAATTTATAAAATAAAGAAACATTGTCATATTTACTAACAATGTTTAGTTTTGAGTGAACTATCCCTTTAATAATCCAATAAATTACTGATGAATACATTCATGTTCCACCCTACATCTATCATACTTGTTTGATTATATCACATTATAGAAGTGTGTTCTTTATTTTATTAAGCATATACTGTGTTCTAATAAGCGGTATACTTGTTTGCATACTGTATGCACTACATGGTATTTGCATGCTGTTTACACAAATCCCCAGTGAAATCAATCCATCAATTTCATCAACTGTTGATGAGCATCAGCACAGTGCAGTGCAAAGAGACATTTGCTGACATGTTTTTTTTTATTTCACAATCAAGAAAAAACACACATGCACCAACAATAATGCATTAGTGATGGAACAATTCATTGCATCTGTTTTAAACCATTCACCTTTGAAAAACAAGAGCAATCATTGTTCTTTCTAAAATAAAACATGTTGCATTAACATTGCGCACAAAATCTCGACTCACTAAATTTGGGGGAGGCTTGATCTCACAGGACTGTTGTCTGGTAAGCTAGCATAGAATGCTTAAAAGAAATGTGGTCTCTTTAGCTGCTTCTGAATTATTCAGAGCTAATCTGTTTTGGACTGCACCATTGCTCTACAACGCTATTAATACTCAACTGAAACAACATGCTTTCAGTAAAAAAAGCTTCAAATTGAGCTAAATTACTTGGTTTTCCCAAGCCAGATAGCAGACAGGGGATTTTATCAATGGAAAAGACTTTGGTCAAAATGATTTTCAACACTGAACGCTAAAAAAATATTTTGTAACACCAACACTCGTGGAAGCAAAAAACAAGAAACAAAAAAAAACCTTGTTTTAAAATAGTCATCAGGCATTGTATGGAAATATAATACAAACTGTATAACTATAGTTTAGGCTCACATTGGATTTCAAAAGACTGGTTCTTGACAACAAATGGTCATTGTACAAGAAGAAAATATAAACCACTTATAATTTAACTCTCATCTTCTCATATGGACTACAAATTAATGAATATGTGGCTTAAAAGCAGACTGTGGAGGGAAAAAAGGCAACTGGCTACTGGGGAAACTTCCATGACGCATTGCTCATGTTTTAAAAATTCTGTTTGAGGAAGCCAGCAAGACTGAAGCTTGTCTTTGGGCCTCAACTTGTGGTGTTAATGGAGGATTTGTGGTTTCTCTGTTCCAGCAGTGTATCTGGCTTTTAAAGTCATGGAGATCAGCCTGGGCTGCACTGTGTAACCTGCCATTTAAAGCAGTTCCCAGGCTGCAGGTATTCCAGTATGCTGTGCAGCGTTCCTGAATACATGTGCAACTTCAATGAAAAGCACCTGAGTAAAATGATGTACGCCTCTTTAAAGCCTTTGCCGGGTGGCTTGTTTCTGATGCGCGGCTTGTAGATTTGTGTTCAAAGGGCTGGAGGTGGATTGGAGCCGTTAAGCTGTCTTGAAGATTTATCGTGAACATGTATGTACTGTATGTTTCCTAACGAAGTCATGAGTTGATAATTAACACATTGACAATTCATGGGATAAATGAGGAGTATAACCCCACGTGTTCCAACCTAATCGCTTTTTGCAAGGTGTATCGAATAACAGTTCAAGGGATAAAACCATTTTGCTAAACTAGCATAAGCATTAGGTTAATCACCTGCTCAGTTTCAAAACCTAGTACATAGGAATCTGCATCTTAACTGATCTGGAACCTAACAAGTGACCAAATAAATCTATATAATAAAACTGAATAGGTGAGTTGACTCACAACTGAATTTAGTGTTTTTTTTTTTTTGAGTTTTGCATCAGCATGTTGCTAATCTAAATATGTGATACTCTAATATTTTTTGACTTTACCTGCCATCTTTGATGAATAGAGTGTAATAGTAGCTGTATTTCCATTGAAATTGTAAATATGCCCAAAAGAAACACGTCAATTTTGCTAAAACTCCCATATACCGCAAAAAACTTTTTGACGCTCCCATGATGTGGTTTTTCAGGCAATTCGAAAAAGGGATATTTTGCTAAATTGCTATGGAAATAGTAATCTTTTTTCACATTTACAGGTGAGTCACTAGGCATACGTAAAGGTCACATGATCATTCTTCAATGTACTATAATCGTCAAGAAACTCCTCATCCGTGGCCGTTCTTGAGTATAAGGTGCGTTCCTTGCCATTAATGTTTGGATAACCCCTCATTTACACTGCATTACGGCTCCGACACGGCCACCAGAGCTAATTGCGGCCACTCTAGACTTTTGTTCATTCCAGCCATGCCGTGGCACATTTAAGAAGCGTCTCAGAAGTGGCTCTCCGCGCTGCTTCACTAAATATACATGCCTGCATCTCTTTCAATTAAAAATAATGGCTAGTGCGCTGGCTGCAGTATATGTAAACCTCCCGAAATCCATCGCCATGACTTAGCATGAGAGGAAAAAAAAAATCTGTTTTAGTCGAATAACATTGGTTAATGGAAACAGCGTCATTTTGTAATAGTATTTTTGTTGACATTTATAAAATATAGCAGACGTTTCATGCAAATCTGTAGTGAAAACACAGCTAGTGCCCATCCAAATTTGTTGGTGTCCTTGGTTCCAAAACCAAACCAGTTGAGGTGTACCAAATATTATACTTTTATTGCAAAATATTTAAGCAGTTTGAGGGCAAAGGGAGCTGCTACTCTCTCATTGGTGGAGATTTATTTGCAGGATCATGGGTAATGTAGTTTTTCACCAGGAATTCCACTGTTAAACATGATTTAAAAAATTAAAAAAACAAACAAAAAAACATTTTGGAATAAAGTTGGCTGATGGCTTCAACAAAAGCATATGCCATCAGTGAACAACATTGTAGCCCACAGTAGGTCTGCTTTCAAAGTTATCTTTAAAAAAAAAAAATCCTTTATGGAGAAAATTGATGGGATTTTTATTTCCAGAGCCTGACTACTGCACTTAATTATTTTCATTCATTTTCTCATAATGGGATTTCCTTTTACATAACACACACACTAATCTACATTTGAGTATCTTAGGGTAGCCAATCATGCTGCCTACTTTTTTTGCATCCTACTATGCTGCCTACGTAAAAAGCTTAGAAGGTTTCGGAACAGAACTTCAGATGTTCTGCACCAAACATCTAGATACACAGATCTCATTACCGTAATATAAAATGACTCATGCCATGATATAAAATGTTGCTCATATTGCCAACCCCTACAGTGATGGCTTTCTACCTTGGCAGAGCAGAAGGATGGTAATTTACAAGCTACAAGTGGTGGGGAACAAAAATACAAATCACACACTCGCTGCACAAACTCTGACCTGCGTCTTGTCTGCAGGTCAATTGCACTGTGTACCCATGCAATGCAACGTTAATCATTAATCAACCATTCAGTTTACAACCATCAAACAAGCCCTTAACCGAACACCTATTGATCAGGGTGGAGCTCCTGTTACAATTGGGGTAAAGGTTGAGTCACACCTCATTAGTCCATCACTATTTGAGCCTCTTCTGTCTTTTTCAAAGATGGAATGTGAAAAAAAATATGTTTGTTCCCAACAGATCCTTTTCAGGAATTTCAGCTTCCAATGCACTGGCTCACGAAATAGGGCATAGTGGCACAGAATTCCCTGCATGTACAATTTGTGAGCCACTGGTGCTGATGGAGAATGGTAGAGTCCTGGGAGGGGGATGAATAATGTATTGGCAAAAGGCTTCGCTGTGTGAAAAGCTCTCGTTGTTATGTTGGCGCTGTGTTCACCGCCTGAGAAGAACAGGGGAGAGACATCTTAATAACAGCTTTTCCCATTCAACTCGAGACTCTGCAGGGCACTAAATTGTTACCTGAGCCCAAGTCGAGTCTATGTGACTGACTGGCTAATAACCGTCTGCCTTTGATCCAGTGCTATTATGAGACTTAAGCCTGAAATCAACCAAGCGATTACAACCCAGAAACGAAGGGCAACTGTCTACAGATGCACTGAGGAACAACAAAGTCTTTCCAGGGTCTAATTCACAGCAGTGCACTTCCATGTCCTAGTTTGCAACTCTCGGTGGTTCGTTGGAGATTGAGAGGAACCGAACCTACCACTTTCCATGGAGAATTTAAGGCAATAACTGTGAAATTAAAGTGACGACCACTTCCACTGGCGGTGACACTAATTGTTGAATTGATTCATTCCAAGCAGATAACTTTTTCAATCTTGGTCCTCTTAGTCCATCTCTTAAATGTAATCCAGGATAGTGACACCCACACTAATGAGTTCCCAAGTTAATTAGTAAGCTAGATATCAACAAATATCAATCACATTTCACGAAGACATATATAGGGGCAAAGAATAAAACTTTTCATTTAGCAACAATTACAATTCAGAGCTTGAGGCCAAAAGCATTTATCATCGGATGTTAAGGTACTCCTAGATCTTGCGGCTGCAGAGAAGAAAATGTTAAGAAACTAAGATTTTTTTCTGACATCTGAGATCCACAAAATCTTACTCCAGTGCAATTCAGGGATATAAAACATGTCAGAGCTGCCTACGTTGACAGTGGTTTGGTATAACGATGAATTTCAGGGAGAAGGTATGGTTCATTTGATCACCTGGGCCTTGCAGAGGTGTAAACAACAACAAGTACTTTGCATTCAGATATATTTGGTATAAATTAAACCCAATAATGAATACACTGCTATTCTTGCAATGATCTTGCATCATTGTATGCCGCTCGTAACATTACAAATGACCCCGCAGATGTTTAATTCACATTTAAAAGAATATGATACCACAATTCATGCTACCTGAAGTGACAGTGTAGCACCAACACTTAAATGTACACCCACCTCATTAGTATTTAGTCCACAGTCTCAATTTCAGTCAAGACTTTCACTATTGTTGTCATTATATGACAGCGGTCTTGTGAATCTGATGTCATCCCAGTTCGTCTTTTTATGGAAGTGTTTGCAACCTTGAGTCCGGCCGTAACAGCCATCATTAATAATTATTTAGCAAATGGAGTTGTACCAGCGAGTTTCAAACATGCTGTGGTCCACCCTCTGCTTAAGAAACCTCATCTTGATCCATCTATCCTCAGTAATTTCAGACCTATTTCCAAGTTTCCTTTTATATCAAAACTATTAGAGAGAGCTGTTTACAGTCAGTTGGATTCCTACATCAGTATGTCTAATTTTTTGGATACTTTCCAGTCGGGTTTTAGGTCTCTGCACAGCACAGAAACGGCATTGTTGAAAGTTAGCAATTACCTTTTGCAAGTTCTTGATACTGGTTCACATGCGGTTCTTGTTTTGTTGTATTTAAGTGTGGCATTCGATACAATTGATCAAAGTAGTATGTTACATCGGTTGGAAAACTGGTGGGAATTCAGGGTGTTGCTTTGCAGTGGTTGGCTTCTTATCTCAAAGACAGAACCTTCTCAGTGAGAATTGGGAAGCTTTCTTCATCGTCGGCTCCTTTGTCATGCGGTGTGCCCCAAGGGTCCATTTTAGGCCCTCTTCTCTTTTAACTTTACATGCTTCCATTGGATGCCATTTTTAAGAAATATAAGATCTCCTACCACTGCTATGCTGACGATACTCAGTTCTATCTTCCGGCAAAAACTGACAGCAGTGACTCTTTGGATGTGCTTTACAACTGTTTGAGGAGATAAAAGGTTGGATGGCTAATAATTTTCTATAGTTAAACGAAAAGCAAAAGTGAAATTCTGATTTTAGGCCACTCTAGGACTTCATCTGTTTTATACTGGAAATATTGGCTTACATTCATTTCTTTACTCATCTTTGAGAAATAAATTAGCACAGTGGTAAAGGGCAGCTTCTTCCATCTGAGATCAATTGCTAAATTAAAACGGTCGTTTCGCTACAAAGATTTGGAGACAGTAATCCATGCATTTGTAACATCACGCCTGGAATACTGTAACTCCCTTTATTTTGGCCTACCTCAAACGGCAATTTCTCGTCTCCAAGTTGTTCAAAATTCTGCAGCAAAGCTGCTTACTGGAACAAAAAAGAGGGATCACATTTCTCCAATTCCAGCGTGTTTACATGGGCTTCCTGTAAAGTTTAGAATTGATTTTAAAATAACTGTCTTTGTGTAAAAGGCTTTATCTGGCCTTGCACCTAAATACATCAGTGACCTTCTGATTACTTACTCTCCTCGAGGAGCACTTAGGTCTAATAATGAGCTTATTTTAACTGTTCCACTTTGTCGCTGTAAAACCAAGGGTGGTCGGGCTTTTTTAGCTGCAGCCCCTAAACTTTGGAATAGTTTGCCTGTAAATGTGTCACAATATCATCGGAGCAAGGGAATGAGGAGACAAGGAGTTCTTCAAATGAATGCCTTTTACTGAAATCCAACAGCAAAGAAACACAGAACATGGATACATCAAGTGACGATTGACATGGAGACATGGGGCAGAACATACTATGAATAGACAGGACTAACTAGACACACCTGGAACATAATCAAAGCACACGGCTGGGACTAACTGAACTAATAATGAACTAATAGCAATACTAGAACAGGAAAACCAAATATGGGCACGGAAACACAGTACAACACAAGACACAGGGAAACAAAGTCTGACAAAATGTGAGACTTGCTCCTTCACTAGCTAGGTTTAAGTTTGTCCTCAAATCAAATTAGTTTTCTCAGGCTTTTGATTAATGTTAGTTAAGGCTCTGATGTCAATTTGCTCTGATTCTATTTTGTGTTTAATTTTCATATGATGCATGTTTTCTTTATGCTTTTTATTTACTGTATTTTGTAGTACAGCACTTTGGTGCAACTCTGTTGCTTTTAAATGTGCTATAGAAATACATTTTGACTTGACTTGACCCGATCCTTCTGAGTCTGGACAGCTGCAAATGATCATTTTCACAGCTGCAATTTGGATATTATCCTGCTAAGCCTTCAAAGAAATTTGAAGACGTAGACGATGATGATAGAGAGATTCAAATAGCCCAATTCCATCCCCTTTGTTCCCTGAGCTGATCTAAAATGTGCAAGAAATTAGGAATCACAACTAAAATCAAAGCAGTTGTCTTTTATAACAACGGCATCAGGAACTTCCAGAATAGGATTATTAATGATCTCATTACATATTGTTAAACAATGCAGTGGACACTGGCTAATTAACGATATTTGGAAGACTATTACTATTAGTGATGTACTAAAATGACATTTTTTGCCTAAAAACTGTGATATAGGGCTGTGGATAGTTGGGGAATGGTATGCTAGCCTCTCACTGCCTGTATAATACATTGGTCAGAGAGGTGAATGGTACAGAGTATAGACATGCTCACTGTCTGAATTTCTCTATGCGCATGTCTCAGCTGTAAACGCTGTCTCTATGTAAAAGTGCGTTGAGTACCCAGAAAAGCACTTTATAAATATAACAAATTATTATTATTATTATTATTACTACTATTATAATTATTATACCTAGACCCAGCACCTAGCAATGTCATAGCAATAGCAACCACACATAATACTCTAGAAGCCACATAGCAAGCAACATGATAATAATAACTACTAAGAACACCTTAGTAACCTCATAGTAACACTCTGCAGCAAGCAATGGTATTGCAACCACCCAGAACACCCCAGCAGGCACATTACAAAAAAATCAGTCAAACTACCTCATCAACTGTACAGAAACATCATAAAAATCATTCAGTACAAATACCACTTCCTAAAATAATCAAATGGCTTAGCAGCCACCCAAAACTCTTTAGCAAACTCATTTGCAAATTGTTGAAAACCACTCAGAACATCTTAGTAACCTCACTGAAACACCCGTGCAGCTAGCAATCTTAGCAACCACCCAGAACTCCCAAGCAACCACATAGTAAAATATTAAAAACCACTCAAAACATCTTAACAACTTTATAGCAACATCCTGACTGACTTAGAAAAAAAAAAACATTACATCTTAGAAATTGAACAGCAACATCCTAAAAACCACTCAGAACCCAACACAAGCAATGCCTTAACAACCACTCAAAATACCATAGAAATTACACAGTAATATGTTAACAACCACTGAGAGCAGAAACATACTAACAAACACTCACGGTACCTTAGCTACTACACAACAACATCCTAACAACTCAGAACACAACCTCATAGCAAAACCTTACAGTTAACAATGCCTTAGAAACCACCCAAAACCCGTAGTAACAACATAG
The DNA here is from genome assembly GCA_027422405.1 of Ptychobarbus kaznakovi. Lineage (NCBI taxonomy): Eukaryota > Metazoa > Chordata > Actinopteri > Cypriniformes > Cyprinidae > Ptychobarbus > Ptychobarbus kaznakovi. The sequence goes on from CM049815.1 coordinate 15,362,552, forward strand.
CAACATACTAACAACCACTCTGAACTTCTTAACAGCCATAAAGCAACACTTCACCGCTAGAAATACCCTAGCAACCACTCAGAAAATCTTAGAAACTGCACAGTAATATTTTAACAATCACCCAGAGTAGCAACATCCTAACAACCACTTATTCCCCCTTAGCTAATGCACAGCAACACCATAACAACCACTCAGAACACCGTAGCAACCTCATAGCTACACCTGCATCATGCATTGTCATAGCAACCACCCATAACTCCCTAGCAACAACTCAAAGCATCTTAGATACTCCACATTAATGTGTTAGCAAACACTGAGAACAACAACATCTTAACAACCACTCACAGAACCTTAGCAACTGCACATCCTAACAACATCTTAACAATTACGGCCTAGCAACCTCAAAGTCAAACACTTTGCAGCTAGCATTGCCTTGGGAAGCAACTAGATACTCATAGCAACCACATAGCAAAATTCTAACAACCACCCATGACACCTTGACAACCTTAAAGCAACACCCTACAGTAAGCAACACATTAGCAACCCCTCAAAACATCATATAAACTGTACAATTATGTATTAACAACAGCTTAAAGCGGCAACATATTAACACACACTCACAGCACCTTAACAGCTGCACACCAACAACCTAATAACCACTCAGAACACTATATCAACCTTAAAAATCACCTAGAACCCCCTAGTAGAACCTCTCAGAACAGCTTAGCAACTCCACAGCAATGCAGCCAAAACATTTTAGAACACCATAGCAACAAGCAATGGCCTGCAACTAACAATGTCATAGCAACAACCCGGAACACCCTACCAGCTGCATATTAAAACAACATAAACCACTAAAAAGTGCAACACATCATAGTGTTGAGATTTGAGTTGTCTTGTTTTAATCTTAAACATGTCTCTGAAACGGATGGAAGAAAAAAGAGCTGTAAAGAGATTTAACTCACCAAATAAAACTTTTATTTATAGTAGAAGTGTTCATGTTACACCTCTACAATCTCCGAGAGCTTGATTACATCCAAACCACAAAAAGCCGTTTGACAAACAAACTCTCATTTAATATGAATCAATCCGTTTTCTCCTTGGCTGCCCTCATCTCAGGCATGAGTGTGTTTATTTGGGTAAGACCATCTGAACACTCTATAACTACTCTAAACCAAATCACATCCTTGGCAGGATCTGTTGAAATGTTTATGAGAGATAACACAACACTTGAAGTCACTTCTCTGGAGTATTAAAGACACGTTAGCCCTTGGGATGTCCTGAACTTTGTGTTGGAGGCACACACAATACATGGACAAAATCTAGTCAGCGTAAAGTACTTGATGATGTGCAAAATGTGAAAATGTGTGATCAGTCAAGTCAGCTGTGAAAAAGCTATAAAAAACTAGAAATGGTAGTGTAAATATTGGTACATTATCATTATTCCAAACCTAAGAACATTTTAAAACACAAAATGCTTAAAATACATACCAATACAGGTGCATTTCAATAAATTAGAATGTCGTGGAAAAGTTTTTTATTTCAGTAATTCAACTCAAATTGTGAAACTCGTGTATTAAATAAATTCGATGCACACAGACTGAAGTAGTTTAAGTCTTTGGTTCTTTTAATTGTGATGATTTTGGCTCACATTTAACAAAAACCCACCAATTCAACAAATTAGAATATCCTGACATGCCAATCAGCTTATCAACTCAAAAACCTGCAAAGGTTTCCTGAGCCTTCAAAATGGTCTCTCAGTTTGGTTCACTAGGCTACACAATCATGGGGAAGACTGCTGATCTGACAGTTGTCCAGAAGACAATCATTGACACCCTTCACAAGGAGGGTAAGACGCAAACATTCTTTGCTAAAGAAGCTGGCTGTTCACAGAGTGCTGTATCCAAGCATGTTAACAGAAAGTTGAGTGGAAGGAAAAAGTGTGGAAGAAAAAGATGCACAACCAACCGAGAGAACCGCAGCCTTATGAGAATTGTCAAGCAAAATCAATTCAAGAATTTGGGTGAACTTTACAAGGAATGGACTGAGGCTGGGGTCAAGGCATCAAGAGCCACCACACACAGACGTGTCAAGCAATTTGGCTACAGTTGCCATCAGAGGCGTCTTACCTGGGCTAAGGAGAAGAAGAAGAACTGGACTGTTGCCCAGTGGTCCAAAGTCCTCTTTTCAGATGAGAGCAAGTTTTGTATTTAATTTGGAAACCAAGGTCCTAGAGTCTGGAGGAAGGGTGGAGAAGCTCATAGCCCAAGTTGCTTGATGTCTGTGATGTCTGTGATGATTTGGGGTGCAATGTCATCTGCTGGTGTTGGTCCATTGTGTTTTTGGAAAACCAACGTCACTGCACCCATTTACCAAGAAATTTTGGAGCACTTCAAGCTTCCTTCTGCTGACCAGCTTTTTAAAGATGCTGATTTCATTTTCCAGCAGGATTTGGCACCTGCCCACACTGCCAAAAGCACCAAAAGTTGGTTAAATGACCATGGTGTTGGTGTGCTTGACTGGCCAGCAAACTCACCAGACCTGAACCCCATAGAGAATCTATGGGGTATTGTCAAGAGGAAAATGAGAAACAAGAGACCAAAAAATGCAGATGAGCTGAAGGTCACTGTCAAAGAAACCTGGGCTTCCATACCACCTCAGCAGTGCCACAAACTGATCATCTCCATGCCACGTCGAATTGAGGCAGTAATTAAAGCAAAAGGAGCCCCTAGCAAGTATTGAGTACATATACAGTAAATTCAAATACTTTCCAGAAGGCCAACAATTCACAAAAAAAAAAAAAAATTATTTGTATTGGTCTTATGAAGTATTCTAAATAGTTGAGATTGCCTAAGCAACCAGACAGCAAAATGCTAACTATTAAACAGAATTCATCAGAAACTGCACATTGGTGTGGTAACAATATTAAAAACGAATACAAAATATACAAAAACGAATATCTTAGCAATCGTATGACAATACCCTGCAGCTCGATATGCTTTAGCAACCACCCACAACAACCTAGAAACCACAAAGTAAACAGGACACCTTAGCAACTGTAGAGAAACATCCTAACAACCACTCAGACGATCTAACAATCTTATAGCAACACCCTGCAGCTAGCATTGCCTTAGCGACTTCTCACAACTCCTTAGCAACCGCAAAGCAAGATCCTAAGAAACACATTTTAGTCTTGTAACACACCCTGCTTCTAACAATGCCTTAGCAACCACCCACAACACCCTAGCAACCACATAGCAAAATGCTAACAATCAGACACCTTAACAACTGCGCATCAGCACTCAGAACAGCATAGCAGCTGCAAAACAAAATCAACCACTCAGAACATCTTAGCAACCTTATAACAACACCCTGCAGCTAGAAATGCCTTAGCAACCACTCAGAACAATAAAAGACTGCACAACTAATATAAATTCCCTAATGTAAGAGTTTAATCTAAAATGATATTCAACAAGGTACACCATAACAACTACGCATCAGTGTGCTGACAACTAGTCAGAACAACTTAGCAACTGTAAAGTAATATCTTAGCAATACTCAGAAAATCTCAATCTCGTAACAACCTCCTGCAGCTAGAAATGCCTTAGCAACCCTCCCAAACCTCCCTTACTACCATGGCAAAAAAACAACAACAAATAAATAAAAAAAACAGAACACTTATTAAATCAATGCAAAACTGTGAATTCACACCGGGTGGTATACGGCTCAAACGTGTCTTCCTTACAAGTTGAAAAATGTCAACTTGACCTGAAAATTTGCATGACGCGTTGTCACGCAAGCCAATCAGCAAAGAGTTTATTGTCCAGTTGTATCAGAAAATGGAAGAGAGTATTACACGATGCAATGTTTTTCTTCAAGTGACTGACACAAAAACATCCCGCAAGTAATCTAGAGCGATAACGCAATGTGAAAATTATATTCCCATTTGGTGTGCACACACTTTTAGCAACTATGCAATTCGTTAACTGCCACTCAAAACAACATAATCTAATTAAAACACCCTGCAGCTAGCATTGTATTAGTAACCACCCAGAACTCCATAGCAACCACTCAACCCTCGCACCCTTGCATTCTCAACCCTTTTTAAGTCCACAATGTGCCATTTTTCAAAATAACATTATACTCAACAATGAAAAAGGGTGGTGTTTAATTGTATTAATCATCAATGATTTGTATTCATGATTAGTCTGTTAAACAGCTCTCCATTTCTTACATGAAGACTGCGGCAATGTTTCCTTGATGTATTTAATTAAATAAAACAGACCACCGCAACCCTCAACACAGCATCCCGAGGGCATTCAACATACATCTTTTTGGAAATGTTCTCAGGTGCATCTTGTCCTCTAGTGGACAGAAGTTCAGTGAGCACGTTTAATTTGAATTAAATGTAGCACGTTAAAGTCTTAATGTCAGCAGTTATGCACATGCATACAAACATACTGTAGCTGAGGATAATGAAGTCAACGGCATTCCACATCACACAGTGCTGGGTTCTCAACCATATGAAAAAGCATTTCCATCGTCTCCCACAGGATAAGCACGGTGCCACTTGTGCGCCAAAGCAATAAGAGTGATAAACAGTGTGAACTGCCACTCATACAGGATAATCAAATACGCAAATTAGGATCATTAATAACTGTCTCCTCTCTTCAAATCCTGAGTGGACTGTAAATCACTTCATAAATAAAAATGAATGAACAAGCCGGGGTGGTTGGCAAATCTGGCATGCGAAGAGAAGATGACAAATACCTGAAGGTAGGTGTGGACGTAGGTGTTTCGTTTGGTTTAATTTCAAAATAAAGTCTGCAAAAATACTTGCAAAAAAGAGAAGTGATAAAAGACTTGTGATGAAGCGAGAAATGTTGCTAATCTGAGCTCCACTGCACTGACAGAAGAGATATATACCACCTCACTGCTAAATTGGACAGTAAGCCCAATTAACAGAATTTGCTGAGTGCTGAAAAGCCTCTGTGAATCCAAAGAGAAACCATTTGTGAGCTGCTACAACATAAAGATAGCTACTCGCACATTTCTATATTACATTTTGGATTTTGAATTCAAAATATTTGTTTGACAAAGCAGGTCATAACACTGTTTCTTCTGTTGTGTTCCATGAATGAGGCTCAATGTCCCTATCAGTAAATGTACAGTAAAAGAACATTCATTTTCCGCCTAAATTTGTGGCCATAAAGTAATCACAGTGAAACACCCTGCCAAACGAACTCTGAGCACTGTTGTTTTTGCCAACATACTGACCTCTGTGCCAAAGTCTCCTTGGAAAGCCTTAGCACATATCATAAGAAGTCTTTCCCTCCAGCACTTGAGGCACTTCACACGCGACACATTTAGCCAAAACATGCTTAATCTCCAACTCAATCTCACAGGAATATGAAAGTATTTATTGAGGTGGCGATTTTGTATGAAATTGAGAGATGAGAATTGAGAGATGATAATGTGAATTGTATGGAGCCTCACACATGACATGCAGAAAAAAAAAAAATATATATATATTTACACTCACCGGCCACTTTATTAGGTACACATGTTCAATTGCTCGGTAACACAAATTGCTAATCAGCCAATCACATGGCAGCAACTCAATGCATTTAGGCATCTAGATGTGGTGAAGACGACTTGCTGAAGTTCAAACCGAGCATCAGAATGGGGAAGAAATGGGATTTAAGTGACTTTGAACGTGGAATGGTTGTTGGTGCCAGACGGGCAAAGTATTTAAAAAACTGCTGATCTACTGGGATTTTCACGCACAACCATCTTTAGTGTTTACAGAGAATGATCTGAAAAAGAGAAAATATCCAGTGAACGGCAGTTGTGTGGATGAAAGGAGTTTAGAGGAGAATGGGCAGACTGGGTAGAGATGATAGAAAGGCAACAGTAACTCAAATAACCACACGTTACAACCAAGGTATGCAGAATACCATCTCTGAATGCACAACACGTCGAACCCTGAAGCAGATGGGCTACAGCAGCAGAAGACCACACCGGGTGCCGCTCCTGTCAGCTAAGAACAGGAAACGGAGGATACAATTCGCACAGGCTCACCAAAATTGGACAATATAAGATTGGAAAAACGTTGCCAGGTCTGATTTGAGTCTCGATTTCTGCTGCGACATTCAGATGGTAGGGTCAGAATTTGGCGTAAATTACATGAAAGCATGGATAAATCCTGCCTTGTCTCAACGGTTCAGGCTGGTGGTGGTGGTGTAATGGGATATTTTCTTGGCACACTTTGCGCCCCTTAGTACCAATTGAGCATTGTTTAAACGCCACAGCCTACCTGAGTATTGTTGCTGACCATGTCCATCCCTTTATAACTACAGTGTACCCATATTCTGATGGCTACTTCCAGCAGGATAATGCACCATGTCACAAAGCTCAAATCATCTCAGACTAGTTTCTTGAACATGACAATGAGTTCACTTTACTCAAATGGCCTCCACAGTCACCAGATCTCAATCCAATAGAGCACCTTTGGGATGTGGTGGAACGGGAGATTCGCATCATGGATGTGCAGCCGACAAATCTGCAGCAACTGCGTGATGCTATCATGTCAATATGGACCAAAATCTCTGAGAAATATTTCCAACACCTTGTTGAATCTATGCCACAAAGAATTAAGGCAGTTCTGAAGGCAAAAGGGGTCCAACCCGATACTAACAAGCTGTACCTAATAAAGTGGCCAGTGAGTGTATGATGCACATTGTGATGCACATATAGTGCCCACAGATAGAATTCATTCTGATGACTAATTTAATTTGTTCCCTTGTTTTAGTTAAATTGTGGCCAATTATTAAGAATGTGGCCTCATTACACAAATTATACGAATAAATTAAAATGAGGGAACAAATTCGTATAAAATGGCCACTATTTAAAAAAAGAGAAGAAATTAATAAGTTGGAACAGTTTTTTATTTGTGACCAGGATTTAACTAAAATGAGGGAACACATATTAACTTGTGGCAACAATTTAACTAAAATGGGGGAACAGACGAGGGAACAAATTCTTTATTAATGGCAACGATAAAAACAAAATGTTGTCTGTATGTAATGTGCAGGGTCCTGAAGAATCTACATTATAGAAAAATGTAAGCATGAAGGTCCACACCATACCTAACCATCAGTGAGGTTTAAGCATATTATATGAAAATTAATGAATGAGATTGTACAAATTAGCCTGCAGATTTGCCAAAACGGACATTGCTATGAGATTGTGTTGTGCTTTCCTAAAGTCAAAAAATGCATCTATTTTCCTTCTATAATGCAATGTATTTTAGTAGAATCAGAATATTAAATATCTAAAAACCATGGTTGGATTTTTTTTCCATCTGAAATTGACTGGATCATGAAAAGAGCGTGAAACAAGGCAGCTGAAGGGGACCGTTTAAAGGATGAAGTCGAAAAAGGAAAGTCCTTGAAAGATGGCTTTTGAATAACTGACAAAACATTCCGAATCAAGTTCAACGACTCAAACTGATGAATCATTCACAATAAAACTATCAATGTTTATATTATATATTGCATATGGTCAATTTTGTTCAAATCTGTGTATTTATCATTTGCTAATACAACTGATTTGAAAAGTCAGTTGAATTGTTTCAAAGAACCACTTCAAAGGACCACTTTGATGAGTCTTTAAGGTAACCAAGCTCGTTATGAAATTAATCAATGATTCTGTGAGTTGAAGAACTGTTTGGGCTGTTTCAATTCACTACAAATCCTGCCAAACAGCCATGAGCAAAGACTGATTTTGTGGAGTTCAACTGATTCATTAAAACATGCAAGAGAATGGTTTGTTTACAAATTGAGCATCCCTGTACAACTTCACACTTTTCTTAAGGAGCATGAAACAATCACTAGGTTATTTTGTTGACAAACCATAGGCCCCATTAAGCAACCACAATTACTCTGCATGTCAGGTTACACCTTACCATCTAATTTGTGCCCTAAAAGGTACAAGTCAAGTTCCAGTAATTGGCCTCACTCACTAATGAGCGAGACATCTGGAATCAATCTGCTTTCCTTGGGGCACAGCACACTTTGTTTTGCAAGACATTTGTGTGAAATGTGTCTCAGAGACACAACATCCCCACCGTTAACAGACAATTGTGTTATTTACATATTCATTTATGTGAGAGGTGAGCTACTTGTTGTGGGGAAACACTGCGAATTGATGGTTTGAAGATGTCTCAAGCAATCAACTTTGTATTGTAGGTGAATGAGTAAAGCAATCCAAACATTTCTCAGTGAACAAGGCTTGTTTTTAAAAAATATAATCAGTAAACACTGATGAAACTGACAGGTTGTTATTAGTACAACCAACATAAGTCTTAACAACACTTCTGTTTACTTATGCAGAGACTGGTTTGAGTTTTTCAGAGCTTTAACTTCAAAGATTTCTTGTTTATTGTTGTGTCTGACTCACCCGCTTCTCTGGAAATCTGCATGAAGGCCTCGACTCCCTTCTCGCCGTAGCTTCCCTCTGAGGCCACTGTAGACACGTAGTTCCACCCCATCAGTTTCACTATGTCCACCATAGCTTGCGCCTGGAAGGAGTCGGGAGGTACCACGCGAGAGAAGAAATCGTACCGGCGGTCATCGCTCAGCTCTGGAGCGGTGGAGGCGTAGCTGATCTGCGGAATCTGAAACCAGGCAAAAAGAAGGCGGTTAGATTCACTGTCACTGCGGTTGCTAAACTGAGTTGGCCCAATTTGTATTTCCGTCAGCTCTTGTAATGGAAAATGATGGAGTGTTTCAATAACTCAAACTTCCATAGGCCAGTCCCTAGAGGATTTTGCGGGACTGTTTTTTTTTTTTGTCCTAGAATTACTGATTTTGCTGTGGCTTTTCTCAAATTTTGCGTTGATATTTGTGGCATTTCTTATTGTTTTGCAGTGAAAATATACCATGGACAACATTCTTCGAACATTGTTATGCCTTTTCTGACTTCGAGAACCATCGTAGGGCTCCAGACTAACATTTGAGGACACCAGTGCCATTAAGTTCTACAGAACCAGCACCTGACAGTAAAGCACTCTCCCTAATCGCACATGTACATCTCGGAGATGTCTATTTGATGTCTGCATTTACATATGTAAGACGTATTTTAGGGTGTTTGCTCCTCTACAATACGTCTCTAAGACGTTTCCTGTCAGATGTCAAATAGACATTTATTAGAATGCATGTGAAAACTGCTTCTGAGACGTTTATCAGATGACAAGGCAGATGTTTCCCAGATCTTTAGCAAATGTCTTACAGATTTACTTGTGCTGTCTGGGTAGTTGAGATGTAGAAAAATGTACTTTTATTACTGCTATTCATATTGTCTAAATATAATTTGATTAAAAAAAATATATAAACATTTTATATATATATATATATAAAATGTTTATATATAATCAAATTATATATATATATATATATATATATATATATATATATATATGGAGTGGAAATGGCTAATAAGCCTATAAGTCTCTGCAGCCATATAGTGGTAATTTAATGTCCTTTTTATTTTTAAATAAGTGTTTGCTTTCCTACATTATGAAACTTTTAGTTTTTATATGGAGGCAACCTATGAAGGGTGAACAAATAATGTCATCACATTAAAAATAACTTTCAAATTAGGTAGGCTAATATTTAAAGCTTTGAAGTGCTGGGAAAAGTTGTTTTGTTTAAAACTAATTGTTTCTGCCAAAGTTGTTCAGTTAAATCCATGTAGAGCTGTCTATGTTAATGTGTTAACACATGCGATGAATTCAAAACCCTTAACCAATTAACGCAACATTTGTGAAACATAATTTATATTCTAAAACTTTTTTCCCAATTTTGCTTCTCTGTTTGCAATCAGCTCATTTTGAAGCCGCTAAACTCCAGGAAAGTTTTCAGTCCAGTGATAGAGCAAGCAAATCCATTCAAGCAATTATTCTAAAACAGGGAAATGTAAAGAAAACCAGGCTGATTAAATAAGAGATGGCGGAGAGAATAGATACTCTTGTTGCATTTTCAGTGAATTATTAATTCCAGTGTGTTTCGCTCAAGCTCTGTGATTGTTTCTGAAGAGCGCGAGAGATCACAGTGTGAAATACAGACTGAACGTAACGTCAAAACATCCCACCACTGTATTATATGTAAACTACGTTTTATCGGCAGTAAAAGGAAACCAGTTTTTTTATGTTTGAGTTTTGATGGTTGAGGATTGCAATCAAGGTAAAGACGATTGTGGTGAAAATGATGATTGAAAATACTTCCACACACAGTTGAAGAAAAAAATTGTTTCCACACACATAATAATAATTTGTCTGATGTTGCTGTGTTTAACATATATTGAATACTTTGGTTCTTTGTGTCCTTTTGTATCAAGTGTCCTTTTTTAAAAAAAGTTATATATGTTTTGGTTTATGTATGTAAATAATGACATTTTAAGCAAGACAAATATTAATCAGTAATGCACAAAAAGTGTGTGATTACATTAAAAATAATAATCTATTGACCAAAACAAAGTATAAATGTATAATAAAATGTGCACTAATTTATATTGTGTTTGTTATGTGTTTTAATGCCTACTTTCTAAAGACTGTAAATAAATTTAAAATAAATATTATAATAAATATAGAGAAAGGGAGAATAAAGCAGAAAAAATAATGATAAAAATACTTGTATAATGCAATATGTAAAGGCTAATGTCACCAAAAAGATGCAGAGAACAGAGCAAGGCGAGCATTTGTGTTTAGCATATACATTTATTTATTTTTAATGCATCGTTTCGCTAATATACCCTTAATCGTCTGGTAATGTTTATAACTGTTTTTACTTGGTAATTTTGACAGATATCAATTATACTGAAAAAATTATAAACAAACTTTTGTTTTTGCCCCATTTTTCATGAGCTGTGTAACAAAAGACCTATTTCTCTCAAATATTGACTTTCAAATCTGATCACCCTTTGCCGAGATAATCCATCCACCTCACAGGTGTGGCTGTCGATTAGACAGCATGATTATTGCAAGCCGTACAATAAAAGCCACTCTAAAATGCAGTTTTACATTGGGTCCGTGGGGTCCGAAAACCAGTTTCTGGTGTGACCACCATCATATTCTCCTTCACATAGGATAGGTTGTTGATTGTGGCAAGCTCTCTTCAATGCTGTGCGATTGCTGGAATAGGAACACTCATACGCCGATCCAGGGTTTTTCAAACATGTCAATGGCTGACATTGGTGTGGTGTGGTTACAGTGGTCTGCGTTGTGAGGCCGGTGTACTCCCATTCTCTGAAACAGCGAGTGCCGCATTTAAGTCGTTCACCTCAGAAGAGGTCATGCTGAGAATATACACAAACACTAAAAGGGTCACTTAACACCGTTTAGCAAAAAATCGCAACGATTCTACTCCCATGTCCTCCTAATGTACAGTCAAGGATGACTTCAACTCTGAAATTTGACGATTCAACCTCTCGAAAAGAAAAAGACCAATGATGAATTAGCTATCTAATATACAAATGCTGTTTGGCAGATACAAAACAAACAGATAGACTTTCAGTCACCCACCAGCTGTTGGTGCAAGCCGTGCGCCAATTTATTATTGGACAAGCTGAAAATACTCATTGTTTTTTGTTTTTGCCTTGTAATGAAACAGCGAGTGCCGCATTTAAGGCACCTCAGAAGAGGTCAGCTGAGAATATACCAAACCAAAAGGGTCATTAACACCGTTTAGCAAAAAATCAACGATCACTCCCATGTCCTCCTAATGTACATCAAGGATGACTTCAACTCTGAAATTTGACATTCAACCTCTCGAAAATGGCTATTTTCCAGCCTGTTCAATAACCACAACATTGCTTTTTCCAGCCTGTTCAATAACCACTTGCTTTGAGTCAAATTTCAGTATTAAGGGGGACCTGAATATGTAAATGACTTCACACAATTTCAGATAAGCTAATCTGCAGCAGCCCTCGCAAGCAAGCTAACAATATCCCGTATTATCCACCAAAGCCCAGGCATGTTTTCTATTTTCTGACAGATGCTTTGTCACGTCTTCTGCGTTAGAAGTCTTGCACTCAAACTCTGAACAATTCACAGTTATATTATCAAGGCATGCAAAAGCACGTTGTGCCCAGCATTCATGTGACATTTTTTTTTTTTCTGTTTACTCGGTAAACACTGTAAAGTAACCTTGAAATGACCCTCAAAAGGCAAGTGAACAAAAATAAAATATGATGTTCTTTTTAAGTACATATCTGGGGGAAAACTCACCAACATACCAATAAGAAAGACTTTATAAGGGAAAGTTAATGGGACACTTGGAGAAAAAACAGACCTGCAACTAATGGGTGAATTGAGAAAAAACTGGCCATGAATGATTATGGAACATGAAATTGATTTAAAAAGGCTACTTTGCAAAAATATGGTTAAATCTTACAATAAGTTAGCTACTAGTACACACAAACACCATCCTAAAGGTCAATGCTCCAGTGGACTTCTAAGAAATTCAACATATCCTTTGAAAAATTCTATATGAGTTTGACTTAAGTTGCGCTCAGGGTTTTCTTTGCAATTATCTTCATGCTTTTTCTCCATTTGACACAGGTCTGGGATTACTTGATCTTTGACCAAGTCGGGCCAGATGAATTCTTCTCAAAGTTAATTCCCTTCTCTGAAGAGGGGTTCCTGCTTTACAGCCAGCAAACTTTTGCCAAATGCTGTTTCTTTTTTCAATTAGCCTTTTGATCCTGCTAGATTTAATGGTGAGCGAAGCTTTTCCATTAAATCATTTGGCATGTAGGAAAATATACGAAGGTCAGAACATGGGGGTAGACGTGAGAACTGTGTGCTTTTGAGAGAAAAACACCAGTGTATTAAGTGATACATAAGATGAAAACAAAACAGTAACGATCATGTTGCATTGAAAACAGAAGCCCTCATTGCATTGGAAGCTCTGTGCTGTATTGAACAATGTGTTTTCCTAAAAACTATTTTGCAAGCTGTCAGTTTCTTTGCTAATTCTTTTTCCTGGCATGCAACTATATTGGCTCTGGCAGCGTGAATGCAATTTTTGGAAATCTCAGACACTTTTGGAAAGAAAATGGGGAACAAAGCATATTTATGCACTGAATATTAAACTTTAATTATATTATTGCAATGAAGAAACAAAATACAAAAGGAATAGGACAAACTTTTCTTGTCCGCAGCTTGTACCACGGCTCAAGGTGTCTGAGAGGTCATGCTAACTGCTAAGACGCAAACAAAATAAAACACAAAATAAACAAAGACACTTAAAATTTCAATAAATGTATCATATACAATCTGAAACCATTGTTATTTACCATGAGTAATAATAAAAAAAAAATATTAAGTTGTGGAAATGTATTAGTTAATATATGTGGGAAACCTTTGGTAAACCTGCAATTACCAAAAAATATTACTTACTGTCAGACACCCTGACACTTTCATGAAACCAACTTTACAAGCAACTTCTTAATTGTATATTTCCTAAAGGTAATGATACAACTTTCAATCCCCCCCCAGATTTACCACTTCTGCTAATAATAATGATTTGTAGTTAAAGTATGAGTCAGTCAGAAAGCGACTATATACATACGACTGTATTTTGTTTGTTACTTGGAAGACATTTTTGCAATACCATCACCAGCTGAAGCAATTACATTTTGCCTCTTTCAAGTCAAGTCAAGGTCCTGAAGCAAGAAGTCATCATTCAAACGGTTCAATTGAAAGACTGTTTCTTTCGCCTACAGCAAGCTTTGACTATAGCCACACCTTGAGGAGTCAGAAGGAACAGATCTCAAAACCCCAAAAGATCAGAACGAATTGAGGCCTACAGTTTTTAAAACCAAAACCCTTTCGAGTTCCTCCATCTTTCTTTCACAGTCTTGTCTCTCACAGACACACAAATAATATCAAGGCCCTGGATCGTAGCCTCAGCCCTTGTAAGCTGTCAACTGTGTATTTATGTGTCTGTGTGGATGACAGGAAGGGCCGTGATGAACATTGTTCGGCTTAGGGATGGCGCCCCATTATCGGACTCCATTATCTTGTCTATCAGTGTGACTGATCTGAAGGTGGCGGATACTGTGTCCACAGAATCCAGGGGCCTGTCCTGTGTCAAGTCAGGAGGTGTAAGAATAAGGTGTTCTGTCAGGCTATCCGTCAGGTGAAGGTGTCTTTTATTCAGCCACACAAACAGAGCCCGAAGACTCTCGTGGCATCTTGTGGCCTTCACGTTCTTAAGTGATTACTGGTGTCACGGTAAAAATTGATGCCTAAAGCTGGATTGCCAGTGTGACAATAAGATAATTCTGGGACTGAGAAACTCGGAGGCATGTTTAACTGATGCATTTTGCTTAAATTGTCCCTCCCAAACGAGGAAAAAAGACAGGGCCAAGATTTTACATTCTGTTTACTCAAATTATGCCAAAACAGGCTTGCGTTTACAAAATCTATTTTGTTTTCAAGACACTTGAGTCTTATTATCGCACCTAAATAGCTTCATACCATCTTGCGCCTCACACTCTGTGCTTATCTTCTGGTGTGATTCTCCTTTCTGAATTACGATCAAACCCCTCTGAAAGTACTCAGTCCATAAATAAAGGTGCTGTGCTATCTGTATTTGAAGAACCATATTGAAATTAGCTTCTTCAAATAAATGTCTGGACCAAGCCACCAGAAGCTGAGCAGCATCTCTCTTCACACCATAGTTTTCTCTTTTTTATTATTTAGTATTGCTATCACTTTTATCTATAGCTTCCTTGCGAGCTAGTAAACACCTCTCCAGGGTTGTCACACATCCAAACACACATCCTCATAAGTCAACATTTGGCGTTCAAAGCAACCTGAAGGTTTTTTTTTCCACCTGCCAGTTCTTAATGCGGTCATGACCCTGGAGTCCTCTGCCTGAGCCAAAGACAGATTATTTTCAGGATAACAGATCTGCCTTATGAACATATTATTTTGCATCCGCTCGAAAGGTCAGGTGTGTTGACAGCGCTCATATAAAGAAACAGATGAGGTATTTGACAATGGACTGACCCATCATTGATCGGAGGTGGAGTGCCTCTACCTAAGTGAAATGGAGAATCACTGCGGACCGAGGCTACAGCATTGGACGTGTGACATGGTGGATGGCATTTACAGTGACATTTTCCCCACCTCCATTTTCCACCCAACACGAGCAGAACTGGGGACATTAACTTTTATGGTGGTTGATAACTTTTGGAGTAGCACCATTAGAAGGGTGAATTTGTAACTTAATAGAGATCAAGATGAGACTGTAATTTTTTCCAAACTTGTGACTTTCTTCTGGTGAGCATGAAAGATGTTTTGACAAATGGTCACATTACTCTTTTCCATTCAACAGAAAGGTTTTAAAGTTCCAAAAAGGCACCATACAATTCAATTTGAGCACAGTATTTCAAGTCTTCTGAATGCTTACGGAAACTTTGTGTGAGGAACAGACCAAAATTTGGGCCATAATTCACTGGAAAAATATACACAAACCAAAGCTGAACCAACCAATTACAAATTAAATGTCAATTACTTTTATGGAGCTTTTTTACAGCTTGACAGTAGATATACTTTCACTGTATGAAAAATAGTAGCATGAATAATTTTCAGAACATCTCATTTTATATTCAGAGGAATAATTTATACTATTTGGAATGACTTGAGATTTAGTAAATGGTTTTGGGATTGAGTAAATAGCTATAATCTGCTTCCAGTAACACAATTTCATTATTTAACTTGATGGTGTTCGTTTACATCACACGGCACGTTGTTGATCATGTCATTAACATTGAACTATCACCCAAAGTAAATACACAGTCAACCTTTTACTTTCACACACAAGGAATCTACCAACTGGCCTGAGGCTGACAAACAGACCCCAACGAAAGCCGGGGATTACCTGCATATGCCTGAACTTTAATCGCAGGGCTCTGCATTCCCAAGCCAGCTCAACTCTTGACCCGTAATTAGAAGTACTAGATAAATCACAGAGAAACGTTTGGGCTTCTAAAGGCTGGGGAAGAGAACAGCCATGACCATCATGTACCGCAGTTTTTTTTTCGTGACTCAGGTCTCTGAAAGATCTGTATGTCAACAAATCTTGTATTAAAACAATGATTGCATGTACCATGCCACATGCTGGCTTCTCTAATGTTCTAATATGTCACACAAGGACCCCGAATGAGTCAAGCTGGGGAAATCAAATTAATATGTGGCGAGTGCCGTTGATGTGAAGTTCATTTGCCTGGTTCTTTGAGACGGCGGATTTTAATCACTCTGACCCGCTGCATGGAGGTGCAGCAAATCACTGATTTCATTACAAGTGCCCATTCTTCCACGCCTGCTGCTGATTGTCGGCTGAAAGAATAGCAGCATTTGTCTGTTCTACACATCTCAGGAAACCAGCGAAGAGATCCGCAAGTAAATTTGGAGAAAACCAATATTGTTTAACAGCATCTTAAAGAATAATCATTTGTCTCACCAACAGAATGACTAAAAGAGTGTCTTACCCCCTACATCTCGTAATAAGGATTACATTGTGGATGTGGGTATCAAACGGTGGCGCAGGGAAAAAAGCTTAACAATTATGTCAACAAGAAAGGTATGAATCTTCCCCTAATTAAAGGCTGCAGTACAATAGGCTACAACAGTGCTAATGTATGTGTTTTTGTTAAGTAAGCAATGTGCTGTAAGATATTTTAGCCGTTTTGCTAACTTTCACACAACGTGGCCAGACTTAGCTTCCTCTCCAAAAAATCTATTAAATACATGGAAAACCCACTATCAGCAAAACCCAAATGCTCAAAATGACTGACGCCTCAAAGTCCTCTGATTGGCTAAACAGTAGCGCCTAGAGAATAGACTCACTTTTGCTGCGTAAAGAGTTTAGGGCTGTCACTGGGATGTTGTGGTTTTTCAGAACAGCTATCTGTCAAGTACTGTTAGTAGGAATATGTTATGTATACTTTTCAATAATAAATAAATACACAAACTCCTTTTAAATACTCATTAACGTAAGGATATTACGCTGGTTATGTAGTTATATACTGGATACTCTTAAAGGGATAGTCCACCCAAAAATGAAAATTCTGTCATTATTTACTCACCCTCAAGTAGTTCTAAACCTGTATGAATTTCTTTGTTCTGCCGAACACAAAGGAAGATATTTTGAAGAAAGTTTGTAACCAGACTGTTTTTGGGCACCATTGACTTCCATAGTGGCGGAAAAAACAAAGAAAAAAGAACAAAGAAATGTATACAGGTTTGGAACAACTTGAGGGTGAGTAAATGATGACAGAATTTCCATTTTTTGGTGAACTATCCCTTTAACTACAGCAGCAAGTTGTTGCATTTTGTGACAACTGGATCATGAAAAGCCTCCAAACCAGACTAGCCTCCAAAACCTCAAACAACCATTCACTCTCAAACATCAAAGATTTCCACTGCTAGAAAAAAAACCTCATAAACTGAGCAAACTCTATACACCATATCCTAATACTACTGCTGAGCCCTACACAAACATGCTCAGATCCTACTGCACGGGAAAAAAAATGTTTCGCTCTAAAACATTGTTTACCAGCTTACACCATTTGTTTACAACAAGCGGATACAATTTTCACAGTATATCCTAGTATTAATTACGGATTTATTATTTCAATTAGGAAGCATGATTAGTCACAGTTCATTGACACTTCAGCAAAACTGAGGATAAATTGTTCATGGTAGGTAGCAAATTATAAAATCTCTTTTTTGGCACAACAACAGTGAATATTTTTTTTAGATGTAAAGGTGTACTTTGTAGGCATTTTCTAACTGTAACAGCAGAAAAGTCCTATATGTGGAAGCTAGCCAATGATAACAGAGATAATGTACATATGCAAGTCCTAAAGTTACAGTAGCCTGATTGATTACACCATTTATTCACCAGAAATTAGATACTTAATAGATACTTAGATACTTAAGCACTTCATTCCTTCCAGAGTTAAAATTATTTTGGTAGTGTTGGGTCCAAATCTACCTTGTCATGTCCGAGTTGAATCCTAGCTGTTAAACAATTGAGTTTGAATGGGAGACATTTATTAATGTCTTATTATCTTAATTTTTATATTGTTACTTAGTTGTTTTGAATCTTGTATGTTACAAATGACATGGTTTCGTCTGTACTTTGAAAAATCCAAAATGTCAGAGTGCAGGTTAAATCATTAAATTGCAGTCTGAGGCCAAGTCCAAGTGCCTTTTTTTAATACCACATGCATTTTTGTTCAAAATCTAGTAAGATACAACATTTTCACTCACTGTTCTGTTGCTGAATCCTCAAACTGTAAGCTTTGACATTTCCAGTAGAAACCGTCTCAAGCACTGTGACAAAATGGTTGCTTCCGTTGTAGGCACAGCAAGTGTCAGAGAGACAGTGGGAAATGGCCTTTAAAAACAAAACTACAACTAAAGACATTGTGCAAAACTGTATACTGTGGCCCATATAATAATATTTATGTAAGAAACTGTTTTATAAGATATACGCTTTATGTTGTGTACACGTTTGGAGTTATAATAGTCGTTTTGGACCAAATTTATGCAACCAGGCACTGTAATAGTAATTGGCACCAAGTAGAGCATCTAAATCCCAAAGCTTTTAAAAACAGCACCGCCATTACAAACAACAGAGTATACGGCTTAAAATATATCTTGCCAACTTCTTTGAATTGAGATCCTGTTCTATTTTGCGGGTAAGAACGGCTTACTCTGTATTTTATTGGCTGGGGATTTCAGGACCATGCAAATGACTCTATTTCTAGTTAGTTCGCTTTGTTCCTTATTTTGCAGTCTGTGAACCAGGAATGCAACGTGGCTTAAAATAAGTTGCCCATCCCCAACATACATACTCACGCACACACAAGCTTCAACTACAAAGACCCTGAAAACCCAAAGCACCAGACCCACAAACATCAATGTTGCAGTTTTTTTGTGTAGAGAGGTCTAAAGGCTTTTGGGATCCTGTAACTATATCTGCAAAACTCTTACATTTTGTAGAGTTTATGACAAACGTGATACCATAACATTTTAGTAAATGTAGCCATTAGTTACTGGGTTATTTTTTTCTAAAATAACCGAAATGCATCAACTTAAGGAACTCAACTAGGATGTGAATGCAATTTCATGTTGATTTTCTCAAACTGTAAAAACATACTTTGATTTCCCACTTACAGGAAGTCATAAATTCAACATTTCCTGTTGACTTTCTCATAGGGTGTCCTCGGCAGCCAAATAGCATCTGAATGCAGTGCAGTCCGTCGCTTCAAACAGAATCCTTGACTCTTTAATCTTGTGTGTGCTGCAACGATACCCTGCAGAGGCCTGCAAACAAATGAGCCTCAAGCTGCAGTTCTGGGTTGATAGTAAATGCCACACAATATCCACCAAACTACATTTTGTTGTAATTAATTTGGGACAGAGAAGTGTGCCATTGAAATGGAGCATCATTCCCTGGGGTAGAGGGACTGTGGAATTGGGTAAGGGCTGATGTGTCCGTCTTTACCCTTTTGAGTGAAAAGAAAAATGCCTTTGGGCTCATGAGGCCAGCAAGTGCAACACCTGAGTCTCATCTGGCGAGCGTCGATGAAGCTAAACCTTTTACCCACAGGACAACTATGTAATTGGATCACAGTGTTGTAGGTTCTACTGTCATATTACAGTGTGTAAGATTAAACCTGTTGACACTTCTTCAAAACGACCTTGCAAGATCAGGCCAGGGATAGTAGCAACCTAAATATTTATTTGATTTATAAATTATTATTATTTTAATATTTTATTTTATTAGTTAATATTTATTTTTCAAATTAGTTTTATTATTAGTGCTAAATTCAATCAAAGTTGTTTATTGTCATATAAACCATGTACGAAGTACCAAGAAAATGCTTCTCTTGAGACGAGACTTAATGAATGAATGAATGAATTATGCATTTATATAGCGCCTAATTGTGTATTGCTGTACACCCAAAGCGCTTTACAATCACTTGGGGGGTCTCTCCTCAACAACCACCAGTTGCAGCATCCACTTGGATGATGGCGCCAGTACGCTCACCACACACCAGCTACACACCAGCTACAGGTGGAGAGGAGAGAGAGTCATAGAGCCTATCAAGTGTATGCGCTCACCACACACCAGCTACAGGTGGAGAGGAGAGAGAGTCATAGAGCCAATCAAGTGGATGGGGATTATTAGGAGGCCATGATTGACAAGGGCCAGTGGTGGGAATTTGGCCAAGACACCGGCGTTACACCCCTACTCTTTTTCGAGAAGTGCCATGGGATTTTTAATGACCACAGATAGTCAGGACCTCACTTTAACGTCTCATCCGAAAGACGGTGCTTTTTGACAGTATAGTGTCCCTGTCACTATACTGGAGCATTAGGACCCACACAGACTGCAGGGTGAGCACCCCCTACTGGTCTCACTAACACCTCTTCCAGCAGCAACCTAGTTTTCACCGGAGGTCATCCAGGTACTGACCAGGCTCAGCCCTGCTTAGCTTCATTGGGCAACTGGTCTTGGGCTGCAGGGTGATATGGCTATATTATCATGGAATGATAATGGAATAATGGAATAGTACTGCTATGTACAAAAATATACATTTGCAGAAATAATAACACAAATAGCTATGTTTCTGTATGTACATAGTATTTATTGATATTTAGAATTAGCTTTTATTTGTATGTTTTCATTTTAGCATTTTTTAGTAATAATAATAATTTGTTTTATTTTATTTCAATTTTAGTACTTCAATTTAGTTTCACTTTTTTAGGTTTAAGTTTTTCATATAATATTTATATTTGAGCTTTATTTCAGTTAAAAAAAACATAGGCTTATCTTCTAAACCAGAGTTTTTTTTCCCAAGAGTCTTTCAATGCAACCAACCGTGATGATGATCCTCTCTCAAATAATTTTCATGTATTTTCAAATACATATAAATTGTATATTATAAATATGTGTCAAATATTTAATTGGTGTAAATGTCGAAAGAACATATATATATATATATATATATATATATATATATATATATGGAACAGTTTAGAATAAAATGTTAAATATGTTACAGTTTAACTAGGTTCATGGTAATTATAGTCCAATTATGGCACGGTACGTTACATTATTTTATGTATTAAAAAATACTTTTGATAATAAGCCCAGTGAGAGTCTTAATTCTTGGCTTTCTGGATACAGTTGAACACACAACATTGCCACACATGCACTTCACACAGAATTATAGTTTCAGTTGCCCTGATTCTTCACATTCATGTCAAGATGTACTGTGCAGTGACTATAAAGTAGCACTGCTAAATCAAAAGTCTGAATCCGATGGAGGGCAAAACTTTGATAACAGACAGGCTGTTTCTCTCTGAGAGGGACACATTTATATTGCCAGTGGAGAGAAGGACAGCTGGTCCTGTCACTGAGCCCGGCCATCCTGCAGTAGGTGGCAAAACTCTGGACTCCGGAGAGGGATATATTTTCCAGCTCAAGCTAATTACTGAGCCTGCATGCTCTCATCGGACTGTGAATGACATTGATGCAGACGACATTTAGTTTTATTTCAATGTAATGTCCTGTTCGTTAGTTTAAATACACTTGAAGTGGGTAAAATAGTTTATTTCAATGTCATTGTCTACACTATTGTGAAAAGTAAATTTCACAGACAGTCCTACAGTGAATTACGATGACATTATAAAGATGAAAATGTAAAATAATTGTAGGCACACAAAATCAAAAACATGTCGATTTAATACATTTTAGTGACTTTTATTTTTTATTTAAAACAATTCTAGTATGAGTGTAGTGGACAAGCATTAGTATTAGTACTGTTTTAGTAACAGTACAGCAGTATAAGACCACTAGCAGTAGAATACTAGAATCATTATAATGTTATAGGACTAATACAGGTGTAGTAGTACAGCACTAGTATTAATACCTTACTAGCATTACTATAGTAAAAGTATCAGTATAGCGATTTAGCAATACTATTAGTACAATACTAGTATCAGTATATTATTCCAGCACCTAGCATTAATGCAGAATTAGAATCGGTATAGTTTTCTAGCATTAATATTAGCACAGTGCTAGTTTAAGTGTAGTAGTATAGCACACACATTATCACCCCAGTAGTATTAGTTTTGTAGAAATATTATTATATTGATCTAGCACTAGTAATAGTACAACAATGTTATTTGTAGCTATATTAATCTAGCACTAGCATTAGTAGAGTAATACTATTAATTTAGTGGTCCATCACTAATATCAGTACAGTACTAATATGAGTACAGTTGTATAGCACCATTATTATTGCCTTAGTGTCAGCTTAATATAAGCATCAGTATAGTTATAGACCTAGTGTTAGTTTGGTACTTCTAACAGTATATTATTCAAGCACTAGCATCAGTGCAGTACTAGTATCACTATACTTGTCTCGCACTAATATTAGTCATGCTTGTAAAAATTTAGTAGTACATCAGTAGTATTATTTCCCTACTTGTATTAGCATAAAATGATCAGTATAGTGATCTAGCATTAAAATTAGTATGGTACTAGTATCAGTAGCAGCATTATTCTAGCATTGATGCAATGATTGTATAAGTATAATAGCATAGCAAAAGTACCCCAGCCCTAGTTTAGTAGAAGTATTAGTATAGTGTCCTAGCACTTGTATTAGTATAGTACTAATATCAGCCATATAATGAATAGAAATAGAAAATTAGAATAGAAAAGGGTTCTGTCCAAACTGTTGCTATAAAATTAGAAGCACACAATTCCCTAGAATATCATTATATGCTTAAACATTAAGATTTGTACTCATGGAAATTACTAAAGTAGACAAACCTTTCATAAAAAGGGGGTGACCCAATTTTGGCAATATAGTGTAGTTGTATAGCACTAGCAATAGTATTAGTACAGTACTAATATCAGTAGGCCTATTATTCTAGTATTAGTACAGTACTAGTTTTGATATAGTGGACCGATATTAGTACTACAGCACTACCATCATTATAACGGTGTAACACTATTATCAGTACAGTACTAGTATGAGTGTAGTTGCATAGCATCTATTTATTAGCATTTTTGCTTTTCTATAGTTAATATAGATGTATCACTACAATGATTCAACACTAGTACTAATCTTAGTATATTATATTATATTATTCACATTATAACTAGAATTAGTGCATTATTAGTACCAGTACAGTTGTCTAGCATTAATATTAGTACAGTGGTAGTATAAGTATAATTTTACAGCACTAGTATCTGTATATTATTCTAACATTAACACAATAGTATAATACCAGTATAGTTGTCTTGTACGTATATAGTACTCTTGTTATAATATACTAGTACAGCACTAGAACCAGTATGATTCTAGAACTAGCATTTGTGCAGTACTAGTACCAGTATAGTTGTTTAGCAAAACATTTGTTTAGCTATGTTTAGCATTACTACTAGTATAGAGATAGTGTTTGTATATTATTCTAGGCACTAGCATTAGTGCAGTACTAGTACCAGTATAGTAGTTTAGCACTGATATTAGTGCTTCAAAACACTCAGCATGAAGTTGTACAGACCTGGATAGGTTTTCTGTGAGATTAAACTTTATCTGCTTATTCTAATAAAAGAACCCAGTATTGTTTCCAAAGCAACTCAGCTCTGATAACGCTCGGCTAACCAATGCCAGATGAGTCCGGAACCTCCCGCCAACAGCCACATGACACATTCAGTGGTCGTTAGCCAGAGACTGCTGAGATGCCTGCCTGCATCAGTATTCACCAGACATGTACTACTAACTCAAGCTAGCCATGGAAAACATCCAAAGCAGCATTTTTTTTTTCTATAGAGCACTTTCTGGAACCAAAACCTCACACCTCAAATGTGTGACATGATGGAGATGTATACAGAGAAAAGGAGTGGCACTATGAGACAGAGAGAAATGAGAAGGACAGACTTCCTGCCAGGAATTATTCTGCTATCACTGAACCATGCGGAGCTCAGGATGCTGTCAAGACTGACCACTGAGAACAAACTGTAGTCATAGCGATGTATTTTAAGACAAACATGGCACGCCATCACACTCCAAAATGAAAATCTGTTTCATCAGTAAATGACAAACAAAATGGAGTGCACCTATACATAAAGATAAATGGTCTGTTTAATTATTTATTCTGTGTTGGGGAAATCAACAACAGATCAGCACAGTGGTATAACACCAGCATCTGTATAATACTTGCATAAAAAAATCTACATATTAAGAAATAAAATATATAATTATTGAAAATGATGTTTCCTCACAAAATTTGTGTAATG
This sequence comes from Ptychobarbus kaznakovi, assembly GCA_027422405.1. Classification (NCBI taxonomy): domain Eukaryota; kingdom Metazoa; phylum Chordata; class Actinopteri; order Cypriniformes; family Cyprinidae; genus Ptychobarbus; species Ptychobarbus kaznakovi. The sequence continues at coordinate 15,386,950 of CM049815.1, forward strand.
AAACTCCTATTGTGTGACTATGTTGAATTTCCTTGAATCACAATTTAGTCAATCTCTCTTCCTGTCATTCCAATTCAGCATCCTGTAGTCTATGGCCAATTCAGTTCAAACCCACGGATCCAAAATGAGCCAATTCTTCAATTATTAGTATGAATATTGTTATATAGCAGTATTATTGAAGTCTGAATGCACCTTGGGCGATTCTGATTTTGAAAGCAGTTAGCATGAAATTGTATGGCCCTATAAACCACATTTTTACCTAAGGATATGACTGCATTATAAAGCATAACCATAAAGCCTTAATGATATCCATTGCATTATATGCAACATAATCTGATTCTGCATTTTGTACCCAGAGGTGCTGCTTATTCAGTCTCCAACTGGTTTTATTGTTTTTGACCCTCCCTGCCAATCCACTGCAACAAAATGAGGTTGAAAATATAAATAAACAGCTGAATAATGCACAATATGAACATTATCTGCATCTGTTGATTCGATCTGAAGGCACGAATGGCAGCAACCCTGGCAAGGACATGATATGATTTCATAATAGCACCGCAGTTAGGAGATCATTACCGCCTGCACTCCCTCGAAATGGTGTTGCACGGAAAACGATAAGACAAACAAACACAATCCCTTCCCAACAGAATCTGAGGGGAACATTAGGGCTACGAGCCATATCGATGTACAAGTTACCGATGCGCTGGGTTCAGTTTATCCACATTGTCCTGTAGCTTCAGCCTTAAAGTCGATGTAGTAACCTGGAATTTTGTGTGTTGCTATGCTGTTGTGCAGCAAAGCGCATCTAGATTGAGAAAATTGACTGTAGTGTTTGGGTCGTTACGGTGTATTACACAAATTTGGAGCGTTTGACCCACTCACTTGCAGTTCTCAAAGGTTAAATACTCAACCAACCACCTTTTGAACCTCATGTTTGAGTTTTGCACCTTACACCATCTGGTAAATGTGACTCCTGTAAACTTGTATTAATTGTATTTCCGAATGAATTGCTGTAATCTTAATAATAGAACACGCTACGTTGAGATTAATAATACATCGCAATAATAATACAACCTGGCACATGCACTGTGACTGACTGAACCCACCTTGGATCCCTGAAGTCATTATAGTAAGTGAAGTGAAGTCATTTTTGGCTGTGATTCACACATAGATACCCATTCCACGGCCTCAAAGGCTTATTCAGCAAGACACTTTTCTTTAGCCTGCTGAGCTGAGTGAAACTATTCAGACTTGGCAACATGTTGTAGTGAAGCATTAAAGTTGTAGAGTTCGCATTAGTTATATTACAAATATGGATGTTTAAATAAAAATAAAGATGTATATATTGCCTTAATAAATACATTAATTAATAAAAAGTTCTGACATTATTTCCATGACATTTAAGCATGTTTACCCCCAAATTATCATTGTAATGCAGAACAAGTAGTGTTATCTGAGTATTTTTTTTTTTACATTTTTGTATATATGGAAATTATATTATTGTCATAATAATAATAATAATAATAATAATAATTATTATTATTATTATTAAAGAGCTGCAATATAGCTCACAACCATTTATGTCTCACAATACACTATTCTGTAGTATTATTGTCTTCGCAAAGAAAGAAAAAAGAAAGAAAGAAAGAAAGAAAGAAAGAAAGAAAGAAAGAAAGAAAAAAGAAAGAAAGAAAGAAAGAAAGAAAGAAAGAAAGAAAGAAAGAAAGAAAGAAAGAAAGAAAGAAAGAAAGAAAGAAAGAAACAATTATTTCAAATTCCTCTCAAGGTCAAATTATTTATTTACTATACTAACTATACTATACTATACTATACTATACTATATATTATTTATTTGACACATTTTCAGTAATAAAACAATGCTCAAACAAACCGGAACACATTTGAATCATAAAGTATTTGCAAACATATGGTGCATTATTGATTATTGTGTGAGCAAGCAATCTGTATGTATAAGTCATTGCAGATAATAGTGCTTTATAATTCTGGTGGCTGGGGGCTTGGTCCTGGATGCCAGGTCACTGGCTGAGAAGAGAACATGCTCTGACCCCCAGGGGGTGAAGTCGCCATCTGTGTAGCCGTCATTAAACTAATGAACCATACTCCACAAACAAGAGAGCTAGCAGAAGTGAAGTGACGTTAGCTTCACTTTTTTAGCTTGTGGTGATTAACAATCCGTTTGTTCGACCCTCGTGTGTAACCGTCAAATAGGTTGTACTTATACGTTTAATTTGTCAATGATCGCAGCGTTCCAGTTTGTTTATACTACCACTAAGTAGCATCAGTTACAAGATAACATTGGGATTCTGTCTGAAGTGGTCGTATTAATGGCTTACATGAGTGCATGATTAGGTGGAGCAAGATACTCTTGGCCTCTTGGGGTCGGTGAGGTCTCTTTGATTTGGCTTTTGCCACCACGTCTGGCAATAGGAGAACGGGCACTCTGAGCCGCTACATGCATTTGATCTAGCAAGAGGACAGCTAATAAATTTCACAAGGGCTGGATATTGGACTCTTGATGTGGCGAATAAGAAGGGCCTCATTTGAATGTAAATGTGCCTCTGAAATGGCATTTCATGGGACTGGGAAACCGGTGTAGGATTGATGTAGAATTACAGCACTGCCAGAAATACTGAGGAAAATAAATGAAAAAAAAATGGTTTGAATAACGCAGTGCTTGAAGTGGAAAAAAAAGAAGTGCTGATACTCACCTATAACATAATTATGGAAACTATCCATAATGCACTCTGAAAGTCGTGCACCAAATTAATTCCTGCATCTCGCTAGAAAGTGGAACCCACTGCTGAATTATCCATCTATTCATTTTACTAAGCACGTCAGCATAATACAGTGTAATATGGCACAGGTAAAAAATCATTGTAAACTGATAATGAAATTGTTTAACTAGGGTTTATAAATAATTTCCATGACAGAGTTCAAGATAAAGCCTTTCATCTTACCACTGGAGCTGCCAGTTTGGCTGTTTCAAATGTTTTTTTAAACAGCAAGCACAAACTAAAAGTGTCCGGTCCTTCCACTCAGTGTCCAAATTCACTCACTCATTTTTATTCACTCATTCAAGTAAACTGAATTAGAGACACAATGCAGGGAATAGTGAATGAGGGTATATGGGGGCGATTTCAGCTACATCCAATGTCTTCAAGATCCCTAGAAAGCTACAGGCAGGTGTGTTTGATTAGGGTTGGAGCTAACTCTGCAGGACAGTTGTTTTCCAGAAGTTGCTCAGCCCTAGTGTAAGTTTGATTAACCTAGTTGTTTTTCTATCCCAGTGCTATCCAATTCTGCTCCTGGAGGGCCTCCTCAGTTTAGCTCTAACTCATCAGCCTGGAACTCTGGTAATCATGAAGACCTTGATTAGCTGGCTCAGTAGAGTTTAACTGGATTTGGAGCTAAACTCTTCTAGAAAGTAGCCATTCAAGAGCACATGATTGGACAATGCTGTGCTATCCTAACAATACAACAATCTCCTGTTTCAGGAGATTTACCTAACTGCTAAGTTAAGCTACAACCCTAATTAAACAAACATTCAAGAACACTTGATAGTTACAAAAAAAGGTGTGTTCAAGCACAGTTGGAATTGAACTCTACAGGAAAGTATATTTTTTAAGAACAGGACCGAGCACATGTGCTGCACATGTTGTATGTTGTGTGCAGCACGAATTATAAACATTTAACTTTGTTTCAGCCCTGCTGTACTTAACTGAATTGGATACAAACCATCAGTTGAGTACTACAAAAAAAACACAACAACAACAACATTGCACATTTGCTCTACTTCTTCCTGGTCAGATGTCTTGCATATGTATCATATGTCTCTCAAATATTGTTCACAAATCTGTATAAATCTGTGTTAGTGAGCACTTCTTTGCCAAGATAATCCATCCACCTCACAGGTGTGGCATATCAAGATGCTGATTAGACAGCATGATTATTTTACAGGTGTGCCTTAGGCTGGCCACAATAAAAGGCCACTCTAAAATGTGCAGTTTTCTCGCACAGCACAATGCCACAGATGTCGCAAGTTTTGAGGGAGCGTGCAATTGGCATGCTGACTGCAGGAATGTCCACCAGAGCTGTTGCCCGTGAACTGAATGTTCATTTATCTACCATAAGCCATCTCCAAAGGCATTTCAGAGAATTTGCCAGTACATTCAACCAGCCTCACAACCACAGACCATGTTTAACCACACCAGCCCAGGACCTCCACATCCAGCATCTTCACCTCCAAGACCTCTGAGACCAGCCACCCGGACAGCTGCTGCAACAATCGGTTTGCATAACCAAAGAATTTCTGCACAAACTGTCAGAAACCGTCTCAGGGAAGCTCATCTGCATGCTCGTTGTCCTCATCAGCGTCTCGACCTGACTGCGGTTCGTCGTCGTAACCGAGAAGTAATTATCTTCTAAAATCATCAGGAATCACCAGTGTGTATAAGTAATTTGCCAGCACAAGACTCCTCGCGTGATGAATGAGTTGATGAATTAATAATTTCATTATGTAAAAACTGATTAAAATAATCTTAAGATGTTGGTTTATTTCACATCAAACACAAGACATCTTTAAGCAAATAGTGTATAAATAGTGCCTACATTAATTCTAATTTTATTTGTATAAAATAAAAATAAAAAAATACTTCAATTTAAGACCCCTCGGACAAACTATGCAAAAAACTAAACAAAAAAAACAAAACATTATTTTCCATCAAAGCGTCAAAGAGCACCTGATGGAATTTGAACTTCACATTAAACTGCTTCTGTTTCACACAAACGACGTGCACAGACGTGCATGTTCAGCTAGAATGCCCAGAACTTGTGTATCTCCGGATGCAGAGCTGAGTGGAAAGTTACAAGTTACAAAAAAATGGCATGCACAAGGCCACGTGAAGCGACCTCACGCGCACTCAAAGCGAACTTCCATCAACACCTTGATGATGTCATATTTGTTTTGCGCACCTAAGCGAACTTGTGGATATGTTGCGTATAAATCTGCCTTGAGGTGCATTGAGGTTGAACCTTCAGTGCAATGATTTTATATGATTGTTAAAATCATCCAGTGTGTCTCGGCTTAAGTCTGGAGACCTTGATTAGTAGTAGTAGTAGCCCTTTATTGTCACTAGTCACAAGTACCAGCGAAATTAGCCATCAACCTGTCCATACATACACAACATACATACAAGGGGGTAGACAGGACAGGAAGACAGGGAATTGAAGAAAAATACGAATGAGAAAAAAAATAACCCCCAGACTATGCTCCTTGTGGAGTACAGTGTGAGAACAGGAAAAACACCTCAGCAACAAAAGCACATAAATACACCATAGACACACGACTTTGCAACAGGGGAGGTAATCCAGCTCCGGCAAGCAGCCATCCGGTCCTGCAGCCAATCTTAGCGCTGGTCACAGACCCGCTTGTCAGGCTGGCGGTACAAAGCGACGGAGGCGAGGGGACGAGACGAGACAAGACGAGAGAGCAAGCAGGGAAGATAAGGGCGAGGACGGGGAGAGAAAAATGCGTACGCCTCCGTTGAGTGCAGCAGAAGAAGCTGGTACAGCTGGTATTAGCTGGTACAGATGTGTTTAATTAGAGTTGGAGGTGCAGTGGCCCTGTACAAAGTTGTTAGTAACACATTACTATACCTCCTTGCATGCTTTTGATCAGGGATCCTCAAATCTGGACCATTCCTGTAGAGTTTAGCTCTAACCCTAATCAAACACACCTGAGCATGCTAAGCAGAGTCTTCAAAGATCATTAGAAAATCACAGGTAGGTGAGTTTGATCAGGATTGGACTCTGCAGCAGATTGGAACTCCAGTGAAAGATTTGAGAAACCCTGCTCTAGATCAGTGCTTCCCAAACCTGTCCTGGAGGGCCCCTGCCCTGTACCTTTTGTATGTCTCCCTTATCTAACACACCTGATTCCACCCAACAGCTCGTTAGTAGAGACTGCAATAAGTAAATTGGGTGTGTCTATTTAGGGAGACATACAAATTGTGCAGGGCTAAGGGTCCTACAGGACCGGTTTGGGCAGCACTGCTCTAGATAATTTCTTACTGGTCCAACAAAGTCTCTATGATATTTTGGCCTCTAGGTTTCCTCATTTCCCCCCTTCAGTCTTACTCAATGGAAAATCTTCCACCTATATTTTCGGCCTCCCCCTTCTTGTAGAACAGGGGTGTCCAATCCTGCAGAGTTTAGCCCCAACTCCAATTAAGCACACCTGAACCAGCTAATCAAGCTCTGCAGGCTCACTATACATTTCCAGGAATGGGGGTTTGGATCAGGCTGATGCTAAACTCTGCAGGATATTGGCCCTCTAGGAGCAGGATTAGACTCCCCTGCTGTAGAGTTTCAAACCGTCCTCAGATCTGTCAAAATACAAAAATATGTTGGGCATAGAGATACCAAAATCTGCTATTAGCATGCAGAGATCTCAATATTAACACAAAACTGTCTCCTCAAATTTCCCAATTATCTCAACTATGTAATATTATTTTTAAATGTCAAATCCTTACAGCATGTCAGTTGACTTGAATAGATTTGTGTCTGTCTTGGCGTCTTTTCATTTTAGAAGATACATCTAAAACAAAGTCTCCTGACATATGAAAGAGCAACTTTTATAAACAATGAAATATCCCTCTGGCACTGTCTCAACCATTGCAACAACAAAATAATGTTTCTCATGAGACAGGATTACAACAAACAAGCTGACCACTGTTATTTTATTTTATTTTACAGTACATTCACTCCTAATAGAGACACCACTGTTGTCCTTCAGAAACAAATCCATAGTTTTAAAATCAATAGATATAATTTATATATGAAGGCATATCCTGTACAATGGTAGAGATGTAATATTACATATTTTTGGCTTTACCTCGCACCCCTGACATGTAAGCATCAACACACGTATATCCAAAAGCTTCTAAATGATCCAAAAGCTGCCATTTCTACTTCACCTTCACACCAGTATCTGTTTGGATTACACATATAACCTCTCTTTGTTTTTCTCCGCTTCCACCAGTATTTGTTTCCCTCCTCGGTTTCTCCTTCCTTGCATAAGAAGAGTTGCGTGTTTTCAGAGCTCAACTCCCTCCGGCAGAATTTCAATGGCCTTTTCCACTGCTACGTTTCCTGCTTAGGGATCAGTGCACAGCGCTGCTGCATCTACCCAACAACACACTTCAAAAGTAAAATCCCCTAACGTTCGCATTCTCACTGTGATGCCGTTGGATAATCCTGGCCTATGCGCTGCAAAATCTGCAAAAATAAAACGAGACCATCGATTGGGTTCCCTTGTAAACAGCTGCACTGAAACATATTGTGATATGTACTGTATAGTGTGTTCTAATGTCTAGCTCATTATCGCACAAGAGCAGAGCTTTAGAATATGAACATCTAACATTTAAAATAGTTAAACAATCCAAGCTGATAATGATCTATCATTATTTACTCACACACGTAGTTTCAGATTTGTTTTTGTCAGTGTAAGTCATGGCTGGAGAGATTAATGAATGAATGATTAATGTATGAAGGAAGGAAAATAATATAAAGAGATAGTTGCAGGAGATTTAAAAGTTAAATAAAAATGATTAAAACTACATTAAAACAGCCCTTCAAACAACATTTCTCAAATTTGTAAAATAAAAATAGAACACAGACATTTATTTTGTTCAATTATAGTGAAAAATGAAGAAAAATTAAAAATATATATATAAAATATATATATTATATTATATTAAATATAATATATTATCAGTGTTGCTTAACCCTAATTTGATAAAAAATAAAATAAAACAAACACAAAACAAGACTCAATTCCCTGAGTCAATAAAATTAGCATAAATATAATATATAAATGTGTGTGTGTGTTGTGTTGTAAGGAAGTAAATAAGTAAACTAATGTAATGATTGGCAGGCTGTTGTTACCTATTTACATATTTAATTGATGTTTTAACATCTATATAGCAAGCTCATGAAATATTGATATAAACCTTGTTAATTAGTGCAAAAACACACGGGCTTGCTAAGAAAAGCATCCTTGAATTATTTGCTGCTGCTTTAATATGTGTTGAAATGTATGTTTGCATACTTAAGGTTACATACACCCTTCGCAATGTAAACTCACCACCTTAAGGACCAAATTATGAACAATGAAAATTAGAGGTTTTGTTCCGTAATTAAACATACTCACGATAGCTACAATTAACTGATGCCTTTCTGAGAAAGTAGCACAGCCTAGTTAATGTAAACAACATGTTGGCTGGTTTGGTATCTTCAGACAGTTTTGGAGCAGGTTAGAGGTGAAGTTGGTGAATTTGTGCTGTCTCGGGTGCTTATTAATTTTTTTCCTTGTTTTGAGGAAAATGTATATTTGTGTCACAGCCCCACAGCTTCTTTGGAAAAACAGACGAGCATCGGTGTGACTTCACCTCATTAAATATGATAATTAGAGGGCCAGTGATAATTAAGGTTTGCATCGACAAAGAACGTATCATAAGGTAAAATCCTCAACACTTACAAAGTGTATTTCTCAAATAAAACAAGTCATCTTTCTTTTTTGGCAGCAGGAGAACCTCGCAAGCTGCCACTATACTAACTTTCAAACCTGACAGTGTTTCTCGACAATGACGGCTGACAGGAAAAACATCCCCAACACAAATCCTCTAGTACTCCTCATTTTTGGTTTTGCTTCAGAACTTTGTCTTAAAGAATGGCGGTTGAAACCTTCATCCTGTAATTTGTCAGAAAAAGGGATGACTTACTTTAATGCCAAAAACAAGATCCACTTTGTAGGGAAATATGTCAGACGCCAGGTGGAACCACAACGAGAAAACTCATTTGAGGACGTCAAGGTTACACAGATGTCCCAGACTCCAGCGCTTAAGTTTCCTTCAAGTCTCAGAGCTGTAACGAGCTCATTAAACACTCTCTGAAAATGTCATGGATCCAGGCTACAAGCATAGTTTTTCCTTCTAGAATGACATGTGGTTTAAGGCCCTTTGCTGTAGTGCATGTGAGGCGAAATGCCATTGTGCGAACCAGTGCTGACCCAGAATTTCAAAAGCGGTTCAAATGTCCTATTTTACATTACGGTAGGATCTGTGAAAAGTCATTCGGTAAAGTGTCTTTCAAAAGGTCAACAGTATGAAACAGCCATGTTCCGTCAGAATCACATAGCTACGACAACTGCTAACATTTAAAATAGTTAAACAATCCAAGAACGTGGTTGATATTTCGTAAAAGCACAGCTGACACAAATGTAATAATTCTATCATTATTTACTCACACACTCAAGTAGTTTCAGATTTGTTTTTGTCCATACAGTGTAAGTCCAGTGCAGGGTTAACTAAAAAAAGCTGAAAGAACGAACGAACAAATGAATGAATGAATGATTAATGTATGAAGGAAGGAAAATAAATATAAAGAGATAGTTGCTAAAGCAACATTTTAGTTAAACTTAATGTAATAAATACACTAAAAGTTAAATAAAAATGATTAAAACTACATTAAAACAGAAAATAAACAATAACGAATACAAATATCAAACAACATTTCTCAAATTTGAAATAAAATAAAAATAGAACAAATACATAAGCACTTCTGTGTATTTATTTTGTTCCATACAGGTTTGAAGGGTGAAAAATGAAGAAAATTAAAAATATATATATTATATAAATATATATATTATATTATATTAAATGATAATATATTATCAGAGTAAATATGACTTTTTCTTACAGTTTGTTCAAAACCTTTAACCCTAATTGTTAAACATTTGCCAAATAAATAAAATAAAAAAACACAAAACAAGCCCAAATGACTCAATTCCTGTTTGTATTTTGTCAATAAATTTAGTCTTAATTGTATTATGTTTATATATATATATATATATATATATATATATGTGTGTGTGTGTGTTGTAAGGTAAGTAAATAAGTAAATGTAATGTAATATTGGCATGCTGAATGGCAGTTGCTCATCTTCATAGTATTTACCTATTTACATATTTAATTGTGAAATTCATTTATTAGGTTTAACATCTATATAGAAGAGCATTGTGCTAGCAACATCAAGGTCATTAGACAATTCTAGAATTGATATAAACCTTGAATGTAAAGTCACTTTTGATAGAAACATCCTTCAAATGCAAAAACACACGTTATTGACGCCTCGAGTACCAGGAAATAGCAAAGTGGTTATTGTGGGATGTAAATAATGAAGAACTAAAGCTAACGGTAAAACTTGAATTATTTTGCTGTCTTGTCAGTTTAAATATGTTGTTGAAGTGTATGTTTGCATCAGTACTGCTTTCATTGGGTTTTACTGTAATCCCTTGATTCTGTACATACACCCTTCAGTTTAGCACACTTGAAACATTAACTCACCACCTTAAGGACCAAATTATGTAAAGCTTTATTACATGAAAATTAGAGGTTTTGTTCTGAAACTCCATTTTGGCCTCAGGGAATTAAACATACTCACGCAAATATGCCACAATTAACTGTGACAGCAGTTTGATTTAAAGTTCTAGGAACTGATGAGTAATTTCAAAGTATTTTGGGAAATCTTTGAAGCTGTTGATCGCTCCCCGCTGTCGGGAAAAGAGTTGCACGCATACTGGCAGCAAACGACATGGATAAAGGTTGTGGCTACAGGTCACACCCCACATTATATCTCTATTTGTACTAATTAAAGATTTGTCCATCACTATACGCAGATGGAAACTGGCTTCTCCAGTAATTGAGGTGTAATTGCTACATAGTCACTCAGTAATGCATCCATTGATTCAAGTATAATTAGGTTCATGCTTGATGCCGGGTCAATGGTTAGAGGTGAAGTTGGTGAATTTGTGCGGGGAAGTATAGAAAGTGTCAGTCTTGGGAATAAGGGTTGTTACATGTCTGCTTAAGAAACTCAGTATTTATTTTTTCCTTGTATCTTGAGGAAAATGTATATTTGTGTCAGTGGGGTAAGAATTATAAATGAATCATTAATTTATATTATCAGAAAACAATTTATTTATTACCTTATTATTATATTTTGATTATTAAGCAGATATTTTCAAATGTTTTAATCATTTCTAAATTATACAAAAAATATCAAGAAAACATTTAAGGCTAGTTCACACTACAGGATTTTAAGCCCAATTTAAGCACGATTTGCAAATTAACGAGCTTTTCCGATAGGTCGGGCTGTAATCGGGGGAAAATATGCGGGTGATTGGCGCTCCGCAATCTTTTTGTGTGAACTACACAAAGATGCATCAAAGAGGCTCGCTGACGCGTCGCCGACACCTCGCCGATGCCAAGTAAATATCTAGCATGCCAAATATCTGGACCGGTCGGCCGATTGCACATCACGTGGTGTCAGGTGTCCTGACGAGCTACAGCCAATGAAAGAACAAGGCAGGAGTTGAGACCACAGTTAGAAAAACAACAGCAGTAACTTGGCTTAAAGAAAAGTTAGGCTTTTATTTCTGCATATAGAACTTGCATCGATATATAGAATGTGTGGTAGATGCTTCGTCCTACAGACAGGGGGGGTTAAATTTCATCTAACAGTAGGGGGGGGGGGTAATAAACAACATTTCTCAAGAGCAATTTTTGACTGGGACACAAATAATACAGTCAAAATTGTACTTGTAAGGATAGATATGTGTACCCAGCATGGACACCGTGTTTAAATATGAGTTCGATTCATATGTGTAATTGACGCAGGCCAGTAAGAGCTGTTGCGTGTAATCCCCACTCCCCTGATCTCAATACGTGACACTGGCCTTTAGCCTCCTCGATAGAGCGCCCGCCTCCCATGCAATAAATAGTGGTTTCGAATCTCGCTCGGAACGAGGCAAAGTAGAACCTGTTACATATGAGTCACCACGCAGCCATAATATAATTATTTTTACGCGTCCTCCGTAGTATTTTAGGTTTCTCTTTAGATATTCAACTGCAGCAAGCCCGCTGATTTGCCACTTAACAACATTGAGCAAAACCCAACACATCCATAGGTTTAAAATATTATATATATCAGTTCACACACAGGCTTATCGGCGTGTTATTTACGGTATTAAACAAGCTAAGCTTGGTAACCTTATAATCGCTCATAGAAAATACATCGGATATCATCATTTTTTTGTCATGACTAATTTATTAATGATCCAGCATGTGTGTGTGTGTGTGTGTGTGTGTGTGTGTGTGTGTGTGTGTGTGTGTGTGGTGTGTGTGTGTGTGTGTGTGTGTGTGTGTGTGTGTGTGTGTGTGTGTGTGCGTGCGTGTGTGTGTATCGGTAGGAGGGAAGCAGGCAGTGGACCAAACCACTGTGAGGCAAGGGAGGGGGAATCAAACATTTAAGAACTTAAAATTATTTTACTACTATTACTTTTACTACTTACACGATTATTTGTCCATTATATTATTTTCAATACACGATCGCTCGTAATTCTATTTTTTGGGGGGAACCCCCCCCCCCCGGTATTTATGCCTATGCCTACAGAGCGTCTTTCACTCTCTTTCACAGGCTTTTGTTACCGCTTCAATTATCACGTGTGTTTCCATGACAAACCGTGGTAGGAGCCGAATAGAGTCGTTGAGTGACAGAGTTTTTGTCAGCTCATGTAGTGTGTAACCCCTGGTTGCGGATCATTTACACAGAGTCACGTATGACTTAAAGAAGGACAATCAAGTCATGTAGTCTGAACAGCACAGCGATCTGCCGACATGTAAAGTCCTGTAGTGTGAACTTGGCTTTACTTTGACACAAGACAGCAATTCCCCAGAGCCATTTATATTTGCATGGAAGTCATGGAGTTCTTGAAAAAAGTCATATCACTATATGAAAGACAAAGAGAGGAACTGCAGCACATATCAGCATTAGTATTTGATATAAGAGAATAAAGCTGTGATTTGATTTTATTTTTAGGCTAGGGGTGTAGAGACATACAAAGGAGTTGGTGCGGCTGACATCATCAGAACTGAGAACGATCAGACTTCATTTAGCTTCAGGCTGAGGATGGATGAACCTGCCCGACTTGTGGTACATCTCAGGGCTTTGTTTGAAATTGAGGTTAGCTGCGCACACAATTGCATCTTGTTGGGATTGTTGTTCCACTACAGCTCTCTATTAAAGTAGAACTGAAGCACGTGGAAGTGCTTGCCTCATAAATGTTTAAATACAATTATTAGTACACACACTGGTCAGCTAACAATGTATTAGCTTTTATATTCCAAACAAACAACATGCCAACATGTTGATAAGCTAACAATACATTAGCATGTTGTTAAACTATAGCAGCATGTTAGCACACTGAGAAGGTAACATATTGTCATTATATCCCTAAGCTATTCATCTGTTAAGATGCTGCCAAACTAACGTGTTAGCACATTGCTTACTTAAATGTCAAAGCCAACAACACATTAGCACATTTGTATTGTAATATACTTGTTAACATGTTAACACATCCGAAAGTTTTTGTTTTTTTGCTTAGCGAACATGTTACCACGTGTCTAAGCTTAAAACAAGTTGGCATGTTGCCAGGCTAAGAAAACATTTGCATGTTAGCAAACTGTCAAGCTAACAACATGCCAACACATGTAAACTACAGCAATGTGTTAGCATGTTGCTATGCTAAGTTACCACACTGCTTATATAGCAACATTTTAACAAATCTATTATTTAGCATACATGTGTAAATAAGTTAATGTGTTCATTATTGGAATACAGAAGTAGTTATATGAGTGTATTGTTTGCGATACAGTTGTTTGTTTGTTTTAGGCTACTTGTTATGTTTCCGAACACCCGACTTGGTGAAACAGGTTTTTTTTTCAGGTGCACTTGAAGACATAATTATGTTGCTAAGTTAAAAAAATGTTGGCATGATGCCGAGCAAACAACTTGTCAGAACATTAACCTAACAACATGTTAGTATGTTTCTAAGCTAACAATATATTAGCACCAGGGCTCTGAAGCATTTCAAGGAACGAAAAAAAAAACACTGATAACAAACAAAATATTGACAGGAACTTAACCAGAGACAAAAACAAAATCAAGTGTAATAGCAATATAAAAATGTTATCGTGTTGCAAAGCTAAAACATGCGCAGCATAGCAGCAAGCTAACAAGTTGTTAGCTTAGGAGCGTGCTGACATGCTGTTAGCTTAGCAATGTGCTAATATGTTTTTAGCTTAGCAACAAGCTACTTTTTTTATGTGCTAACATGTTTTAGCTTAACAACATGCTTACCAGGGCTTAAAAATGGAAAACTATTAAACTTGATTTTATTTGTTTTTCTGGTTATGTTCTAGTCAAAATTCAGATTGTTTCTAGTGTTTGTTTTCGTTCCTTGAGCTGCTTCAGAGCCCTGGTGCTAAGATGTTGTTAGCTTAGCAACAAGCTGACATGTTTTTAGCTTAGCAGCATGCTAAAAAGTTATTATCTTAACAGCAAGATAAGTTGTTAGCTTAGAATCATGCTGAGAATACAAATTGTTATTATACCGATAAGCTAACACATTAGCACATTAAGTAAGCATGTTAACATGTTGTTTTTCGACCAAATTGTTAGCATGTCGCTAAGCTAACATTTCTAAATGGATTAATTTTAATTTATAAGGGTTTTAAATTAAAATTGTGATACATACAACAATGTAATTAAAAATTCATATTAATTTAAAAATGTGTGTCATTTAAAAATGAAATGGTCTATGTATTTGTTCCTGGTCTTATGAGCGGTGCCCATCCAGAAGAAAAATATTCATAATTTATTTTCTCTTGCACCTTGTGACCAGTTCATCTTATTTTTCAACTCCATTCAACCACCTGGTTTCATTATGGTACCCATTTTCAAAATCCAATCTTTTTGCTGATGGATAAAATAAAGTCCTGTCCCACATTTTTTTCTCGTTGAACATAATGTTTCACTTAGAAATACATCACATTACAGAGGTAAAATGGGTTGTGAACACCATTTCACACAACTATTAATTACAGGAGCAAAAGGAGCAGCACAAATAGGTCAATGCTTCCGCATTTATGCCCTTTTCCCACCACTAGCGACTGTTCCTCTTTCAAAGCAAACAGAGAGACTGTGAACGTGGAATACCACCATTTAACCATCAACCAGCATGGCACGTCAGACATTGGTTAAATCAAAAGTGGTACAAGAGTCCAATCTTATAACACAACACAAGATGTGACACTCCAATGAGCTGTAGAGGATACTAACAAGCACAAAAAGCATAATTATCTTAATTCTGTATCACACAACATGTCAAGAAGCAAGCCATAAAATGAGTGACAAACAATTACAAAGTTACACACAAAAGATATTGAAGTCTTAAAGAAAATGAAAGGCCCTTGACACAAATTTCAGGTTTTCATTAATGGACACCGTAGCGATATGAGTAAATAAAGAGCCTGTCATGGCTAAATTGCTACGTTGACTGTCTGTTTAGACATGTGATTGTTGTAGTCTTTGTTGATAATAATATTCAGAATTGCATGTCAGCTAAGGCTGTTGTCAAGTTATTTTGCAATTGTTCAGTGACTAAATTAGATGTTTTGAGATATGTGGTCTGGTCTCCTTATAATAAATAGAATAAATTGTTTTGTTGATTATTTTCATTTTTGAATGAACTGTCAATTTATGTTATATGAGTTTCCAGTGAAACACAAAAGGATATATTTAGTAGAATGCTCAAACTGCACTTGTCTATTTAAATAAATTATGTAATTGTAAAAATATCAAGGCACAATTAGCTAAAAAAAATGACTGAAAAAAGCCATATACTGTATGTAATACATATGTGTGAGTAATACAGGGTTTGAAATGAGGGGAGTAGATGATGACACTTTTTTATTATTAGTTTTATTTTAAACTAACCCCAAGGAAAGTTGCTATGAACAGGTTAAGTAATGATAACCTGGTTAACTGCTTGAAATAAGAAAGGATAAATAAATCGGTATAAATAAAAGTTTCAATTGTGACAAACTCAACTTCAAAAAAAAAGTCAGATTTGTGATTATATACATTTTCAATATTAAATAAATAAATAATATGTTTACCAAATGACAAGTAACCAGGTCCAATTCAGCATAGGGATTGAGGGTAGTTAGGAGTTGGAAAAAGAATTAAGTGCCTCTTGCGAGTAGCATTTACACGCATGAATGCTTTGGGGACCAAAGTACTCAACGACTTTCACAAGTTTGCCATTCTGAAGTCTACACACACTTTTATATAATACCATGCTATGGTAGGCAGAACAGGGCATCCAAATTTGAAAGTGAAATCTGCATAATATATTTTGCTGCGCATCACAAAAATATAAAACATCACTTGGGAAAAATCCTCACTTGGTGTAATTTCCATGAAGTGCAATGTACTTTCCACACTGCAAACCCAAATTTGTCTATCACTTGGATGAACTGTATCTCTGTGTGAAATTAAAGTGATCTATAAATCCTCATACATATATACATGTGTTTCAATGTTGACTGGGGTTTGTACAGCAACGGCTCTGCACATGAATAACACAGAAACAGTTCAATCCATTAGAATTTCAGACTAGAAAACTTTGTTCACTTATTGGAAATGCAGACACTTATGAATTCTGACAGCAGTTTGGGACCAAAGAGACGAGACTTGGGACTTGAATGTTCTGAACAAGTAACTCTGTAGAGAATAGTTGACCTCAGTCTGACTTTCTGTGTGTGTATTCAGACGTTAGCTCTTCATTTAGGCCTAATGTATGACTCAAAACCCTCAAAGGAGACTTGGTGACAATAATCAGACCAGACTAGAACTGTCTGACAGTCTACGAAACAGATGCTAAACCATAATTGATTCATGAAAGAAACGGCATCGTCAAACAAGACAAAAGAACTAAAACAAATAAATGTTTTCTTATAATGTCAGGATGTGTGAATAAATAAATAATGCATAAAAAAGCAAAATGGCAGGTAATTCATATTGGAAATATATGGAGAGATGAAAAGTGCAAGGGTTGGGTTTGTAGAAAGGCTAATTTTACAATGTCACAAATTATAAGTCAGGGTCTGCATAAAAAGCCATCCAAGGACAAGAGGGAAAATAAAAATGAACAGCAAGGTGAAAGCGTTGGCTCTCGAATGCTTATGTTATTTACATTAAGAGGCGAAGGTTGTAAAAAGTAGAGAAATGGCTGGCATTTGTTCAAAAGGGTCTCAATAAGATCATAGATCAATTATCACAATGTGAAACATTTACTATGACGTATTAACAAGTCTTTAGCTTGTAATGCAGGATTTCGAGGACAGGAAATAACAACTGTAGCCAACTGAGTGGTAGAATAATTGAGTTACAGCAAGAGAGTGGTAGAATAATTGAGTTACAGCAAGAGAGTATTTTATATTAGAAGGATGGGAAGGGCCCCAGAAGGATGTGCAAGGGCCCTGTGCAAAATCTCTAAATTCTGCTGACACTACAATTATGGAGTAAAAGTGACAAAAAAACAGTCAAAAAAACAGTAGATTGGATCATTTTTAACTTGCAATGAATCAAGGATGTTAATAGTCAAGGATGCTATGTATTAATATTTCTATCTAGAAGGGCATGTAATGTGCAGTAATGAACATAAAAATGGTACATAAAAATGGTACTAACAGCAATATGTGTTACTATGATTGTATTAATATTTCTTAGAGCATGTAATGTGCTATGGCAGGGCATCAGAGAATTTATATCTACGTAATAACATAAACGATTAGCTGAATTGTTTTTTGTAACAACTTCTAATACCGATTTTGCTTCAAAACGAGTCCAACATTTCATCGCTTATCTATATTTTTTGATCATGAAATGTGTTGTTAAGAACTTTTTTCGAATTGCTATGTTTGTGAGATTGTTTGCGAAAATAATTCCGTGCATCTATATTTTTTGTCTCTTTTTTCGACTTTGCTGTGCAAAACAGTGTAAACATGATCATGAAATGTGTTGTTAAGAACTCTCGAATTGCTATGTTTGGGAGATTGTTTGCGAACAAAATTTCCAGATTGTTGCTTCAGTTGTAGAGAAGAACTATGAAGTATTTGAAGCACCTAGTGTACAACAGTCAAAAAAACAAAAACAGAACAAAAGTCTTGTAGAACTTAATGCTATCTGTTGTTAATTTGTCATCATTTACCCAATATATCACTTTACACATTAAAATCCACCACAAAAACAACGTATTTGTAAGATATTTGTCTGTTGGTTGGTATTTTGCCACCTTGTGAGTTTAATTGGCTATTTTCATGGTGAGTAACTAGTTAAAATGGTAAATAAATAAATATAAGAGCTGTTTAAAAAATGTTTTTAATGTTTGCTTTAAATATAAACTCTAAAATGCATTCACGTCTGATTCTTCAAGAGTATTTTTTGGAGCACCAAACCAGGACAATCTAACAGAATATGTTAAAGAGATACTGGATTCTGACATTCAATATTAAGAGCATCTTTATATGAGGTGGACAACTAACATGACTTTGTAGGTATATTGTGTCCTACCTACACTGAGGTGTACAATGTTTTAGTTCATTGACACTGTAGCGTCACTGCAAATTCTAAGTAGAACATCAGTAGCTATGCCAAGGAGAAATTTCGTTTGACTGGCTGCCCCCGACCAGGAACTTGGGGCAACAAGGGACGGAATGGCCTGAGGCTACTAGTCCCAGAAGCTATTAAGAACCGCTACAGAGAACAGGCAGTGGAATCGTACATGTTGTTCCAACTGGGTCATGCAAAGTTTCTACAAAGCTGGTTTGAACGCAAATATACAGGGGGTTTGAAATGTCTGAGACCACACTGAAAATCTGGAATTCCATTTAAATAAGGGAACTCAACCAACATGTTTAAGATTTTGAACATTTAGAAATTGGATCATTCTCAAAACATGCTGAGTAACATCAGTTTTAGCTCATGCTATCTTGAGTTTTTCTAATTATTTTTACTTAACTATAAAAAAAAAGCAAAACTGAAGTATTTTCACTAGTGGTTTCAGACGTTTGCACATCACTTTATTGCATTTTATCCAGAATTTCAAAGTTCTTGCAATTCCCAAAGCAGATTTTTCATTCTCTTTATACTTTAATAGAGACTCTTACATCTACGTGATGGCCTACTTTCATACCCGAAACACAATAGACTGGTTAGACTCTCAAATGCATTATCCACTGAATTGAAATGGACTTCCTGTGATCGATGGAGTTACAGCAGGGAAAACCACTCATGGTAATGCCATCCATCATGGTAATGGAGGAAACCCAACACTCTTGAATCAGTGGGTGGGATGCCATGTTCATGTCAAAGTAATATTCATCCAGGCTAGACCCCGTCTAAAGATGTAATGCAGATGAAGGAGAAAATGGGAGAATCTTTCAAGCATTTGCTATAATATTTCATAGACTTGGAGATGATTTCTGTGAGGTGATGAAATTATAACATGGACATTGATCAATTGTACACAACACCACTTCCATTTTTTAAGAAAGTCACTTGTTCTTTTTAAAGATAAGTGTGTAATTTTGGTAGCGCTACACTGTAAAAAATTATCAGCTGTAAAATGTACTCCAATAGTTTGTTTTATTTACAAGAATGTCATGTTCAGTTCAATCTGTTATTTCTAAATTATTTTTAATTAGTTAAAATAATTAATTAAACAATATAACACAAATATTATTTTCATGTAGCATCAATATTTTGGTAAATATTTAGGTCAGGTCAATTTTAGAACTTTATTTTTTTAAAGATATTTTGCATTTGCAAGGATGGGAACATTCTAGAAGTTTCTGTAACATCCATGAATATTCTAGTGCCTTCTGGAACATTCCTAGGTCATAAAAAAACCTAAAATCATCCAACGTACACTTTAACGTTTTGGATGACATGCTTTTGGTAACTGTTTATGTTAAATTGTTGTTTTTAGCTAAGCATTATATATGTACCATTTAATTTTTATTAGGGCTGTGAATCGATTAAAATATTTAATCGCATGATTGTCATGAGTTAACTCGCGATTAATCACAATTAATCACACATTTTTATTTGTTCTAAATGTACCTTAAATTAATCATTTTCAAGTTTGTAATACTCTAATCAACATGGGTATGGACAAATATGGATGCTTTATGCTAATGTATGTTTATTATTATTGAAACTATAGTAGCCTTAGAGCATGAAGACTAGACATTTTTCAAAGGTTTTTCAAATAACTTGTTCATGTCTATTAGACACATGAAAAAAGAAATACCAGGTTCCCATCTTCTCTTTCTTTGCACTGAGCAATTAACTGACAAACCTGTTTTATTGATTGCACACAGGCCACACATGAAAAAAGAAATACTCAGGTTCCTATTACCCTTTCTTTGTATATGTAAAATGTACATGAGCAATTTATTATTTATTATTACATGTGTTTCTCTCTGTGCCCACATAACTGTATTTTGATGCAGCTTAATAACTGTTTTCATGTATATATTTTACAGTTTTTGTTGTCAGAAAACAGAATTAATATGAATAGTGATTTAAACGCGAATTAAGACAACATAACAGCTCTCCTTTCCAAGATGTTAATCTGCACAAAAATCCTTATATCGAGCCGTCGTCTGATGCAATATGTAAAATGTAGATTTATTATGACAATATGTGCTGTGATTACATGTGTTTCTATACTCTCTGCATGTAAAATGAGAAGCAAGACGTAATATCACATACTGTATTTTGACTGCAGCTTAGTTCTCAATAAACTGTTTTCTTTATATATTTTACAGTTTTTGGCCTGGCGCGCAGAAAACAGAATGAGACGCAAATAGGAGGAGATAGAGAGAGAGAGAGGTGTTGTGCATTCGCGACCCATTAAGAGACAGCAAGACCTAACTGCTCTCCTTTCCAAGCTATATAAGTTTGGGCTTTTTTGAAGGGAAAAAAGTCGCTATAATTGATCCGTCGTCTGAATGTTGCAAGTTATGGCACACATAAGTGCATCTCCATTTCCAAAACGGGTCAAACAGAAATATGCTGTGCTGTTAATTGCGCATTAATAAAATTGATTGCCATTGTTATGCTGATGCACATATATTAACAAAACCAGTGAAACCTCAAACTAAAATTAGAGAAGCAAGCAACGTAATATCGGAGGGTGTTAAAAATATAAAAGATGGATGACGTCATTTTTCTATTAAATTCAGCCGGCTGCCGCGCGCAGATATTAATTATGGACAAAAACAGTGAGACAGACAGAGAGAGATCTCTTGGATTACATTTGAGAGAGAAAGGTGTGTGCAGGATGTATGTACTCTAAAACAGTTAAATCTGGGTGTTAATTAGACAGACCTATCTTTTGAAAATCGTGAAGCTTTCAAATAAGGTTTGGGCGCTAACAGCATTTTCCATCTGAAGGGAAAAAAGTCATTGCCAAGCTACAACATGTTAAGTGTATGATGCTGAAAAGCTTGTTCAATGTTGCTAAGTTGGCAACTAACTGGAATTGTAAACTGTATGTCCATTTCTCCAACTACGCATCTTCAATAAACAAGCTACAGATAAAATGTGCTAGATTACGTTACAAGAAAATCGCGCATCATAAATTGACTCCAATTAAAATTAATTTGCAGTTCTGCAACGCGTGGCTATTATCATTAAGTTAACTTTGAGAGCACTAATTTGATTAATAACAAAATATTATTACTAGCAGTTAAGGCAACACACACACACACCCACATAATGATTTTGCTATATATATATTTATATATATAGTACCTAAACTAATCTTCTATCACGTTATACAATCTGAATAAAAAAAATGACAAAACATTTTTGCCCTAATCGCAAAACTATCCATTCACCATTTTATCCGAGGTGCTAGGATAGCATTCACTAAAGAGGTAGAACTTTTTCATATCTGGCCAACTCTGGAATTCCTGATTCGTTCGGGGTTCAGACACATATTTAATAGGCAAAGCTCTTTACAAACATATAATCATTAGCCTGGTTTTCCATTCTCCATTCTGTCACCGATGGAGCTTGCCTGTGCCTTGGCTTGCTTAGTTGGGGACTATTTCCAAAATACATTTTAAAATTATTAAATGACGAGTGGACAATGTCATAAATTCTATATTGAAATCATTCAGCAATGAGTGTTAAATCACTTTATTATTGAAAATCTGATACTAGTGCTTTGTTAAATTTGTATGTTAAAGGGCTATATAAATAAAGGTGACTTGACTTGACTTGATTGCCGTAAAATGCTTTAAAATGGCTCTCAACGGAGTAAAACTTTTTTTTTCCCTTGCTTGTTTTTGTGTGAAATCTCTGCATGTTCTTTCAAACTAAGAAATTATTAACTGGTCTCTCGCTATTGTCAACTTTAGAAAATTCCGTAACCTGTTGCCTGAAAGTCATAACGAGAAAGGTGGCATCGTATCTTTTGGAGAGGAATGAAGATATCATTTGGAACCGGGTAGGTCATGCAGATTAGTTTTGCCTGGGTTATCAAAATAACGGGGTAGTCCAAACTCACAAAGTCCCGTAACGTAGCTGGTAAGGAGGGTCAGCATGCGCTGAACTTAACTTTTAAACGAATGGATTCTAGGACATATGGTTTGCATCTTTGAAGATCACGGATTTAAAAAAATAGAAGGACAATGGAAAAAAAGAATAGTGCTTTGGAAGGCGCTACTCGCCTAAAACATTTTTTTTGGCTCCCCGTACCAGCACTGCGGCATTTGTTGGGATTTATCCCTGGAAAGAACACTGCAGCGGGCACTTGTTTTTCCCTATCACAGACATACCGACCAAACTCCTCTGATTTGTTACGCTGTTGAGCTGGTCTGTTTCATCGGACCGGATGCTCTTGCCAGAGTTGGATATGTAATCCTGTTGCAAGTTGTGTCTATGGTATATGCTTTGTGCTGATTTTTTTTTCTGTTGTCGCTGTATCCCAATTGGAAATATCAATTTTTTGTCCTCCCTTTCCTCATATAAATCTGTAAATCTCTTCCATTACCTGTTTCTGTTCTGTCTACCCGTTGTCAATGTATGTTGTGTATATACAGGTATTTTTCGCTGTAGTGGACATGCAATAAATTCACTTAACAGTCCTAATTTGTTAATAACGTTTAAGCAGTCAACACACAACACACACACACACACACACCATAAGATATAAATATATATATATATATATATAGTTTTCTTTATTAGTTATACATCTGAATAAAAAAAAATGACATTACTTTTTGGGAATATCCATTCCACCGAATCTGTCATTTAGTCTCAAATTATAGGTACAAACATGCATAAAATATTTACTATAAAATACATTTTAATATTAAACGAAGTGTCTGCAAATTAATTTACTGCAATTTAAAATATTTAATTAAAAAATTTATTAAAAACCAAAAACACTGAAAATAAAGATTTGTACATGTCCCCATTTAACGCTCATTTTACTTGATAGTTTAAAATCCTTCAGAAAACATTTTTATTTTGAATTTTTGTGTACCTCCATCCCATGTCTTTAATATCCTTTATTTCAAAATAAATGAGAGTATTTGGATAAAATATATATTTTAGTCTTCTGTCCTGTTACCCTAACACATCCCCCCTTAAAAACTGGTAAATTTCAAAGACACATTTTCAAACATTCAGTGCAAATGATCTTCTGAGAAGAAATGATCAGAAGCATGTTTTATTTTTTATTTTCTGTATATTTGATGATACTGTCACGGTGGCTGGGTTTGTTATTATAAATATACTGTCCTGTTACCTAAATTATTTATTAGATGTTACTTGTTTATTTTAAAAGTACAAATCTTTGGTGAATCGCTATAATTTGCTGAGTATTCTCATAATATTAGCATGTACTCCATGTGGCTAGATTATATGTATTTGCTAATTTATCCTAAAATATCAATCCTGTTACTTTCAGTCCTGTTACTCATATACTCATATATCCTATACTTATATATAGTAACTGAGTAATAGTAACAGGAGTGAGTAGTGTCATCAGATTTATTCATGTAAATATTAGGCTAAATCCATATTAATCTAGATACATTTAAAAATGCATATTTTTATCAAAGTTTTGGCCTTCTTTCTGAGACAATGCTTTTGCCCAAGAAAACCTATGGTTATTCCTGCAATTTATATTACATTCCTAACATAATGTACTTGCAATTTCTGTCCTGTGGCAATTATGTATTAGACTCATATATGGAATGGCGTTTGAGTGTGAGCTGCGCTATAAGAAATCAAAATCCACAGAAAAACTGAAAATATATTGTTTGTTAAGTTTATTATTGTTAATATCAATTTTAATTTAATATTTATTTTTTCCGTTATTTATATATTATCTAATAACCTGTCCTCTACCCATAAACAAAAATATGTTTATAACCCCTCTGCAGACCACTAGATTTAAATAGAAACATGATTTGGCCTTTTTTAGCAGTGAGGTCAGCTCACTAGTCAATGTTAAACACTTTCACTATATGCGGGCATTAATACCTCATATGCGTGGTCAACCCTGTATACTAATATAATGGATATTCCTTCCTGTCACCTATTTCATTCCTGTTACTAAATAGTAGTGATCAACCGATATTGATTTTTTATAACCGATACCGATAATTTGTACGTTTATGTACCTGATAACCGATATGCAGAACCGATATTTATTTACTGTTATAAAGTAAATATATAACAGAGTGAAGTAAGTCCATTCTTCGCTTTGGTTTTTCCTCCTTTCAGTCATCTTAACAACAACAAAAAACTGTTGAAAATAAACTTTTTTTTTTTTTTTTACCGATAATGGTAAAATGCTTAAATATCGGGAAAAATATCGGTAAACCGATATATCGGTCGATCTCTACTAAATAGCTTTTTATTTAAAAAAATAAAGTTAAACCACATTTTTTTGTCCATAATTTATCCCATTGTTTAATAAATTGCATCATAGAAAATTGATAAGCTTGAGGTTTGATTCGCCTTTAAAATTAAACAAATTGGTTTGTGTACTTTAGAAAAATACACCTTGTTTAGATCATTTGTGATTTTTTTATGATAAAAATTATATTTTTTGACCATGAAACCAACAATTTTTAAACATGCTTTTTAAAAGACATTAGAGTTTTGTAACAGGACTGACAAAAATGCATCTATCTTCCACTTAAAAATTGTGTATAAATTAAATGAAGTTACCTGAAATGGACCAGTACAGATTTTGAATAGTTAAATAAGAGTATTACTAGATTCAGTCTTTAAAAAAGATAGAATTTTTTTTTTTTGAATAGTTTTGGAAGAAAATGGCACCCATTCGGTGGAATGGCCCATAACAAAACAAATAAAGAAAGGTTAAAAATCAAAGTGAAACAATACATTAAATTTAGTAGCAGTTTCTGATAAAAAAAAAGCTTCAGAGTAAATCTAACACTAAATAATTTTCAGTGTAGGGTTACTGAACTCTAAAAAATAATGATTGCTTTAAAACACGTTTCCTAAACACTGCCATTGTTTGAACAAACTAAGAGCCCCACCCAAAATTCACACCATTGGTTCAGCCTAGATGTCTGCACGGGCCTGTTTTTTAAGTCCCGCTCCTGCGAGGTTATATCCCGCACCCACTCGCTCCAGTGATATATTCACTCTTTATTCACCCGCTGTCCGCTTTGAATAATTTTCTTCCCGACCCGACCTGCTAAATTTAGATCTCGTTTCCAGAATCACACATTTAACGCACGTACCTAACTAGTCTTCTATCACGCTACAATCCAACCCGCTCCCTAAGGTCGCAAAACTCTGGACTCTTGGTAGTACCTAGGATAGCAAAGTCCACTAAAGGAGGTAGAACTTTTTCATATCTGGCTCCTAAACTCTGGAATAGCCTTCCTGATAACGTTCGGGGTTCAGACACACTCTCTCTGTTTAAATCTAGATTAAAGACACATCTCTTTAGCCAAGCATTCATATAATGCATCTCACAATCTTGTACTGCAGTATATCTGATCAAATGCACATTATTATGCTTTAGCTTGGGTTATACATAATTTCATCATTGTTTATTCCTGGATGGAACAACTGCTACGCTAATTGTCTTATTGTTTCTCTGTTTCTGCCTTGGGATTAACATCCCGTGGTAGCTAGGAATTACACAAGCTTCAGTCTGGATCCAACCCTTAAACGATCTGAGATGACCGAACACCTGAGAAGAGATGATGAAAACCCCTCGGAGGACCTCAGAGGAAGCCAACCATCAGCGATTATACTGAATTAACAAAAACTGCCATAAGTTAATTATATTGAGTTATATAAATTATATGAGAAAATATATTTATATTTATATTTTCTACAATATAAAAAAAGTGATAAGCTAATTAAAACAAATAGAAACCCAGCCTTAAAATTATTAAAAGTAAAGTAACTGATAATTAAAAGAAAAAAGTTAAGTGAACTTGACAGTTCAGTTAAATGATGATTTTTGTATTATTATTTACTTAATAATTTTAAGGTGACGGGTTTCCTCAATTTTTTAAGTTAAGTCAACTTATCACTTTTTACAGCGTAGGAAAAGTGTTGCAGAGAAAAATAAATAAAATTTGACATCTGTCATTTAAAATTATAGGCTAAGAAAAATATAAACCAAATCGAGTTGAACATTCTTCAAGGACAGCGCATCCACACTTTGCTCCATCCTTATTCTGCTCTGTCACTCATTGGCAACGAGCCTGTTCTGTCTGCGGGCCATATATTCACCAATGGTAGGCTAGCCTGCTCTGAGCATCGTTGCACATGCTACAAACAGACACCGCAAATAAAATGAAGCACTGGTTCATGCATGCAGCACGCGCATAACAGTCAGGCTGTACTGGTGCTTGAAAAGAATAAAGGCAGATATGCTGTTCTGAAAGGATATCAGGAAAGGGATATTATTAGACCGCCCGCTCACGTTCAAATTGCACCAGAGTTACCGACCGCTACCGCGCTGTATTCAGGAATTTAATCCCGTGGCACAAGAAAAATGGGACAGCCGTGGGAATGCAGACCTCTAGCCATCATTGCTGTTGTCGGGCCACGTAATTTACACTTTTCAGGGAAGTCAACCTACACATGGCTTATTTACAGATGTCTCTTAACATTAAACTAAAATAGGAGGGATTTTAACATTGAAAAAAAATACACACATCACCTTTAAAATCTAGCGGCTCTATATCTAAAACATTTTTAGAGGTGTTTTGCCGCCTCAGGCACAACAGGTGCCTCAAAGACCCGTGAAGAAGAACAGACAAGAAACGTGCTGCCCTCTGTAGCACCCGTGCATCAATAGACACTCTGAACCGCCCCACTCATGGGGCAAAAGGGAAAAGAGGGAAGCAAACGAATGAGGAACTTTCAGAATCTTACAGAACAAGGATGGTGACACATCAAGAAGTCAGTATGTATAAAGAAAGTGCCAGACAGTGGAAGACAGAATTGAGTAAGAAGGTGAAGGACACATACAGGACAAACACAGAAGACACGTGTAATGCATTTCCTGTAGATAAACCAAGCGTGACAAGCCTCCCAAAAACACGACCAGGAAGGAGGAGAGGGTCATGTCGGTCAGTTCAACATCCTTCCCAAAACAGCTTCGGAAATATAAATAAATTATTTAAAAATAAATGTTATATATTAGAGGCTATGAAGAAAAGATCACCTGTAAAAGACTAAGCTATAAATAACAATAAGTTACAATAAATGTTGCATTAATGGATATTTAAAAGCAGAAATACGTAATTCTCATGTGTTTTGGTCATTTTGACCCAAAGATAATTTTATTTTTCCCAAAAATGCTAGTTAATGTTTTTGCATTTCTTGTTACGATATATAATATTTTTTCAGGAACTCATTGATGATACATTGATCTAAGTTTACGCACCTCATTTTTGGAGTCAAAACTATACACAAATTATCTTTAGCTTTTTTACTCAAAAACTTAGGTGCATGAGTCCAAATCAATGAGGCCTACAACCTATCACTTCCAAAAATAAATATAAAACCTGTGCTAATTAAAAGAATACAAGTTGACAAAAAGATTTAATCCAATATTTGGTGATGATATAGCATAACGAGAGATTTACAAGAAAAATTGTTTATTGCAGGGAACACCAAATTAATGAAAGCATTTTCAGTATGGCACAAGAGTTAATGCTTCACAAAATGAATTGCAAATGCAAAACGCAAGGCAGTGTGGTGCCAATTTATCCGTCTAGTATTTCTGGACCCCTTACTAATAAAAATAAAGCATTAGCATAAAAGCAACCATTTTTAGTCGCCACAACTGGATTGCCAAAAGCAATCAACCAAATATGAACCAACATGGTGTTTTGCAACAATAACACCACAGTGAAATGAAAACCCAGGTGTGCGTTTGAAATCCACTTTACATCTAAAAGAAATAAACTCTGCCATGTTGTCACAACTTCAAATCATTTCACAGAGTCCTCCACTTTCCTAGGTACAATATTACCATGGTAACATGTTCTAGCACAATTACCCTCAGTCTTGGGCGCCAGATTTACAGAGCAGCTGAAATGCCTGAGCAAAGAACTGGGTTGTCATTCAAGTATTTCACTTTTGGAAAATTAGAAATGTATGCATCACTCTGATGAGTACTCTCATTAAGAGAGAAGAATGTGTTTTTCATCAAACATATTGCATTATTGATTTTAAAGGAATAGCTCATCCGAAAAAAAAAACACTTAAACTGTCATTATTTACTCAATCTCATGTTGCTCCGAATTCCATGTGCCATTTTTCTCAATGGAAGGTAAAAGGATAAATGATCTTTATAATCTTCAGATGCTACAGAGCTACTCCACCCATTTTATTATCCACATCTAGGTGAAATAAAATGAATTTACTTAGAAATGTTATATGTATGATCAATTCGTTTTATTTTTATATATTTAAATACGTTTGGAGTATTACTTTAAATGCCGATTGAGATATTGGAGTGGAGCCTTGCACATGACATACAGACAAAAATATAGTTATCGTGGCCATAATTTGTTCCCTTGTTATAGTGGGCACAAATTAGTACAACTTGTGTTCCAGCTGTGGCCACTTTGTACTAATTTGTTACCACTTTTTAGTAAATCGTGGCCATGATGTACTAATGTATTACCTTATTGCAGTAAATAGTGGCTACATTGTACTAATTTGTTCCCTAGTTTTGGTAAATAGTGGCCACTTTTTTACAATTTTTTTCCCTTGTTTTAGTAAATTGTAGTAATTTTGTACTAATTCATTCCCTCATTAACGTAAATCATGGCCACATTATTTTAATTAATTCCTTCGTTATTTTAGTGAAATTGATTACCGTAAATAGTGGCCACATCCCTTCCCCGTTTTACATCACATCACATTGTTTTAATTGTTCCCTAATTGTACAAAATCATGACCTGTACTAATATGTTCACTATATTTGTAAATTGTTCTCTCATTTACGTAAATCATGCCACGGTATATATAATTCCCTCATTACGTAAATTGTAGCTGATTTGTTCCTTTGCGTTATCGTGGCCATTTAATTTTTCCGGTAAATCATGGATTTGTTCCACATTATTTGGCCACATAATTGTTCCCTTGTTGAACTAAATCATGGCCATGTTGACCAATTTGTTCCCTTCTTTTAGAAAATCGTGGCTTTGTGGTAATAATTTGTTCCCTTATTTTAGAAAATTGTCGCTATTGTACTAACTCATTGTTGTACTAACTCATTCCGTCTAAGTGATTTCCATTGACAAAGTTGGATACATACTGTAGCTATTCCGTAATTTTACTGTTTCTGAAGTCAACACGTTCAACATTTTCAGTGAGGACGCACTCAAGCTGTTACAGCGGGACACGTCATGGGTTGCGTCTGTTGTAGTTGTGTTTGTGAATCAGGCGCTAAATCAATTCATTCTTAGTGAAGAATGACTTCCAATCTCAGCCAGATTTCCTCCACAATGCAAAGGCTTAAGTGGCTGTTCATGTAGCTGTACATAATCTATGATTCAGCACTGTCTAGAATTTGCTCCAAATTGAGCGAGTGATTCCCATCACTGCAGTTCCTATCTGGACCGCTGGTCATTAGACTCTGCCTGCCGCTCTCGATATGCCCTGACATAATGTAGATGATTTCATGAACCCTCATCATTAGCCCCTGACAAACTCCCCAAGACCCCAACCAATCACACGCCCGGTCAAGCATCCCGATCAGTCCGGGTTAAGATGAGCGACTAGAACAGTTCTCTAAGCAAACGCAGAGGAGAGGAAATGGCAGCCTCTTCTTACGAGGCTTCATTTCTCAAGCACAGGTCGAGAGGGCTAAGTGGCAGCTCGGTCAACTGTTGTATTCATATAGGCAAACAGTACTTGCGGAAAATCACTTGTCACTTAGCCCCTTTTACTGCCAGAGCTGCAGTGTTCAAGAGGATTGAGTTTGTCAATTAACGGGACTTTGAAGGTTTGACGTAGATACATGCAACCCATGAGCAAGGAACATGGTGTATTAGCAACATATGCTATTAAGCTAATACGGACACTAATAAAAGTCAATTTGAATAGTATTTAAAAGTGACCCATTTTAACATGGTTTACTGAATCTATGAGGTCTTAATTTCAGCCACTAGTGTCAAGTATTAATGGTTATAACTCCTGACTAGAGGCTATTTGAACAAGTCTAGCTTAAATAATGCAGACAAGCCCTGTACAAATGAGTCAGTGTGACATTACAAAACCGTATAACATATTTAAACTCAGCATGAAAATAAAAAGAATACTAATTACTTCCTTTAAACATATCCCAGTGCCCATTATAACAAACACATTACACCACCTCTGAAACAACGCTAGTATTTTTGGTGAAGTCATCCAGGAGGCATATAATATCAGAATAGTGTTACATGTTAGCATTGTCATCACAGTAAACAGATAAAAAAAAAAATAATATCTAATTCCTAATGAAACATCTACTTGAACCTAATTAACTTTTAAAATATTTAAAATACTGACCAAAAAACATCTAACTTTTGAATGATCATCAGTGGAGGAACAGAAAAGTGTATATATGACATCTACGCTAGCTGCTAAAGCTCATCACCCAAACATTGTCCTTACAATCAATTAAAACTGGATAAACCCATGTCTTGTTCACTTTTTTCTTTGTTTACTTACGTGTGTAAAATGGTGCTATGGAAATTTCTGGTTACACTCAGAAAGAAAAGGTAAAAAATCTGAAACTAAGGCGATACCCTTTCAAAAGGTACTAATATGTACCATTTAGCTACTTTCAGTGCTAGTATTTAGCTAGATTTAAAGTACTAATATACTAACTAACGTACTAAAGGTCACCTTTTAGAGGTAAACAAGGCACAATGACGTACCTTTTAAAAGAGTACTGCCACGGTGACAGCTTTTGCACTTTTTTTAGCAGCACAATAAATTGTGAAGCCTGTTTCATATTAACTTCAAGGCACATTTTCTTGTATTGGCATGTTTTTTAGGTTAATTCGTTGCCTTTAAAATTTCTCCTCTAAGGTTGGTTGGAGTGAGCGTCACAATATGCTGTACAAAATTACAAGTGAAACACCAGTGACATGCTATGTTGACCCTCGAGGGTCTGTTTGGACAGACCACGATGTTCTCCAGAACTCTGCTACACTGCCAATGCAAGTTGCCCATTCTGATTACACATTTTTACAAGACGACCCAAATCCAAGAACACCTAGAGCGCGCTCTTGTCTGTTGGTACCAGCCTCGGACTCTCACATCCCAACTTTCCACTTGGCTTCTTCGCCTTTGGACATATATGTCAGACAAGAGTATGTTCACCCTTCGCCAGCAAAACTGCCACCCTGGGCTACGCTAGAGACTGTATAACACCAACCTACCGAGCCAACGGTGAGGAACAAACGATAATGTCGATTGTTTCAGACAAGGTGCTGCTGCAGATTAGGTTGTAGACTGAGTAATAGTTTGTAGATATGGATGGAAGACGGGTGGGATGGATAGACGCAGCGGTTGCGGAGGGAAAAGTGGGAGACTGTTATTTAGCAAGTGACCTGAAACTGCCATACATATTATTCCAATTCACTGGAATCCTAACGGTAGGTTTCTCAGACTGTGACTCATAGAAGAAAATTGAAGTTTTAAGTATAGTTCTTCCACAGGTCACGCAACACTTTTTTTGTTAAAAACATTTCCAAGCCTATTTTCAACAGGGGATTTTAAAGAATTTTGAAATTTGAGTTTTAAACACATACTGGCAAAAAGGAAGTAGTTCTTGCCTTTACAAATGTTCTTTGCTTGGGCACAACAATATCTGGTGTAGAAAAAAACTAGTACTCTTCCAACGTAGGCAGCATTTGATGCATCACAGGAACACTCCCGACGTAAAGTTTCTTCTAAAAGCTCATTTCTGAGGTTATGTACTCTAAGAAAAGAAAATATGGCTCAATGTACTGTGTAATGCACAATAATTTGCTGTATTGATTATATCCATATTTTCAATTACAAATTGTATTTTAGGGTTGCAAGAAATGTCAGTAAACCTAATGGAAATAAAGGTAGAGTTAATTTTCTGCCAGGATATTATCCGTTTTTCTGTGTGGCATATATGCATTGAGGGCAAAGCAATCCCATAATGCATTGTGACATGACACAAATGAGTTTAAGATGGTGGATAATGATCAGTTATAAATTGAGGTAATTATTTTAGTACACATTTTCACTATATGATAATTATGGAAAATAAAGTATTTACATTGTTTGTACAGTATATGCTTATCAGAGAATCAAATTGTTAGCTTAGCGACAAGCTAACACCAAGCTCTTCTAAAATCAAATGCAAACCAAGTCAGCTTCACGTGACAAACACTATATGTAATTTGTAAGGGCACAAATAATTTATTTCTATGTAGTGTGAGCCCGAACTGATCACTTATAAGAGTTAATTTCAGTAAGGTTGTGCCTATGTAGGCAGTACACAGCTTACTGAGTTTTGAAACAAAACCTACGTCTGTTTTCTGCTCCACTTTGCAAAATATCAAGAAATCATTCCTCTAGCAATTCTCCAATGAATCTAATGTGGCACCTTCTATGGCATAACATTAAGAGTGACAAACAAATGAGGAGTTCTTCGCTCCCACTCATATTTTCCTTCAATGTCTTTTTTAGCTCTGAAATCTATTTTTTCTCTGTCTGTCAATCAGGTAAATAAGACCAGACAGATTTCACACATATTGCCACAGTCTCGTGCCAGCAGTTGGTAGCTCTGCAAAATAAAAATAATAATTTCATATTTCTGCTAAACTCTGTATTTTCATTATCGAGAGGTACATTTTATGCAGGTCATACAAATTAGTATGGTAACATGTTATTGTTATAGTCCACTTTAGAAATTTTGCTGACTATAAATAACTTTGCAACTACATGTTAGCAGTCATTTGAGTATTGGTAAACTTTCTGCTTAAAATCTGATTTGACTTTATTTTGATGGTGCCAACACACATTCTACTGTCTACTGTCTAACCTAACAGTATACTAATACTCGAATGAGAGTTAGTTGACATGTTGTTGCAAAGTTACATATAGTTCAAATTGGACTATCGAGAAAAAAAGTGTATCATCACTACCAAATATGTCAAAACTTCCACCAAACCTTTCCATATAATAGATTCAATTATAAATTTAAGTGGGTTCTAAATGTACAGTATGAAATACTGAATCTATATCATTATCTTGAAGAGTTAGTACGATCAATGAGAATATTTAAAAATAAATCTCAGTACTTCCGGAACAGTAGACCCAAGAGCACTCTGAAAAATCCAATAATACAAAAGGAAATATGTTACACTCTGTTAGAATTAAAGAATGTAAATCAAATTATCCCCTTTAAGCCCAGTTAAACATCCTGCTTTGAATAGTGCCAGCTGAAAACTTTTCACCATATTTCCTGTGGGGCTGTAAAGCTGAATTAGTCCTTAGCTCAAGTCTGTTGTTAACCTTAAAGATTTGACTGGGGCTGAATATAAATTGCCACAAAGAGCTTCTCAAACCATAAGCTGATTATTCAGTAAAGCAAAATGTTCGCTTCATTCTATTTTCCTTCAAAGAAAATTACATATATGGTATTTATTGATGGTAGATGCAAAAATAAATGCATAATCACAACCTCCTTCCAGTTCTAGACATGGTATAAGATGGTGATCTGTCCTATTTACAATGCTTCAAAGATAGAAGAGGACATTGGGTAATTCTTTAAGATAATGTTAGGAGAAGCGAGGTGCCATCAAGTTATATAACATCAGTCTCTCTGTGCAAATCAAGTTAAACTAAAGCCTCAATGACAACAACCAATGCATTTGTCAGATGATGCCAATAAACAAGATACCAGTTTAGTCGAAGACATATAGCATGTTATATGCGAGTTCAAATCCCAGACAAGCCCCCAAACAATTTGCATTGTATGCTACTTTGGATAGAGAATGGGTACAGTAACTTTTGTGGTTTGATTTAATATATACTGTATATACATATATATATATATATCAAGGAGAACGGTTTGCATGCATATTAAATGAATGAATTTAAATAGTGTGTAAATAAAGATGCTATTTATGAGTACACCATCAGTATGGATTCAATAGTGAAGGTAAACAAATAATTAAATCTTCATGAGGTGAGAGATGCTGTCCGTGAACCGTCTGAATGAAATATCTCATTCTCAAAACCTTGGCTCAACGCTTCTTCTCCTGTGAGAAAGTTGAGATGTTTTAGCTATTCTCTGCATAGCTGTCTTTGTGACAGGTAATCCGTTTGTTTATAATTGTCTTTTCGGTTTTGACAGGGCTAAATTAATTACCGTTTGATCTGAATGTGGGACATAATTAGAAGAACCCTCTTAAAGTTGCAGCCAACCCTCACATCCCTTCTGCCAAAATGGATCATCCTGCACCGTAATTAAACTTCAGCTCATCTGTCAGAGTCGAGGTTTCCTTTACTAGAAGAAAAGAAGCAGCAGGTACGGTGTTATGTTTACAGTAAAGTGGTTTAACTCATCACAAAGGTTTAGAAATTCTCCAGTGGTCAACATTAAATGCAAGTAAAGTATAGTAAACTAACGTAAATCAGATCATAGGATTGCACTATGTTGTAAAAGCGAACTAAGTTACTACATCTAAACAAAATGGGTATGTTAGAGATATTTTCTCACCGTTTCTGGTCAGTAGACATTGGCAGCAAACAACTTATGGGAAACCATGCAAGACGTTTTCCCCAAGCGTACCTTGAAGTGAATCTTTGACGATACATAGACAGGTAACTCTCAAAGACACATACTTCCACTAGTTGACAAGGTTGTGTACAAGTCAAATGAAACTTGCTGATCCAATAAAGTCCCTCGAGTGATCGGCTGAGTGATCAGCTTGGTTTCACTCGAGTTCCTCATGTTCTTCTCTTTTGTAACTACAAGTACATCATCTGAATAATAATTTTGAATGGGATACATTAGTCTCATGCGCTCTTAAAATAAGGGATTTGTGAAGCAATACTATAAATAAGTACTATTTTTGGTTCCTCAAATAACTCTGTAGTGAACCGATCTTAAAAAAAAATTGTCAAAGCTTGAGCAACATTTTTCCCCTATAAAGTACCTTTTGTGGAATGGAATGGTAACGTGTGGATGTTAAAGGTTCTTCATGGATCCATGGATGGCAATAAATAACTTTTAATTTTTAAGGCTGTAGAACGTGGAAATCATTAAAAGTGTACAGCACAGTAAAAGCCAAATACTTTCTCTGTTCGCTTTGCACCTATGCCTGTCTTG
Organism: Ptychobarbus kaznakovi; assembly: GCA_027422405.1. Taxonomy (NCBI): domain Eukaryota; kingdom Metazoa; phylum Chordata; class Actinopteri; order Cypriniformes; family Cyprinidae; genus Ptychobarbus; species Ptychobarbus kaznakovi. The sequence goes on from CM049815.1 coordinate 15,422,843, forward strand.
AAACCTTTATCTCGGAAATGTTTTTGCTACATGTTTTGATCCAAACTGAACTTACAGGAGAAAAGACATGGTTAGTTGATGTTTTGTAGGTCTCTACTACAGCAAATCCCACATGCGCTCTATGAAATAAGGCTGTGAGACCTGTCATTCTTGTTTGCTAGAACATGTAGCTACACAACTATCTACTAATAAAAAGACTGACTGAAACAATTGCTCACCCAATTAAAACCTGTATGACTTCAGCAAAATACAACATAAGATCCGCTGTTCCATAAGAAACATATTGTAACCAGGACACTGTCACATACAGTATAGCACCAGAAGATTAGTTCGTAAGACTCGTACGAATTCAGTAAGAAATGGAATAGAGCACATAACAGCTTTGTGTGCTATAAAACAGATTTATTAACAAAGTTTATTGACAAACGTTCCTTTCAGCTATATATCTTTGTGGAACAAAAAAGGTCAAAAACAAAATCATCCAAAACAAATGGATGAACTGAAACAAAAACAAGCCAAAACAAACTGATAAAACAAAACAAATTTAAACAAAACAAAATGAGCCAAAACAAAACAAATTTGATTTGAATGAGGATAAAACAAAAATAGCCAAAACAAGCTGATTAAAAAAGCTGATTGAAAACAAATTGATAAAATTGATAAAACAAAAACAGGGCAAAACAAATTAATAAAACAAAACAAAAACAGGCCAATTCAAAATAAGTACAAAATTAAAAACAAAATAAGCCATAACAAATGGATAAAATAAAACAAAGAGGCCCAAACAATACAAAACAAAATAAGCCATAACAAAACAAAGGATAAAACAAAACAAAAAACCCTAAACAAATCTGCTTTCCATTTAATTTAATTTAAAACCTGGACAAATTAGCTATGGATTTGTGGACTACTTAACTTCACTGGAGTTAATAAAGAATTATATTTTTCTTTAGGTCTTTAGGACATCACAGGGATTGCAATGACTGTTACTTGAACACTTGAATATATGCAAGTAGGGCCCTATGATTTCCGCGATGCAGAAAACATGGATGGAATCGTGGAATCCAGTCATAAAAACTGAATTTACAGTTTAACGCGGAATGTCACGGAATCAAAGTCAAAGTTTGGATGACTTAATAAAAAGTAGGTCATTACACTTAAATCAAATCGCGATATGGACTAGTATTTGTAAATATTACACCGCAAAAGTCGATTTAAATATGAATCCTGCATGTTCTGCGCGACTCTACGAATGGAGCAGACGCCCAGTTTGTTTACTAAAGTTACATACACAGCGCGCATGGCGCTCGCCTGCAGTCTCAACGAGGACATAAATATACTGTATGAACAATAGCTCCAGAACTGATCTGAGTGTCACTTCACAAGCATGTTACCATTAATTTGAGTAAAACTAGCATCATATCATATACACACAGAACTTTAAAGGGATTCAGAGCAACCCATCAAAATAAAAGTTTGGTTTAACTTATTAAAGACATTGTGCCACAAATAGGCTATATTACTATTATTTAGTAGAATGTACGTACTACTACAACTACTACATATTACTACTGTTGAAAAATAATAAAACTTGATTTTTTTTTAAAGAAAATCACAAAATATTTTAATTTTATTAGTAAATCTCCTTTATTTGCCAAAAAAATATAATATTTAATTTGCATTCATTAAAATATAAATTAAATCAATGTGTTATGCCTTCATCTGATAACCAGTCAAATGTATATACACAACACACAATTTCTGAGGGGGAAAAAAAACATTTCATAAGGCTACTGTAAGAATAAAAAAAAATGTGTATGCATTTAAATAATTAGACATGCTAAAACACAGAATTTGGTAACAATAAAACATAAGGTGAGAAAAAATAAAACATTTAATACAGGCCCTAAACATGTAATTTGTGTTATACTTTTAATAATTTAATGTTAAATTGTATAAGTTTCATGATTTTAATCAATACAAATAAAAAAAATGGAATCCAGGAAAATTAAAACAGAAAAAAACAGAATTTAGAAAAAAATACAATGGAATTTGGGAAAAAATTAAACAGATTTTATAGGGCCATATACAAGGTTAATTGTGACACATAGTATCAAATGTTTTATTTAGGCCCTACTTAACTTTGAAAATCGGACCATACATTTTCAAACACATTTGTAAATAAAGTCTATAAATGAAATGTAGATTTTTTTTTTCCTACAATAATGCAAGTCTGAAAATCCACTCAAACTAGTGAAAGCACTACATCCTCGCTTCACACATTCTAAAAGATTTCAACGTCACACTCGGAGCGCAAACCTCCTACATTAATGTCACACTTGAAAATCGACAGTAGCCTCACAGTGAAGCAAAGAACAATTTATTACCAACAGCTAACCTGCCTGCGACAATCTGAAGTGATCTCCACTAAATAACCATCACTCGAGTACCTTTGGTTAGCATTCAATAGTTTTCTGATCTGAGAGCGAAAGATCATTCCAACAAATTATTCCTTCTAATGTTGAGGAAATCGCAATTCAAATGAATCAGTCGCACTCGATGTGATAAATGTCAACAAAGTCTGCAGGGAGCTGAAGTATCTATTGATTAGAGAGAAGAAATTATTTCATTAATTACTAATATGTATATCATTGACGCTTCCTAAATGAGAAAAAAAAGATCCGTGCTCATAATGATTTATGGCAGCTCGCCCAGCGGGACTCTCTCATTTAATGAGCTCTGAGACGAGCCAATGGCAGACGTGCTTTATGACATCAACCGAGGATTTTTCCAGGCTTCATGCTGAGCAACTTCACAGACAGGCATTGAACAGGAGATAAGAAACAGCACTGGGAGTAACGTAAAGCTCATCCTCAACTGGCAATATAGCAAACTAATGTGATTATGAAGTTTGGAATTGAGATTAGCGGAATAGCAGATTAGATGACACATTTCAATACACCTGCCTCGTGGGATGTGTTGACGAAATGAATGGCGTCACAATTTTCTAACATTAATGGCATCGGTACTTGTTTGTGTATTAATATACACTATATTTCCAAAAGTATTGGGTCACCCTCTTCTAATGAAAGGTTTGACTACTTAAGTAATTTCCATGAGTACAAATCTTAATGTTTAAGCATATAATGATATTCTAGGGAATTGTGTGCTTCTAATTTTATAGCAACAGTTTGGACAGAACCCTTTTCTATTCTAACATGACAGTGTCTCTGTGTATAAGACAAGGATCAAAGAGAAATGATGATTCAGTCAGTGTGGAAGAACTTGACTGGTCTGCAGAAAGACAAGTCCTAATCCCAGCTGAACACCTCTGGTGTGACTTTAAATGCAGACCTTGAGCCAAAAACTCATCACCAAACACCAATGACATATGGTACAGTCATTTCATACACTTCAAAACGTTTGCAACAGAGGCGGAAATACAATTTTTAAGTACATGAATTATGTTTCCATCTTTGTTGCACAGTTTGGAAGTGCCTTTTTCTCTTCTAAAGAAGGGGGTGTCAGTACTTTTGTCCATATAATGAATGTACAAGTCATTGGTGTTTGGTGATGTATTTTTGGCTCAAGGTCTGGAATCAGAATTCATCCTGCTATAACGAGCTTGAGAGTTTAAAGCAGCAGACGAGTGTGCACTTAGAATAAACAGAGGATAATGTTATATTGTTTGCTGGTGTGGAAGCTAATATAGTTATATTTATAGTTATCATTATTGATATGAACGGGGCTTTAGCTTGTTTATTATAACACTTTTTTATTTTGTCCATATAAGTATTTTCAATTCAGAATTGTGATATAAAGTCAGTATTCATTATATATAATTAAGATTGTATTAATACTCCATGTTTTTAAAATTACATGTATGATCAAATCCATTATTCTTGTGTTTCCATAATGAGCCCAACTGATAATAAAAGATCATTTGGAAACACATCTCCAGGTAAAGCCTTCTAACTTCAGCCTAAGTAATATTAATTACCAGTATCATTTATCAAACTCATTCCCCTGAATTATTAAATGACCCTTTTTAAGTAAATTCTCCAGTAGACCATATTTAATATTACATAACAAAAAGTTGCAATTTGGCAAAGCTGCAGTCAGTTTTATGGCAGTCTCAGGCGTATAAACACAGCCATTATTGATAAATAGGCTGGGATTTCTCAAGCTGAAAAGAAGCCAACCCTGAAGGGAGGAGTAGCCAATTGGAAGCCAAAGGATGGAGACGGCTGATAAAAAGAGGAGAGCTAAGAGGTTATCAGAGCAGAATGACCTCCAGGTGGGCCGAATCTTCAATCAACGCGCACCGCCATGCCAGGCCCTGCATCATCTGGCACAGTTGTCCCAACAAGATCGGTGGGTGGCCTAAACTCCAAAATACTCTTTTTATAGAGTGTCTTTGGTATCTGTTGATGATCTAAAGCTATAAAAGCAATTTTTTGTGGAAAAATATAGAGCTTTTTGCTACTGTGTAAATACCTTGATGGTATAAAATGGTACTATTTGACTACCATATACGTGCAGATATGCTCACTGAACATAAACCTAACAGACTACTCAGTTAGAAATACCAAGGGTTCACACAAAACAAGGGGAGTCCGCTTTTAGCTATTTTGCTGCCCGTAGTTGGAATCAGCTTCCAGAAGAGATCAGATGTGCTAAAACATTAGCCACATTTAAATCCAGACTCAAAACTCATGTTTAGCAGTGCATTTGTTGAATGAGCACTGTGCTACGTCTGAACTGATTGCACTGTATAATCATTTTCTATTCTAAACTGTTTTAAATTCATTTAAAATCAATTTTTATATAATTTAGTTTTCTTGTTATTATTATTTTTAATGTCACTTCATTTTATGTAAAGCACTTTGAATTGCCACCGTGTATGAAATGTGCTATATAAATAAACTTGCCTTGCCTTACCATATTGATTTACAAGGTATTTGCATTGCCACCAAGTTATTATTAATGGTGTTACCCACCGTCAACCACTAACATTAACAGTAATGCTAGGAAGAACAGGATTTCAATGTCTGCTTCTTACCGACTAGATAAAAAAATCTGTGCTGGAGAATTCCTGGGTTTGTAGGTTATGGCTTCTGTGAGAAATGAGTCCCACAGCTCTGATATTTTTAGACTTCTATCACTGTGGCTGTTGTCACTTTCATGTTGGTGGCCTATGAGTGAGTGATAGCAAACATATACTGTATTTACTAGAGCTCAAGGCAGCAAACATTCTTGGCCAGAGTACCAGCGACACATCAGAAATCAATAGTCACTTACAGACTATGGATAAATACTATTAATATTATGTTACTGCTTAAGAGTAAAATTAATAATATTTATATCTTCTCGCAACTGCTTTCTTTTTCGCAATTGCAATGTCAGGGGTATTTACACCACACCATTTTCAACTAAAAACGGAAAACATTTTGGTCAAATGCAAACTTTGAGAATGAAAATAGGTTTCAAAGTGCACATTTTTGAAAATGACACCATTAATGACTCCATGTAAACTACACAAAAATGAGAATGTGTAAAAAACTGTGGTGTGATGTGCATGCATATTACTTGTTCAGTCCATAGGAACACATATGTGCGCAGATGCATGATGTTTCTTTACAAAGTGACATCGCCAACTACTGGCCTGGCATAAGTAATACAGCATTTGCAGTCATTGTGAACAGAGATCATTTTAAATTTGTTGTCATTTGTACACAACAATTTTCAAAAATGCTAAGAAAAAAAATCAGTTTTTAGTACATTGTTAGTACAAGTTTAAATCTCAAACTGCAACTTTGTAGCTGACCATTGCAATTGCTAAATTTTCTCGTAACTGATATTTCTAGCTTTTTCAACTGTCACACTATGACTTTATATCTAAAAATGGGAGTATCTCACAATTGTTTTTGTTTAGTTTTTTTTCTCATGATTATCGCTTCGCATCTGACAATGTAAATTTAAATCTCAAAATGTTACTTTTCAGACTTTATATCTAGCTATTGCAACTTTTTATTACATTTATTACCTTGCAATATTGTTACTTTACATTACATCTCACAATGTAACTTAATATCTAACAATGACAATTTCTTTCAATTGCAGTTTATATAAATATGCTTTACATTAAGCAATTTTTAACTATAATTGCACTTTCAACTCACACTGTAACTTTATACCTAACAATGTGAATTTATCTCACAATAGCAGTTTTGTTTCTTGCCAATTCAAATTTATAAATAAAAATTCAGCATGGTCTCATGTTTATACATAGGTACAGTATCTCACAGAAGTGAGTACACCCCTCACATTTTTGTAAATATTTTACTATATCTTTTCTTGTGACAACACTGAAGAAATGACACTTTGCTACAATGTAAATTAGTGAGTGCACAGCTTGTATAACAGTGTAAATTTGCTGTCCACTCAAAATAACTCAACACACAGCCATTAATGTCTAAACCGCTGGCCACAAAAGTGAGTACACTCCAAATTGGGCCCAATTAGACATTTTCTCTCCCCGGTGTCATGTGACTCGTTACTGTTACAATGTCTCAGGTGTGAATGGGGAGCAGGTGTGTTAAATTTGGTGTTATGGCTCTCTCCCTCTCATACTGGTCACTGGAAGTTCAACATGGCACCTCATGGTAAAGAACTCTTTGGGGATCGGAAAAAAATAATTGTTGCTCTACATAAAGATGGCGTAGGCTATAAGAAGATTGCCAAGACCCTGAAAATGAGATGCAGCACAGTGGCCAAGACCATACAGCGGTTTAACAGGACAGGTTCCACTCAGAACAGGCCTCGCCATGGACGACCAAAGAAGTTGAGTGCATGTGCTCAGCGTCATATCCAGAGGTTGTGTTTGGGAAATAGACGTATGAGTGCTGCCAGCATTTCTGCAGAGGTTGAAGGGTGTGGGGGGGGTCAGCCTGTCAGAGCTCAGACCATACGCCGCACACTGCATCAAATTGGTCTGCATGACTGTTGTCCCAGAAGGAAGCCTCTTCTAAAGATGATACACAAGAAAGTATGCAAACAATTTGCTGAAGACAAGCAGACTAAGGACACGGATTACTGGAACCATGTCCTGTGGTCTGATGAGACCAAGATAAACTTATTTGGTTCAGATGGTGTCAAGCATGTGTGGCGGCAACCAGGTGAGGAGTACAAAGACAACCAGTTTGCTGAAGACAAGCAGACTAAGGACAAGGATTACTGGAACCATGTCCTGTGGTCTGATGAGACCAAGATAAACGTATTTGGTTTAGATGGTGTCAAGCGTGTGGTGGCAACCAGGTGAGGAGTACAAAGACAAGTGTGTCTTGCCTACAGTCAGGTATGTTGGTGGGAGTGTCATGGTCTGGGGCTGCATGAGTGCTGCCGGTACTGGGGAGCTACAGTTCATTGAGGGAACCATGAATGCCAACACGTACTGTGACATACTGAAGCGGAGCATGATCCCCTCCCTTCGGAGACTGGGCCGCAGGGCAGTATTCAAACATAATAACAACCACTGCCTTGCTAAAAAAAGCTGAGGGTAAAGGTGATGGACTGGCCAAGCATGTCTCCAGACCTAAACCCTATTGAGCATCTGTGGGGCATCCTCAAACGGAAGGTGGAGGAGCACAAGGTCTCTAACATCCACCAGCTCCGTGATGTCATCGTGGAGGAGTGGAAAAGGACTCCAGTGGCAAACTGTGAAGCTCTGATGAACTCCATGCCCAAGAGGGTTAAGGCAGTGCTGGAAAATAATGTTGGCCACACAAAATATTTACACTTTGGGCCCAATTTGGACATTTTCACTTTGGGGTGTACTCACTTTTGTGAGATACTGTATTCATACGTAACATTTACAAGCACAAAACATACATTTTTGTACATTTTTCTTGATGCTAAAATGTACAATCTAGACGTATTTCAAAGTTTAAAACATATAAATCGATATGTATTTTTAGCAAAAAAATGTAAAAATATTTACATATCTTTTATATCATTAAGATATTCGTATCAATGCATTTTTCAAATTTTATCAATAAGCGATTTAGATTTTTAGACCCCTTAACCTACCCCCAAACCTAAACCTACTCATGTTATAGCAAATATAAAAGGATATAAAACGCAATTGACCGAAATATGCAGGAAAATAACAATTTTAGTAACAATATAGCATAAAAAAATGTATAGTCGCTAATCCCACTCCTACATCTAAACCTAAGCATAAGTATTTCTGTACAGTATAAGAAAAACATGACAGACAGATAAATGCAATTACAATCATTTATTTATTGCAAAAATGTCAAAAGCACTACCAAAAGTAATCCAAATGATGATGCATTGTAGCTGCAGTCCTCTCTGGCAGAATACAGCAGGTTTGTGTGAGGTGCAGAGCTAAATTTATGTTGTTAATCGCTGAAAATTGTATCCAAATTATTTTCCTGATCCTCTCGCTCTCAGTGAACTCGTGAAGGCGTGCGCGTGCTCGCATCATTCAAACATTATGTCGTTATCTGTGATGAATGCAAGCGAGAGCCAATGAGCGTTTGATTTTACTGCCGTAAAACCTGTCGTTTGAAGCGGCAACATTTGAATTCGTTACGAGAGCGTCAGTCAGCACAGGCTTTATTGTTTATAGTCACTGGACTCACTGCTCGGGATGGAGATGAAGATAGCCGAATAAAGGCTTGGATTAGGGTCTGTTCCTCGCAGTCCTATGGATTCTGAAGATACAGTGCACAAATAAAATTGTTTAATTTCGTAATTATGCTGCGGTTTTGTTATTTTTTATAGTTATATTGTCAGTCACAGCATGCCGGAGAAAACGCTTTTTGTGGCCCATGGCAAACCAAGTAAACATTAGATGACAAGTAAAGGTTAAAAGATTTCAAATGTGATTTAATTTAAGGTTTAAATTTAAGTCTTGTTTAACAGCATGTAGGCCTATTAATATAAATGAACTGGCAGCAGAAAAAAAATGATGATGCAACTGAAAACAATGTAATTGATATGACAACTAAAAACAACTAATAATAAAATGAATGCCGAAATTTCAATATTCATAAGGATTCGTTTTTGGATGTCGTCAGTACGTCAGTTTTGTACATATAAATGCTGAAAATACATAAGTATTTGTACGTTTAGATATTGAAAATACGTCAATATTGTACGTTTTAGTGCCTGTAATAACGTAAGTAAATATACGTTTTATAGAACCACATTTTACGTAAAATACATACAAATTATCATGAGATCACGTGCACAATTTCTTTTTAAATCTTGGAAATTGCAATGTCATAATTTGAAGCAAGATGCTTCACATTCTATGTTCAATTATAAAATGTTCAACTTGATCTCAGAATGTGACTTTATCAGTTGCAATTGTAGTTGTGTTTATAAGAAATATGACTTCATATTTCCAAACTCGACTTTATATCAATTAAAGTTTAAATATTACAGTGGAACTTTTAATCTCATAATTTGATGCAAAGACATTCAGTTCGAAGATGCTATTGTGCAATTTTGGACTTTGTATCTCAAAATGTAACTATACTTCACAATGTGAGTTTTGTTTCTTATACATATATATTGATATCTAACAATTAAACTTTACATTTCGCAATATGAGTTTAAATCTCAAAATAAAACTTTTTTTATCTCATAATTTTATGAAAAATGTCTCACTTTCGAAGTTCGAAGATGCTATTATACTTTTTTGACTTTATACAGTATCTCAAAATTTGACCTAATATCTCACAATTTGGATTTAAATGTCAGAGAGGATTGTTTATTTCAAATTTTGATGCTAAGATGTCACATTCAAAGATGTCATTACACAATGTTTGACTTTATATCTCACAATAACACTTTACACCTAACAATCTTACTTTCTCACAACTGCAGTTTTGTTTCTTGTAAATCTGACTTTGTATCAGATTTTAAAGTAAGTTTAAATCTCTGAGTGGAACTTCTATTTTTTACTCTGAGGTGTAACAGGCATCCACACAATAAGACCAGTAATGCTCATTAAGAAAATTAAATAACATCGATATTAATTTCACATTGAACCCAGACACCTTTGACTTAATGTGCAATTGCAGGTGATGTCCTGATTTGTACTTCCCCTCACTTTCCTGCTAAAAAAAACAGTTTTTTGCTAAAGTAATGGCATATAATACACTCCACCACAAAATAATGAAATTTGGGGCCTGTAGTATCACTAGCATTTTTGAGTCCAAACGTGTTGAGGTGGAGAATGTAAAAACCGCTTGTACGAGTCATGATTCGTGTCAGAGAGCATCGCCCTCCTCACATCAACTCTCATCACTGCAGCTCTCTTCGCTTTTGGAAAGAGCTTGTGGCCGTCGGGGATGCTTTGTGAAATCCCAGCCCTGGAGCATATAAAAACAGTCAGAGACTCAGAGCAAGAGTGAGGCCATAGGGAAATAAGCAAACCATTTTCTGAAAGGATGCAGGTGGCTAGCGGGCCACAACATGGGCTTTAAATTTGTTTCTTAATGCTCACGGCCGAGGGTCTGTGACACAGGCCGGCTAGCGTTACATCCCATGTGTATGGGTGTATTTTCATAAATATTTTCTAAATAGTCCATGTAGGTCAAAAAGTCAAGCTCTTAGAAGAGATCTGTGAGGTCTGCTGAAACCGCTCTAGCCATTAGCTGTGTGGTAGGAAGCTGGAGAAAAGTGACATAAATATTGCAGTTTCACATGCGAGTGCTTGCAGCTCATGTATGTTACTGTAAAATTACTAATTCAACAACGCATGAGCAACTATTTAATCTATGTCTACATATCTAAGTGCACAAAGCAGTTTTTTTGTCTAAACTGAATAGGGTTATGAATATTTAATACAAACTCACAATAAAGTACTATACAGATGTTTGACGCTGTAGTTTATAACTACAATGGAAGTCAACTGGAAAAGGTATTAATGTTTAAAAAATTGGATTTTACACTGTATATTTTTTTTGCTTTCGAAGTTGTTAATAAAACATTGCCATACATTTTATAAGAATATACTACTTCAGTCTTCCACTTCAGAATATCATGATTAATTCAAAGTTTTACTTGCCATTTCATTGTAATTAATACAATTTGCTAGCCATTTCTGAGTGAAAGCTGTTTCTACACGTTTTTGTTTTATGTAGTGTGACTACTATTCTGTATGGTTTAATTTATTATTAATTCTTGAATTACGTTAGGTTAATAAAACAATATGCCATTTTCATGTTTTAATTGCAAATATTTTAAGGGTTTATTGACTTTACATTTTTAGTGTTGATCAATCTACTTCCATTTTAAGTGTCTTACAGTAACCAAGATTATCAAAATGATCTTCTGTGGTAATTGATGGCATGGCCCAAATAGACATTGTAACATTACTTTAAGTTTCAGCAAACAAATTTGATTTTAGAGATCTCGCTTGCGTATAAGACCCATGTAGCCTTGGTAAACAGAGCAAAAAATTCTGGAGAAGAATGAGGTTTGAATCATCCTCGTAGACCGGTGGGATGTCATTAGCCGTGTTTATCTCTGATGCAGAACATAGATAAGGCTGAATAATCCTCTCACATCATTACAGGGAACTGTATAGACTGTTACCATTTGAATTGCTGTATCAGTAATCACACACTTCAGAACCAAGGGGCGGGATACAATTATCTCTTCATATATGCCATATTTAGATGCATTTACGTTTTTGGTTACTGCAAATAGTTAATATATGACCTACAAGGACTGATTCTGATGAATTATAATACGGTTGGTGCATATTCTCATGCGTGGCTTATTGTGCATTCCAAATCATTTGTTTTCAGATCTTTTACACGTTCTCTCAATGTAGCTCACGTTGTAGCTGCCAAAACACATGCTTTGGAGATAATCTGACTGTAATTTACCAATGGTGTGGGAACAGAGAGAACAAAATTAACTATGTATTGCAATGCAGACATGAACTAGCTGGATAACACAATGTAGAGCATAGCAGCTTAATCTGGCTCATGAGCAAGCCTATACACTTCATCGTTATGTTTTAACATCAAGCCTGTTTGGAGCAAAAGCAGGAGGGAAGAACACAGAGAAATAGAGAGACAAATTATAATATTGTGCTTTTTTTGTCATTTTTTTATTATTATATGGCATTAATGGATTAATGGGAAAAATATCCAAATATGACATTTATATATATTTTAGTTGCATGTACTATCATTTAATATTATAGAATATAATAGATGCGTCAAGCAATCATATCAATAAAGAACTTTGAAATTGAAAATAGATAGAGACAAAGAAATGAACCCTGTTGAAATGCCACTCTGCAGGTGTGAGAAGTCGATGCTTGATCGATTCATTGATTATGAGTAACAACCTGTTTAGGCTACACTACTGATTGCAAAAACATAGCATGCTTTCCAATACATAGCCTAAACAACCGTCAGTATGCGGTGACGTTTTATTTGGCGTTTTGAGGCATTGTGCGTTCTCATAAATCAGCTGTCGTGTAATCATACGGGGTGAAACGACATGAAACCGTGACGCAGGGACTCATTCCAGCACATGTGATAGGCTACCGCTGGGCACTTAGGCTGAGACTCACCTGGAACAGTCGCAGTATATTTGCGACCATGATGGACACTGAACTCGCCGAAGCCCCTATGACTCCGACCACCTTTTCAGGTTTAACGAACACCGGGGGCTCTCCGTTCGTACACCTCACATCCGACGTGTCTTTCTGTATGAGAGCCTGCACAAAAGTAAGCGACTGCTCCAACGCGTACGTGTCTCGCGAGCATGTGTCTAAAACCCGAGCGCCTAAAGTGATGTTGGGCAAAAGCTCGTAATCACTGTTGATTTGGTCCAATGCATAAAGCATCGCCTCCAGCCGGTGTATCCCGTTCTCCTTCTTGATATCTCCACACGGTTCCCCGGAGACACCGCGGGCATGGACCGGGAAAAGGCCACCCAGGGTCAAATCCCCCTCAATTCTGACGGAATGGGGAGCGTAGATTTCCTGCGAAAGTGTCACATCCACAAGCGCGTGAATTATCCAAAATACCCGCCATGGAAAGCAAGCCATGTCTCCTTGTCGAAAAGGCACTTTTCACAGTATTTATAGGTAACGTTAAACAAAAACAGATTCGATCTCAATAACGGCCATAGACCCTTTCAAAGTAAGGTTGATGTGGGAATCCGTTGAGGTTTTCTCCAAAAACACCGCGCAATAAGGATGCGTTATTCCTTTGGGAAAGTGCGCATCGTATGGCGCCGCTTGTTGCTTAGATATTCTGCATTGTTTCTTTAAACAGTAAAAAAGACAGAAGAACAAAGTAAAATACCTACAGTGCCTTTCTATGATTTGTCCTTAAATCAAACACACGCACAACGCATTAAAGTGCAGCGATATTCGACTAAAACGCGTCCGATCCACGCTGATGTCATAACGCCACTGTAAAACCATCGCGACTGAGTTTTAACGGATTTGATGTTTAAAAAAATTAAGGCGGCAAAAAAGTTTCCTTTCAGAATGACGCGTAGCGTGTAACGAACTGTCAGATAGAAATGTTGCAGAGAATCGATGTCAGGTGAGATATTCGTAACATCCTCCCCTCGCGGACTTCGCTCAGGCTTTTCCCCCTTCCCTCGGAGCAGGTGCTGCTTATTACATTTGAGAGAAAGAAAGCGAGCTTAGGCGGTGATACGTCTTCTGGTCTTGCGAAAATCCTCACAAGAGGCAAGAAGACAGCCCTCGTGTCTCCTCTCTCTCTCTCTCTCTCTCTCTCTCTCTCTCTCTCTCTCTCTCTCTCTCTCTCTCTCCACCCAGAATCAAATATGGATTTGTCAAATGACTCAACGCACGATCGATGTCGTGTTACTCATCCTGGTCAGCCCTCACAGAAAATACGCTCCTGTATGTGAGGCGAATCATAACGCGATATCAGTAAACTCAACGATTAATTGAGGAAGCTGTTGCAATGGAGGTCTCACTAAGTTGCTCGGCTCCAAAGCTCAGTAAAATGCGAGTTTAACGTTCCGATTTTCACCACAGCATTCTCTGTAATGGAAAAAGAAAGGCTTCTCAAACATTTAACCATATTTGGATCAACTCCTCATTCATATACTTGTGTTCCGACAAAGAAAACGTATTCCGCACGACATTATTTCACTGATGTGGGTTAAAATGGAATATGTTCCAGCTCTAGAGACTCGCATTGTTTTTCCTGTTGAATGCAGCGACTGTGGCTGACAAAGGAAATGAATTCTGTCAACATCAATTCATGATTTACCGCCCCACTAGTGACTCTCTCTCTCTCTCTCTCTCTCTCTCTCTCTCTCTCTCTCTCTCTCTCTAGCACACACGCTTTGCTATTCTATTATGACGGGGAAGTTCCACTGACATATATTGTTTTACATTGAGCTAATAATCAGGGACATGTAGAGAGTTCCTCAGGTGCAGGGGCTCAAATGTAAGAAGAAAAAAAGGGCAATATGAAGAAAAAAAATATTTATAGGTCAAATGATTGGACACGTTACAAATTTATATTTTTGCAAGAAATCCCTTAGTCATCAAGCCTACATTTATTGTGCTAATATATTGCTATTTATATTTATATATTATTTTTATATATATGTATTATTATGCATTAATCATAAGCAATGCATTTATGCAATGTTGATTTATTAGCAATGTTGAAACCCTGTGATCTTTTTTCAGGATTCTTTGAAAAGGTAAATAAATACAGCATTTATTTAAAATATACATTTTGTAACAATATACACTACCGTTCAAAAGTTTGAGGTCAGTATTTGTATTTTAAAGAAATTAGTTTTTATTCAGCAATGATTTGTTAATTTGATAGAAACAATTTGATATTGTTAGAAATCATATTTATTTTGGATAAATGTTGTTCTTTTAAACTTTATTTAATAAATTAACCCCAAAAAAGTATGACAGGTTAAAAAAATAAATAATTAAGTATCACAACTGTTTCCAACATTGATAATACATCAGCATATTAGAATGATTTCTGAAGGACCATGCACTGAAGAATAGAGTGGTGATGCTGAAATTTCAGCTCTGAATCACAGAAATAAATATATTATTAAAATAGTATAAATGTATATTAAAATAGAAAAACATTATTTTAAATAGTAATAATAATATTTCACAATATTATGCTGTATTTGGCGTTGTATTTACACAATATTTGATCAAATAAATGCAGGCTTGATGAGCATAAGACACTTTCATAATGCTGCATAATTATCAAAAATGGTAATATAATAAAGTCATTTCACGTCACCATTTCGCCAGCCTACACTTCACATAATAGCCTCTAGGTGACACTTGTGCTTCATTAACTAAGATAGTTTCATCAAATAGTAAACGGTGTATATATATATATATATATATATATCATACATAAATATAAGTGAATTGAATACTGATTACCATTATTGCGACTATTATTGCGACTTTTGGACTTTTGTAGTCATTTAGCATACATTTCCCCAGCGATGTAATTTGATTTATAAAATGAGACAAACCGCAGATCGCTCCACAAATAAGCTCCCATGTAATGTTCAACCGATTTATGAATAAGAACGGAAAATAACCGCTCCACTTCACATATTGTCCAATGAAATTTGAAATGATTGTGCTAGATCATGATTGGTTGGTGTATTATAACTACATGACGAATTGGCATTGATGAATTATGTAATATTCTAAAATATGTAATATATGTATTTTTAAATAAATTGACACACTAGCGGTGATTATTGATGAATTTTTTTTCAAATATTGTTTGGTTTATTTTTCCTTCCGTCGACCCAGAAGCACTCACTGAAAGAATCATATATGGCTTGAGAGGCTATGGTTTCCGAACAGTGTGAAATATCAGTCAGTCGAACAAAACGCATGCAACCCATAGCTACGCCTCAGATTGACACATATGTAAAAATAAACAGGATTGTTTTTTACTTTTGAGCGATTATTAACTTTTTGAAAAAAGTGTCATATTAATTAGAACTCAAATGCATTTTGTTTTATTGACCACAATAGCATTGCTATTTGTCCAAGAGGGGCACTTTCGAATAATTTTGAAAGAGGGCCTTCTGCACGAGCCTGCTAATGATGCTAAGGCAAGTGATGTTCTATTCCATAAACCAAACCCTCAGACACTAAACCCTCAGACAAGCATTTGCATGTTTACATTTTCATTAAGACACTACTTAGTACCTGTTTTTCCTGTGGGGGCTTTTGGCTAGTCCCCGAAATGTAGGTGTAAGTGTTTTTACTATCCTATTGGGGACATCTGGTTGAGATATATTTCACACATTATTGGAATTAGGCCTATTGTATAAATACACTTATCATGGATAAATCTGCATACTAAATTTATCTTAGATGCTTTCAAAGATAATTACAATTTAATAACAATAACCATTCATAAGAACAACAGAACATAAATACTACAGACTAACCCAAAACCTACAAATTACATTTATGAAATCATTTTTATGGAAGCTAGTTTTGCCACAGAATAAAAATAAATAAATACATACATACAAATACATACATACAAATGTTTTGTTTTCCTTTAATTTCACGTTTTGCCCTTTCAATTTGAAGGGATTAAAAAAAATAATAATTCTGAGTTATGTCAGAAATGTAAGATAAACTCACAATTCTAAGAAAAAATTTGTGAGAAATGACAAAGTCACAATTACCATTATTATTATTATTAAATTGCATGGCGGAAAATTAATCATAGAAAGTGTTTTAAATGGTTCTTAAATAAAGCATATCATATAATTCTCTCTCTCTCTCTCTCTCTCTCTCAATTAAATTAAATTTATATTGCTTTATTGGCATGACATACTTAGATACATATTGCCAAAGGATTGCACATAGCAAAATAAAAACAAAACAAAAATACTTGTAATATACACCCATAAATAAACAATACAAAATACATGTAAAATATATCCATTAATACACACACACACACACACACACACACATCATACGTGTGTGTGTGTGTGTGTGTATTTATTTATATAAACATTAATGATGGTACGAATGCAGATGTGTTCACTCTTTACTTCTTAGTTTGTGGCATGTACAGTATCTCACAGAAGTGAGTACACCCCTCACATTTTTTGTAAATATTTTATTAAATATTTTCATATAACAACACTGACGAAATGACACTTTGTTACAATGTAAAGTAGTGAGTGTACAGCTTGTATAACAGTGTACATTTGCTGTCCCCTCAAAATAACTCAACACACAGCCATTAATGTCTTAAACCGCTGGCCACAAAAGTGAGTACACCCCTAAGTGCCCAATTAGCCATTTTTCCTTCCGGTGTCATGTGACTCGTTAGTGTTACAAGGTCTCAGGTGTGAATGGGGAGCAGGTGTGTTAAATTTGTTGTTATCGCTCTCACTCTCTCATACTGGTCACTGGAAGTTCAACATGGCACCTCATGGCAAATAACTCTCTGAGGATCTGAAAAAAAAGAATTGTTGCTCTACATAAAGATGGCGTAGGCTATAAGAAGATTGCCAAGACCCTGAAACTGAGCTGCAGCACGGTGGCCAAGACCATACAGTGGTTTAACAGGACAGGTTCCACTCAGAACAGGCCTCGCCATGGTCGACCAAAGAAGTTGAGTGCACGTGCTCAGCGTCATATCCAGAGGTTGTTTTTGGGAAATAGACGTATGAGTGCTGCCAGCATTGCTGCAGAGGTTGAAGGGGTGGGGGGTCAGCCTGTCAGTGCTCAGACCATACGCCGCACACTGCATCAAATTGTTCTGCATTGCTGTCGTTCCAGAAGGAATTTAATTGCTGTCGTTCCTCTTCTAAAGATGATGCACAAGAAAGCCTGCAAACAGTTTGCTGAAGACAAGCAGACTAAGGACACAGATTACTGGAACCATGTCCTGTGGTCTGATGAGACCAAGATAAACTTATTTGGTTCAGATGGTGTCAAGCGTGTGTGGCGGCAACCAGGTGAGGAGTACAAAGACAAGTGTGTCTTGCCTACAGTCAAGTATGGTGGTGGGAGTGTCATGGTCTGGGGCTGCATGAGTGCTGCCGGCACTGGGGAGCTACAGTTCATTGAGGGAACCATGAATGCCAACATGTACTGTGACATACTGAAGCAGAGCATGATCCCCTCCCTTCGGAGACTGGGCTGCAGGGCAGTATTCCAACATGATAACGACCACTGCCTTGCTAAACAAGCTGAGGGTAAAGGTGATGGACTGGCCAAGCATTTCTCCAGACCTAAACCCTATTGAGCATCTGTGGGGCATCCTCAAACAGAAGGTGGAGGAGCGCAAGGTCTCTAACATCCACCAGCTCCGTGATGTCATCATGGAGGAGTGGAAGAAGACTCCATTTGCAACCTGTGAAGCTCTGGTGAACTCCATACCCAAGAGGGTTAAGGCAGTGCTGGAAAATAATGGTGGCCACACAAAATATTGACACTTTGGGCCCAATTTGGACATTTTCACTTAGGGGTGTGCTCACTTTTGTGGCCAGCGGTTTAGACATTAATGGCTGTGTGTTGAGTTATTTTGAGGGGACAGTAAATTTACACTGTTATACAAGCTATACACTCACTACTTTACATTGTAGCAAAGTGTCATTTCTTCAGTGTTGTCACATGAAAAGATATAATAAAATATTTACAAAAATGTGAGGGGTGTACTCACTTATGTGAGATACTGTATAAATATGATGAGCTACCAAAGAGGAAGCAGGTCCTTCACCAAGTAGTATTCTCAATGTATCATTTTCATGGAGTGATTGGAACTCAGGAATAATCTGCTGTATTTGACTGTACAGTGCGTCTCTTAAGGATGTGTATTTGTCACAGAGGAGGATGAAGTGTTCCTCTGGCTCAACTGATGCTGATCTACATTCGTTATATAGATTCGTTATAGATTCTTCTTTAGGTAACCACGTCTTTTTATGTCGTCCTCTTTTTATGGCCAGCTGGTGGTCACTCAGTCTGTACTTCATCAGTAAATGTCTGTGAGTTACATATTCCTGACTTAGACCAGATAGTCAGCCAGACTGTACTCTCTGTTGAGTTTCAGATAACATTGGAGACGACTTTGGTCTTTGGTTTGTTCTTTCCAGTGCTGTATGTATGTGTCCTTCTCTTCATTCATAATTTCTTTGATTCTTCCAAGTTCTTCTTTCAGGGTTGGTGATATTGAGTGCTCTGTTAGTCAGATATGAGACCATTGCACAAAGATTACTTTTTTGGGCACACATGTTTTTGTTTTTATTGCTTTAAAATGAAGAGAATCTCCAGAACTAGAATTTAAGTGGATCCAGAAATGTAAATGGGGATGCTTATTTTGAATGGCATGCAGTGCCCTGTGGGATTTTACAAGAAATGTTTTTTTTATTGCCAAATTGAAATTTCCAGTGGGTGTTAAAACCAGACCAAGATAATTATATTGTAAAGCATGTTGAAGTGTGGTGTTATTTAAACTAAATATGTTTATGTTCTAGATTTCTGAATTGTTTTTCTGAAATATCATAATCTTAGTTTTTTGGATGTTGACTTCTAAGTTCCAATCATGGCAGCATTTATTTAAAATGTTAAGGTTGTTTTAGAGACCTTGGTGTTTTAGATAGAATAAGCAAGTCGTCTGCATACAGTAAATATTTGATTCTGTGTCGAATAATTGTAGTTCTGAACTGTCTGATTGGTCCAGTATATCTGCCAATCCATTGATATATATGATAAATAAAGTCGGGCTGAGGCAGCGGCCCTGTCTCACACCTCGCTGTTGAGAAAAATAGTCTGTCCTTTGCTATCCAATTTTTACTGCACATTTATTTTGAGATTACATGTTTTTAATTAAGTTATATATTTTACCCCCTATGCCAATTTTAAATATTTTATAAAATAATCCATTATGCCAAATGGAGTCAAAAGCCTTCTTAAAATCTATGAAGCATGCACATATTTCCCCCTCTTTCTTTAGATGTACATGTTCATTTATTAATGTGTGTAGTGTGTGAATATGATCAGTGGTTCGATGTTTTGGGAGGAAGCCCATTTGAGATTTTCTGATGATATTGTGCTGCTTTAAGAAAGATGAAATTCGAGAGTTGATTATAGAGCAGAATACTTTTCCCAAATTACTGGTTGCACATATCCCTCTGTAGTTATTATAATCAATTTTGTCTCCACTTTTAAAGATAGGAGAGATGAGTCCTGTGTTCCAGACCTCAGAAAAAACGCCTGAACTCAAAAGTTTGAGTGGTGCAATCTGAAGTTCAGGAGAGCTGTTTTTCAGGGCCACAGGATTTCTTACATTTGAGGGATTTCAGTTTTCCACTAAGTTAGTGTTGGGTTATTGGATAATCTAGTGGATTTTGGTTGTTTTGATACACATGATTCAAGAGCATTCAATTTTTCAAGGACTT
Source organism: Ptychobarbus kaznakovi (assembly GCA_027422405.1). NCBI lineage: Eukaryota > Metazoa > Chordata > Actinopteri > Cypriniformes > Cyprinidae > Ptychobarbus > Ptychobarbus kaznakovi. The sequence goes on from CM049815.1 coordinate 15,443,336, forward strand.
TTAACTGGTTTGGACTATTCAGAGGGTCAATTTGATGTGGATAGAGCTTTCTCATCTTGTAATCTTTCCAAATTTGACCATCTTGTATGGCTAGTTCTTGTGGCTTTGTATTGTTTAGACTGTTCCAAGTCTCTCTCTCTCTCTCTCTCTCTCTATCTCAGATTTTGGGTTGGTCTATATTTGTTTTGTTATTCCTAAAAATAATGTACATAGATGTAAAATATGTACACAGACCTCAGAGGGGAAAAAGTCAGAATAGGGAGACATAAATTCAGAACTGAGAGATGTAAACTTGGAATTGCTAGAAAGCCAAATGTATGAGTTTACACATCACAATTCTGTTTCTTTTTCTCAGAATTTAAAGTTCATATCTCGCAAACATTCTGTTTTTCTCCCCCTCAACACAGAGTAAAAAAATAAAAAATCACAATTACGAAATATAAAACCCCAAAAATTATAAATAAATAAATATGATTTGTGAAATAAACTCCAATTATTCTGTGGTGGAAACAGGCATGGTAATTTGTAAAAATGTAACAACGAATTGTACAACTAAATTCAATCGCATTTGTACGTTTTCAAACAATCTTATGCTCCACTGATGGTTGCGTTTAGGGGTGGGGATAGAGGTGGAACTTCATGCTTTTTTATGAATCAAATCAAAATCATATGAAATAACCAACTTAAACAGATAAACAGTTAAGGTTTTTCTCATAAGATCGGGTTGTATCATTGTATATTTGAGCACATCCCCAAGGGATGTTTTTATATATATATATATATATATATATATATATATTAGCACACTTCTGGGGACAGTGTGTCCTCAAAAGACAATTTGACAAGGTTCAGTCCACACAGACTTCATTTTGTAGACCTGTGAATGTGTTGCAGAGACTGAGGCAAAAAGTTTATTTCCAAAAAGGACAAACGTGCAGAAACATGACTCGTGCAGATTTATGAGATTCAGTAGTGTTGTTGATCTACTGCGTCTCGCCAGTCAAATACATGAGACAGTGTTCAGATTCATATTGATTTGTTTGGTGAAGCAGTCAAGTGCACTTCAGTGAGGGACATAGATTCAGTGTTCATAAATTCACCCACATTAACCTTACATTCCCTACTGTCTATGCCTATCTATTGGCTTCCGTCTAAAAAAGTTATGGATATTGTAATTAACTTGCTTGAAGAAAAACATTTAAGAGACATTGTCTGAAACCAAGTCTCTTGGAAACAAAAGATAACAAAACTTCAAGTAAAACACTGCAGTTCATTGATTAAGTGACATGTATTAGACTCAATGACCTGCAGAAAAAACTTTTATATAAATGTTAATATGATCAGAAAGGTATAGATTTGATGCTTGAGGCTGTATGATAAAAGCATGGAAAACACAGCTAACAATATTCATATAGTACGATAAGAGTTTATTAAAATTTAAGAAACAAGCCAGAGCAAAGGAGAAACGCAGAGGAAAAAATAGTTTTGTGTCTAATATTTTTCAAATGGCTATATTGACTACACTGTAAAAAGTTAACCAACTTCAACTTAAAAAGTTCTGTTGCTTTCTTACATTTAAGGAAATCATTTTGATATAACCTTGTATAATGAAGTTGAAATTGGTTCAATTAAATTGACGAGATAATGGAAAAACACCTGTTGCCATGACATATTGATCATAATGTTTTTACAGTGTATGTCATAACAGTGTTGGATACATGAAAAACAATAGATTACTAAAAGACTACAGTCAGTCCAATTGTTGAAACAGTATTTAGCACTGTAAAGTAGCAAAATAGCTGTTGGAAGGAAAGACATAAACGTTTATAACACAAGTTTATGGTAACTGGTAAAAAGTTCAATGCATATTTTACCATAACATTTAAATTAAATTTAAAATTATTTAATTATTTTGTAAAAATTGGAGCTGAGCGATATGGGCAAAAAAATTAGCACAATCAAAAAAACATTTTCATGTCAGTCGATAGCGATAATTATCCCGGTAAATTTCAAATCTTTTTTTATTTCAAGTTTAAAGCCAACGTTATTGATTTATCGCCCAGTCCTAGCAGAACACATATGGTATTCTGAAGAATGTTAGTAACCAAATAGTTGATGGCAGACATTAACTTCCATAAGAACAATAATAAAATTAAAAAAAATAAATATAATAAAAAATTTAAAACACCATGGAAGTCAAATGCTACTAATTGCTTGGATACTAAAATTCTTCAGAATATCTTCTTTTGTGTTGAGCACATGAAAGAAATTCATACAGATTTGGACCAACATGAGGGTGAGCAAATGATGACAGAATTTCATTTCTGGGTGAACTGACACCAAGTATAAAGAACATTAACAGTGATGCTTTAGCAAACATAATGTCAAATATTCCTAGATAAAGAAAACCGACATCAGATACAAACCATTTAGCTGTTAATGCCCATTACTTAACTGCTTCTACATATTGCACAACATATAATCAGATGAAAATAGTTTCCGTAATGGCCACACTATATAAAAACCCCCCTAAAGGATAATGCATCACATTGTCTTTAAATAGAGACTTGGGACATCATAGCGTACACTTCTAGCAAAAGCATGCTGCCTTAAAACTTACAAGACTTAACATTTCATGCGACTTGAATCCAAAATGGCTATAATCACAAACTCCCTGCAAGATATGGATTTCATTTATTCATAATACAGTGACATACTCAGACATTTATAAGGCAGGAATAAATTATTCCTTACCTTAAATTATCAATAAGCCACACACGTCGATGATAACGTAGCGTGATCTATAGCCGCAGATGCCATATTTACTGCCACCTTAGTATCATCTGTTTGGAAATTATGCAAAACCGTAGAGAATAATAATAACCACCATCCTTCAAGATTAGCATGGTAATACAAATGACATACGCCTGGATAAAATTACATATTGACACTTCCCGCAGGTATCCGTATCCAACTCAAACATTTATCATCGCTGAGGTAGAAAATACATCATAAGCGTGACCCAGAGGCTGTTTGGACTGGAGATCCCTCTCAAGTGCTAATTTAATTATACTGTTATCAACATGAATGAGGAGATGTCTGATCAGCATCATGACAGTTAACTACAGCGTAATGTATTAGCATAATTAATCAAGAAAACCTGGTTTAAGGTCCCCATCACAACGCTGCCAGGACCCTTTTCTATTTATTAGCTAGTTAGTTTGCTGGCGGTGCTCCAGCGGCACCACATTGCTCACAACTGTAACAGGATAATTTAGTTCTTTGAGTATTGTTAGATAGCACAGAGCCGAGCCAAAAGTGTCTTAGGAGAGGAATGGGGACATCGAGAGTGAAAGCACCGCTGTCTTCCTTGAGCAGCCTCAGCTCAATTCTCTTCCTCAGGGTGTTTTTTTTTTTTGGACAAATGGGTTCAAGTAAAAAAGCACCAGGTGAGCTTTGTGAAGTTTATTTGAATTGCAGCTGATACAAAATTGGGCCCCCAAGCATTTGTGCTATTACGCTCATGTTTAATGTACAAATGCCATTGCACTTAATAATAATAATTTTACTTCTACTACATTTTTATGTTCCCATCATATAATATATTGATATTATATATTAATATATAAAAATAATATAGTTAATAAAACCGTTGACCCATACCTTACACTTTAACCTACCCATACCACTTAACTTGTCCCTAACCTTACCCGTATCACACCTCAATAACAGCAAACGTTTTTTGCAATACCACATGAACACATATTGTACTTATTTTTTTTATGTAAGTACATAGTAGTTAAGACCACCCAATATAAAGTGTGACCTATATGTTTAATCTCAAAATGTTACAGAAAAGCATGTATATACAACAACCTTGTATTTTAAGAAATATACATTTGGTTTCAGTAAGCATTGTCATTTTGATCCAGGTGATTAGCAAGCAAACAAACAAATCAATGAATGATTAAATACATATTTAAATAATAATCATTTTGTATCTTATCCCATATTGTCAGTCTTTATACAATTAAAAATTATATTTTTTAAATGCATATATAAAACAATTATACAGTTTATTTATTTGTTTGTTTGTGTGTTTAAAGGAGCTTCACTAAGAACAAAACATATGATTGTTTATTTATCTATTTAAAATAAACAAACACATAAATGTATAATTTAGCTGTACGTTTGACTAGTTAAACGGTGTATCTTCTAATTAATTTGATTACATTTTTTTTAATCCAGTGAAACTCCTAATTATTTAATGTCTCAATGTAAATAAATAAAACATAAATAAATAAATAAATTATACAGTATGAATGTCACAGCATTCAATAAATAAAATGTTATATATAATATTTTATTTAATGCAGTTACACACTTATACACACATTTATTTACACAGATATTTATGAATTTATTTAGTTAAAGGTACTTGAATTCTAACATATGAATGAAGTGAAACTAATTTGAAAAGGAAAAACTTTGTTTCAATTTGCCGTGCAAAGCAATTAAGCTTAAATCAAGTACCCAATAAAAAATGATATGGAATTAATTAGGGTTTTCAATTAATTAAAAACCAAATCATGTTATCAAATAATTGCTCATATCAATATTTGTTGAGGAAAGCCAGATGTCTCAGCAAACGCTCAGTCTCAATGAATCGCATCTTCCTGGACAGTCAATTTCACCCACGAGACAAACATGCCGGCCTCCCAGTTTAATAAGCGCTGGATGAGAAAGATTGCTTTTACTAGCCAGTGTGGAATCATTCATCACTTTAGACCTCTTTAACACAGCTCAGCTGCTGACAGGAAACAGCAGGTAACCAATTCATGTCCTACTGCTGCTGATGAGGACCTGGGGAAACCCTCGACAAACCCGATCCCAAAACAAGGACATCCCTCTTTTACGCCAAACACAGTCCATTAGCAGGTGCTCTGAGTGTGGCAAATAAAGCAGTGAATTGCCCTCTATTGACTGCGTTTGTTTATTTCATACATTTAGCAGTCTGAAAGACAGAAATAAAACGATATAAAAACAGGCGTTTTGTGGAAGCAATGTGGCTTATTCGGGCTTGAAAAACTATCAAAAAGTGTCTCATTGAGACACTGAGATTATTCTTACATAAAACAATATAGTTTCTCTTCAAATAATGATTTATTTAGGTATTTATTTAAAAGCTGTTGTCATAAAGATTCTTCAAACATCTACAGAAAAAAAGCATGCATTAAATAAAATACAGCATTTTCAATTTTTGGTTAACTTTACGAAATGTTTCTCAGTGCCAGAATTCTGCTTCATGGCTTTATTAAACTACCACAGAAATTTCAGAAATCCAATTTACAAGATATATCATCTAAAAAAATAAGTATTAAAGCTCATATTAATATTTCTGGCTGCAAATCAAATCGTAGTATAAAAATATCAAAGTAATTAGTATTATCATTGGCTTTTATATAAGCTTTGTGTAATGATTGGCCCTCGCTCAATCATGGCTCATGATGCTATAAACAGAGTCCCAAAAGCAGAATCTAACATTGAAAAGCGAATAGTCAGAAATCGTGTAGACATCCACCTTATTTTCCAAGCGGAAGCAAGTTATTTTGTGCATAAATGCGAAACTTTGGGTTTATCGGCCGACGGGGGTCCACGCAATGACTTTTTTCAATGGGATTTCAACACTGGTGTCAGTGTTGCCAAGTCCGCGGTTTTCCCGTGGAATTGGGCTAGTTTAACACTTTTTACGGGATGTCCACGGATTGAGGCGACCCCAATAATTTGATATTTAGCCCCTGGAATGCGACTTTTACCAGGGGAACCCCTACAAAAAATGTGTATTTTACCCCCCAGAATACGATTTTTACCAGGATTAGGCGGGATTTGCTGTGAAAACCTGGCAACCCTGGCTGGTGTATGTAATAATTAGGCTTTACTAAATAATCTAATCTTTTTTGTTTAAAGAGAGTTACAGTATTTTAGAAATAAACTATTTGTTCAAATGCTGTAAAATAGGTTTCTTAATTATTTGTGTCTGAAAAAAAGTTGGAATAACACACATTGTTATGCCTATCAGTAATAGTGTGTATTACATTTACATTTAAATGTATGCATTTAGCAGTCGCTTTTATCCAAAGCGTCTTACAGTGCATTCAGGCTATACATTTTTCTTTTATCAGTATAATCAGTATTAATATTTCAGAACTGCTGGAAACAAGTGTCACATGATCAAAATGCTGAATAATTCAGTAATCCATTTTAAAAGAGGGTGACGTTCTCCGGAGGAAGCTTAGCGGTAAATCTGGTCTCAGGAAAATAAACCTGGCCTAACAGCCCACATGATCTTGTTAAAAGGAAGAACTTTAGAGGTATAAATCATTCATGAGCACATCAAACAAAAGCTTTTCTTCTGGAAGTGTGACGGAGAAAGTGGGGTTAATGGTTGCAGGTTACTCCCAGTAAAGAGTAGATGTCAGATCAGACTGCAGAAAGCCTTTCAAAAACACCATCATTAAAATCAAAACAAACCGCATGTGATATAACGGATCTCCAAATTAATGAAACGAGGAGATTTGACATGTATGGTAGCACTTATAATTTCATCCATGAAATACCTGAAAGCTGATTTTTATGTCTTGTGACCATTTTGTGTTATGTTATCTGCATTTTAATTTTCAGTTTCCATATTGCCATTGATGTGTATGGTTTGTATAACTTTTTCCCCCCTCACACTTCTCAATTTTTTACATCGTCTTTACATTACATTACTTTTTAAATAATAATACAAAAATGAATATAAATAAAGTATAAAAAATGAAATATAAATTATGAAAATAACAAACATGAATATATAGATATATTAAATATGAACAAAATACTAAATCTAAATAAATATGAGTAAACAATAACAGTCTAAATAAATATGAATAAATAGCAAATAACAGCATAAACAAATTAGCATGAATATGAATAATAAACATGAGTAAAGATAGATAGATAGATAGATAGATAGATAGATAGATAGATAGATAGATAGATAGATAGATAGATAGATAGATAGATAGATAGATAGATAGATGATATAGATAGAGAGACAAGATTTAATTAAGTTAATACACACACACACACAGACACACACACATATATATATAGTTTCACAGTAGTTGTGTTAAAGTGTGTGTGTATTCTCCACGATCCTGAGTTTGGTTTTTAAATGTTACTGTACAAAGATTCCTGAGTCTCCAAAGTTTTCCTGCCTGACACACCGTGACACTCCATATTCACCCTTTAATTACTGCTTTAATAGTGCCATAATTGTTCATTCCTTTCCCATAACTGTGAACAGCCCGTTCTTATCAAGTGAGATTTGGCAAGTGGCGCCCATGAGCCACTGTAATCTCATCCACCCGTACTGTCATAATACACCACTAACATTCGCCTTCTCATCCCTGATGGAAAAGCGTGAGCTAGTAAAAAATCACCAACTCTTTTCATTGCCTGTATCTATGAAGAAAATCCCCAAATCCATCTTACTCGCGCGTGAGCTTTTGAATCCCCCCGCATCCTTTCCTGAGGGGCCTGTGAGGTTGTTTATGTGGGTGGTTTTGGCAAAAGCACAGTATTCATTTGTTTTTCGCCCCTAGAAAGAGCGATGAATTTGGATGCGGGCGGGGAGTAATTGGACAATACAACAGCATCTATGAGAATAGCTGCTGTTCGTCAGTGTTAGAGTAAGTGAAACTCCACCGCAGGCCAGCAGGTAAATAGCCTGCCGTTAAACTCCATCACACATTTCATTACTTTGTGTGGATTAAATGCTTGTGAACTTGCATGAAATGTTAAAATCTTAAGTTTTTTGCAAGGTTTAGCCAATGCATTTGACATGATTATGGCAAACTTAAAGGCGCCATGAAATCCCTTGATGATTAGCATGGGGTGTAGATAATCATTTTTGTTTGTTTGTTTGTTTGTTTTTTTTTAGAAATCTATTCTTTGGAAAAAAATTTGTGCCATTTAGCAAAGTTTCCATATAAATTTATATGTAAAATATCTCAGATTTATTGAGTACTACACATGTGGGTGTAAACATTTTAATTCTTATTTTCAAATAAATGTATATTAAATATAATACATACAATGTTTTTTCACTAATTGTATTGATTATTAAATCATAAATTATGTTTGTGCTGAGTCGCACCACATGACATTTTACAGCCTGAACTAAACTTGTTTTGTCATAAAAAGCATGACGCATAAGATAATTTCAGAGATGTATTAACCTTGTTAATCTTATGATATTCTGATCGATATGATATAATTCCACTTTTTTCTGCATTTTGACTTCACCACATGACTTAGATTTGGCTGACAAACATTTTTGAAACATGAGTAAGCAATCGATACGAAAATGGCTTAAAACCTAAAAATAAAAGCCAACTCAAAATATTAATAAATAGCATATAAGTAATTCTAGCATTAAAAATGACCTCAAAGCTAAAAGACATTATAATATTGACAAAACTGCTGATTTTTCATGTTTTTTAATAAGCTTTGCCTGACCTAGGTGTGCTTTTCTAAACTGGCACAAGAGGGAGTTGGTTTCAGGAAAGCAAAGGGTATTTACCACTTTTCCGTTACGCAGCACTTACATGCTTCTTTGATTCTGCTCATTGACACCAGCTGTTTGGACAATCTGTTGTTTTCCAGACAAGCGGCGTTGTATTTATTTATGGATCCGCAAACCAAATTGAGGCCTACCAGGCTTGCTTGGAAACCTGCCGTCCATTCAAATAAGTGTGGCGTCCTGTGTCTGACGTTGACATTGATGGATCACCATCAATCGGATTAGACCTTCGATATTCCATAATCGAGTCAAAAACTGCACACGCAGATTTGATCAAGCAATTCACGTTTCTCCAGTGAATGCACCGAGACTGCGACTGGCTTGATTATGAAACCTGTTCCTTTATAAAAAAAAACGAGGTGCATTTAATGTACCATCTATATTTCTGCAAATATGTGGAATATTCATCTCTGTATGTATTCAAATGCACATGATTCACGGGTTGTCCCTATTCTCTTAATGCATAATGGGTGTTTATTGGGCGTAACGTAGGCTACAATAAAGCAATCAGAGTCTCATCTCTCGTTCCCTTTAAAGGCGAGTTGCGCGTGTGCCAGGGAGGATTCACTATTTAAACGATGGAATTTTAAAATGCACAGACTGAACACGACTCCAGAAAGCAAAAAAGCAGAAAGCTCATGCGCGAGCATATAGGTAGGCTAATTCTGATACACACAGTGACTATCCATTATGACATGTATGGCATTTTTAGCCTACACAATAATATAATTTTACACTGTAATCCTTATTTATTTTTTATATTTGGCATGTTTGTGTACTGCTGCGCGTCCCTGTGTGTAATAAGCAAAGTGAATGCACGTTGTGGACCCGCCCACAGGCGCATTTTCTACGAACGCGCTCTTTAAATAACAAAAATATATATATTGCACAATTGACTTTAGACCAGGTTTGAGTTGGTCTATGGCGCAGTCTATTTTCAGTTCCTCAAAATAGCAACGCGCCAACAATGCGCCTGAACACACCTCGTTTTCAGACCAGCACGCCCATGAGCACACAAATGGGCGCAAATGCATTTGCTATTTAAACAACGCGGAGCAGGACGGGAAAATTAAAACTGCTTCGGGCTGAAACTAGCAAAAACACTTGCGCAGCATTGCTCCGGGTGTATGATAGGGCCCAAAATGTGTTTTAATGTCATGTTTGATGAGGATTGTATATTTTATTAATATTGGTCTTTAAAGATATTTAGAGTGTAACTGAAGAATACTTGCAATAGCTCCACAATCATATGTACTTGAGTATATCTTTAGTTGGACTTCAGCACTACTTCCACACAATTAAAGTGCTTTAAGTACAAATTAGTTGTTCTTCTATTGAAGGTGGAGAGAGAGCGCTGGTTATTCACTCCCCCCACCTACCCTTTATTATATTTATTTTCCACTAGGGTGGTTACAAGAAAAATGTATTAGTTTATTAGTTCTGTTACCTGTGCTAAATATACAGTTGTGGTCAAAAGTATTTAACACACTATGTGGATCATCTAGGTAACAACACTCAGTTTTAAGAATCAAGTGTATACAAACTTTTGTAATGGGAACATTTTTTTAAACCCTAATATTTTGTCTTGTAGACTATATAAAACATATTTTATCTAAAATATATTAATCAGGACAGTACTACATAAAAAAATTGTATTTTGTATGACCCAACTTATTTTGGTAGGATGTAGAGTGCGGGGCACAAACTCGCACAGGGTTAGTTGTAACACACGTGGTTTAAATATTTCCACACTTGCTAGCATACCAAAAGTTCCGTTATTTAGTAGTTTGCATATCAACACTATATTGAGAAAAAAGTGTGTCAATTCAAAAATATTTTGAAGTTATCGCTGAACATTTATAAAAAAAAAATCTGGCTTAGTAAATTTTTCGTCTCACTTTTTAGTATTCATTTAAAATGAGACCAATCTGCTGTATTTTAATCTCCATTTTGTTATTTACAGTATCACTTTAGATAGACTAGACTGGCAGAAGACACTAACCATTTTAAATTCCAGTTGCGCAGATGGGGAACGTTGTAATAATAATTATTATTAAACTATGTTATTCTATGACATTAGCGAGAAACCATGAGAGACAAATGAATACAGACTGACAGTCAATGTTTAATGTTCAGAAATTATTATATCAAAACATGTAAAGTTCAATTTTGCTGATATGGTTGACCAACTAGCAATGTGTTCATTGTCAAACTCCAAAAATATAAAATATTTTAGTTTGTCTTGTTTTTTCTTCATTCGATCAGATAACATTTTAAGCTGTCATATGGTCATGTTACAAAGTGCCCCTCGGATGTTACAATGTACCCCACCAACGGGGAATGTTGTCATATTTCACTTCCATCGTTTGAGGGTAAATAAAGAAAAATATACACTGTAATATGTGTGAAAGTTTGAAATGACTGTGGATAAATCTGAACCCCATGTGGATTTAAACAAACTGAGAAAGTCAAAAAGCGTTAGATTGTGCCCCGCTCTCCCCTAATTAACATTTTCATTGTGTGTATGTGAACTTTTGTCCACAGCTGTATATATTTACACACACAATACAGTTCCCACTAACTCATTGCTGCAATTTTTTACCAGATCGCTGGTCTCTGTTCATTGTATTCTTAAGGGATATATAACCCATCCATCAACCTTTAGAGAACCCCCCATGCACCTTTCACAGGATTCACACCGGCAGTGGAGGCAGTGACCCGTATCATAATGTTACGTGCTGAAAGGTCTGGTGGCCAACTCTCATGAGGCTAAGAGAGATCACTGTCCGCTAGTTACAGGAGAATGCTGTGTACAGTTCAGCCGGCTCAACCTCGGATCAAATATTTGCTCTGTGGTATTTACCCTTTCCCTACGGACACCTGGATGTCAGGGCATTTGAGATTGGCTGGACCACTAGCAAATGGGTCTTGGTTGATGCGTTACGGTCCTGACAACCCTATTGAGGATTGTTTTAGTCAAGTATAGGACACGTTGGTAGATTAACATCTTGTGTTGGTCCTGGAACACAATTCCTGGAAAAACACTGTAAAAACTATTTTTCCCTAAAACCTGGTGCTTGGATTTAAAAAAAAAAACAATTTCAGCAATAAACTTTACACATTAAATTATTTAAACGTAGATATTCAAAAAATGTAGAAGCAATAACTTCTTTAGAAGTCTCTTCTGCTTGCCAAGGCTGCATTAATTTGATCAAAAATAGAGCATATTTCACAATAATATTGTGAAATATGATTACAATTTAAAATACCTGATTTCTTTTGTAATATATTTTAAAATACAATTGATTCATGTGATCAAAGCTGAATTTCCAGCATCATTACTTCAGCAGTGTCGCATGATCCTACAGAAATCATTATAATATGCTGATTTTCTGCTCAAGAAACATTTCTGATTATTATCAATGCTGAAAACAGTTGAGCTGCTTCATATTTTTGAAGAAACGTTTTTGTTTTAACATGAACAGTTTTCAACAGGAACATGCTGACATGATTAGCGTGTTGTTAACACGAAGTTAACACAATCAGCACATTGCTTGCAATCATGCTAGCATGGTTTTTAACTACATGATGAACATGATTAGCATATTTTAGCATGATGTTAGTGTGTTTTAAGAAGATGCTAACATGACTAGCATGATGTTAATACTTAACATGTTGCTAACATGTTTTTAGCAAAATGATAGTTGAACATTATGCTAACCTAACTTGAGACTAACATAAATGGCATATTCCCAGATAGCACACGTACGTCTGCAATGCCTGTTAAAGAGTCTTTCATCTGAAAAGCATCTGCTGGTTACAAACATCTGATAGACGTCTAGATAAGATGTCAGTTTTACATACATTCTTAATCATAAACATCTTAAAGACACTTTTTAAAGGTCAATTTAGTGTCTGACAGGAAACGTCCTAGAGACATATTGCAAATGAGCAAACACAAAATACGTCTTCCAAATGTAAACACGAAAATCAGCTAGACATCTCTGATATGTACATGTGCTATCAGGGTTAGCATGTTGCTAGCATGTTTTTAGCAAGATGCTAATATTTTTAACAGTACACTATGTAGTTAGCATGGCTTAGTGCTTCACAAGATGCTTGAACAGTAGCCTCAACCAGTGAAGCCAAATCAACATTTAACTAAAATTAACCCCAAAATCTAATTTGTTGATAGGAATATTGTTCAATAACCAAACCAACTACTTGCCCACAGTACGGCAAGTGACCTACATGAAGAATCTCTATGGTGAAATAGACTGTCAGTGAAAGGTCAACAACCAGCTGTTTCGCCTTGGTGTAATTTGGCCGGATATTAGAAAAAACAAACATATTATGATCATGACAGTAATATAGCATAATATATATGGCAGGCTGAAAGATAAATTTGGGCAGACTGCTTACAGGAAACAGCTGGGGCCTGTTTCAGAAAGGAGGTTAAGTGAAAACTCTGAGTATGTTAACCCTGAAATGAGGGAAACTCTGGGTTTTCCATTTCAAAATGGGAAGTTTGTCAAACCCAGAAAGCAGGTAAGTCAAGCCCATTTCTGAAGAGAGGGTAACTTACTCAGAGTCAGTTACCGTGGTAAATTACTCTGTGAACCTAACCTGGTCGGGAGCAGGTTTTCTTCGGTAAACCCAGAGTTTCTTTCGGTCTCCTCCCCCTTTTTATAGTGTTAGCAAAGATTAAATACCGTATTCATTCATTCACACAGCAAACAAAATTTCTTACTGTGTATTTTTGTCTTATTTCAAGTACAAATATCTAAAAATCTCAAATTATTTATGAAAAATTATCTATATTTTGTCTTGTTTGCTGGTGGTTTTTCCTTTTAAGTGCACTTTACTTAAAACAAGTACAATTGTCCGCGTTAGGGTAATAAAATAATATTAATGCAGACAGAAACAATAATATTTTTATTTCTTACCCCATTGGAAGATAATTAGCAAAATAAGGAAAATGCACTTTAAAACATTGGAAATGCAGAACACATTATAAGTCCACTGTGTGCAGATTTTAAGGAAAGTGTGCATCCCTCTCACGCTATGTCTGATATTTTTTTCCTGGCACAAATCCATCAAAGAGGAGTATCACAGGACTTTAAGTCAGTGGTGTAATAATCGTTTTAAATGAGGCTAATCTGATAAATGATGTTCACTTGATAACATCTTTGTTTGACGTCTGGAAGTAACCCAATAATCTGAATTTCCATCAGGATTTCCAGTGTGGTTGGATGCATTGTTGACAAGCATATCTCCACCATCATCGCACCTTCTGAAAATGAAACTTATTACTGTATGGAATGGAAGGATGCCAGATGGAGGGGTAGTACGAGCCGTAACCACCACCACAGCTGTTAAATAAACAAATTATTCACAATTTTTGGTCATATTTATTTCATAATAAAAAAACTAAATTTATTCTTTTTACTTTTGGATTTTAGAATTCTTCCAATATTTGACCATCTCCTCTTCATCTGTCAGTGGTGCTGGTGCAGGTTCTCCCTCTGCCTTCTTGCTGTCAACAAGTCAGTAGTTAATTGTATTACTCGTGAAAAGAGTGTTAGACTATGTGGAAAAAGCTGCAGAGCATTGAAATAAACATTGAATGATATTTAATGTCAAATGTTTGTAAAGTCATTTAGTTTATACACCCATGAACCTTTCATGCTTAAAGCTTTACCCTGATTTCATTGTGTTTTTATACTTCTTTTTTATTTACTTCTTTTTCCTGTATTTTTCCTTTTTTGTGACCATGCATGGGATACCATTAAAATTAAATTAGTTCAATAATTTACAGTTTTAACCTCTGATATTATAACAGTTATTAAGTTATTGACAGTCATTAAGAATTAAAGTTACGCATTGACGGAAGTATGCACGCAGATGTCTTTTTGGCGGGAGCTGTTGCCATGGGAATCGTAATTTGGCTCTCCGCTGATCATGACTTTCATATCATGGTGCACGCACTAATTTGACTACAATCAGTTTCAGCTGTTCTGTAACCGAAAACTCAGAGTTTCCCATCTCAGAGTAAGTCAACTCTGAGTTCAAGTTTAAACTCAGAGTTGGTTGAACCTCCTTATTGAAACAGGCCCCTGGTTGTGGTCCTGACAGCGTAAAACAGTGTATAAATCAGACTAAAATTATACAAACAGAAAAAAGGCTTAATACTGCCCCATATAGTAATAAAGGCCTGCTCTTCAGTCAGGTTATCAGAGGCTAATGTGGCTTTCCGTGTCTGTACTGTGATGTTCTTGGTATTATATGGCATATGTAATACAAAAGATAGAATTTAAAATCTAATTTACATTTGTTTAATCATTCACATTACCAGCCAAACTACAAATAAATAAATAAATAAATAGACAAACAAACCAATGCTATTATCCACAGAAAAGTATCATGATCAACACCAACAACAATAATAATAATATTTTTATTAAAATTAAATGTCAATACATTTTAGCCAATGAATAATGTATTTGTTAATTAGCTATTTAGTGTGCCGTTGTAGTAATGCACTGAAATTTGGTATGTTGAGCTTTAGTCTCTTTACTTGTTTGCTTAGCTATCTGTTAAATAAATGCACGTAAATGTAGATCATTAAGCACTGTATCCAGGTGGACTGACTGATTGTTGGCTATGGACATTATGTGTAGCTGGAAATGTTTTATAGATCCATTTAGAGAAATTAGAAATGTTTCCATTCATACATTTTTCAGTATAATAACATTGGTTTCAGTCAAATGATAATAAAACTTTCATAGCCTCCACACTAGCTAGCCTTGTACTGATATTTGCTGTTAAATACTTCATTGTTTGAGTTCTTCCTGCATCATTGAAAACAGGGAGTCAGAGACCATCCGAATCTGTGTCACAGAAAATTTGAAATGGAGAAATATACAAATGTATATTCGCAAGACAGAAACACACACCAAATTAGTCTGCGGCCATGCAAAACATTTAAGCAGTCTAGTGAGCTACAGATGGCATGTGTAATTTCTACTTAGTATTGCTGGCACAAACACCATCAGATACTTCTTTGGAGAGAAATTGACATTTTGACACAAAAAAAGGCTTTTTAGTCACAAACCTGCTGAGACATGCAAGGTTATCCTTTTACATTGGTATTAAATTATGTTCGTTTTAAATTACAATTCATTTGTTCATTTATAAGCATGTCCTCTGCCTTCCGAATTGCCACGTAGGTATAATAAAAGACTGCAAATTATCATCCAACAGAGACCCTGTGCCATCAAAACGGGTTTTATTGTGTTTCAGTGATTGAAATTCCTCTGAATGTACGTGAAACACGTTCTACGACCTTCACCGACATATAAACTTGCACATATAACATGTACAGGTCACAGAAAGATGCTATTCAATGGCTAACATGTTAACTTGTCAATTTTCAGGTGACATTTGGAGAGTGCAGTCAGGTTACATTGCGTTCTGAACAATAACGTGGCTTCAGCTGAAAGCAGATCTGTATACACAAAGGCCTTCTGCTGAAATGTCAGTATTTAAAATGTAATAATGGAGCCGCTGTCCTAAGCACTGCTTAACGTGCATTACGTTTCGTAGGTGTCAGCGTAAAGATGTGGATGCATTACATCTGAAACAAGCTGACAGCAAAGAGTGTGATTTCTGGAAATGGGAATAAACAACTTGCGATATCTTAAAGGTTATAAACTGTTCTTGGCAATGTGTCTTTGAGACCTGTCTCACCTATTAAAGGATAAATACACCTACATATAAAATTAAAATTTTCTCATTATTTACCCTCATGGTGTTCTAAACCTGAAACAAAAGGAGATGTAGAATGTTTACACTTCTTTTTTTCTCAACCAATATAAATTGATAGGAACCAATAACCCAAGCTCATGAGGAAACATATTTCACGAGGTGGCAATTTGGTATGAATTTATACAATGCAATTTGTACAGAAACTTTAAGACATTAAGGTCCATCCTTACATTTGACCATCAGATGTTGCGTACGCAAATCTTATAAAAGTGTACAAATATATTATTCGAATTTGGATTTACAACCAAATCACCAAAACGTAAAACAGTTACGAACTGCCATGTGAGCATGTTGGTAGAGATAAGTCCCCTGTCAAGCCCCCTAAAACTTAAAGTACATATTGCTCTATATTCAAAGTTTTGTTGGTAAAATATTTTCATTGCAATAGAAATGCATAATTGAGGGAGGGACATTTGAGGCGAAACTTCAAATATGCAAATTTGCCACATTTACCAAAATAAAGCGGTTTAGTTTAGAAGTGACCTGACTAGCTGGTTTATATTCAATTTCGGGGCAAGTAACAATACTCAAAAAATTGTTGCTAGCTAAGCTACTCACTACAAAATAGTAGCAGTAGTTACATGGAAATAGCTTTCTACATTCAAAATTGTAAGCTGTAATTTGATACAAAACTAATCTGAAAAAAACATCTATATTAAATGAACATGAGCAAATCTTTAAGAACATATGACATTGTATGAATTCTTACAAATTAGCCACCAATTCACCAAAATAGCTACAAAGTGCCCAGGCCCGGATTAACACAGTGCAGTGCCCTAGGATGACCATATTTGAAGTGCCCCCCATCTAAAATATTTAAGGGCACTGTCAAAAATTCAGGAGCACATTTTGATCAATAACAAAAATTAGCCTTCCCATTACAAGGTAATATTTGACTCCTTAAAGTTATTTACAGGGGCATTTTTTTTGTAAGGGCATGTTTTCCAAATTGTATTAAAAGTATGTTATTATGTCAAATTCAAAAATCTATATTTATAAGCTTTTCCAAAATAATAAACAAATAGAATAAGAACAGGTAGAATAATAATAAGTTACCAATCAAAATAAATCAATATGAACAAAATCATTTTTCACTACAACGGTGGCACAGAGGATCACAACAGTGGCATGTAGGTAAACTTACAGACATTTACAGAGGCTCAGAGGTGGCATGGATGTTTTAAATGCATAACAATGTTGTGAGATTGATGTTTTAAATATAAATATTTTAATGCAGATTATTGTTTGATTTAAATAACTTAAATGTCACTTTAAAAATAAGACTCACTGATTCATTTAAAAACGCAGTTCATTCATAAATGAAACACTGCAGTGTTTGAATGGTGATGCCAGCTGTGACTGTTTGAAACAATTTTCGTTGAATACAGCAAAATCAGCCAATATTGTTAAAGTCATACTTTGTATGTCACTTAATATTAACTTATTGTTTATTGAACTGTTGTGTTAATTTAATATCACATCTGCAAACTCCCTTAACTCTTTCCCCGCCAGCGTATTTAAAAAAGTTGCCAGCCACCGCCAGCGTTTATGATGAATTTTTACGTAAATTTGACAGCCCTCAGAATATTTTCTGCTATGAATATATGAACATATTATATATCAAAATAAAGAACCAAGCCTCTGCTTTTAAACAAAACAAAAACGATTTTGTCATATCTTCATGTTCTATCACCATTTGAATCCAGATAGGTTTCATCAGAAATACAATATTTTGGACAAATAACTGATAAAATATTTTGTATCAAAGTAGTGCGTTTTCAAGCAAAATACATTCAGATGTCATATTTCACTTGTAAATAATTATTTGAAATTGCATCCATTTAACAGAACAAAACAGACACACACACACACACACACACAACAACACACACACACACACACACACACACACACACACACAAACACACACCACACACACACACACACGTTGGTTTTAATGTTTTACGGGACTTTCCATAGGCGTAATGGTTTTAAATACTGTAAAACACACACACACACATGTGCTATTGCCCAACACCTACCCTACACCTAACGTTGGTTTTATGTTTACGGGACTCCAGGAGACGTAATGTGCATTTTATACTGTACAAACCGTATCTATGCCCAAACACCTACCCTACACCTAAACTTAGCCCACAAAGAAGACGGTGCATATGATATAAGCGTTTCCCTCAAAAAAACTCACTCTGTATGATTATAAGCGTTTTAAATTAGACACTGACACTGAATGTCCTCATAAATCACACTTCTACCTTGTATCACACTTTCTCCTTGTAATACCTATGTTATACATGTCATGTCTTACAAATTTGTGTCCTCATAAACCACATAAACATGCCCACACACTCACACACACACACACACACACACAACAGATCAACGGGTTAACGTCTATCCATGACACAGATATGTGTCTGTGTCTGTAAAGGCATCTCCCTCACTGTTTTATATATATAACACCAATACATATTTGCATGAATATATATATATATATATATATATATATAATGCAAATATGTATTGGTGTTGCATTGTTGTTTACACATGATTAATTATTGAAAGAAAAACTATTTCTAAGGTCATGACTTAACAAGCGGTATGTGTTGAAAATGAGCAATCACTTGACGAGCGAGCAGGGGTTGAGCAGTTGAGAGAGAGCCTAGAGAGGGTCTAGCGAGCGCTACACAGCGCTGTTCTCGCAGTTTTGCATGCGGATTCTGTTCTGTGCGCTTGCGGTGCAGAAATGCTACCTTGCGCGCGGATACTGTTCTGTGCGCTCATACCATGTGCTTGCGTCGTGTTAATGTGCGTGAGATTTGACACTATTTACACGCCATATCTTTGAAGCTCCTCTAAGCTCAAACACAAATATCCTGATCGGGTTAGTCGCACAGGAGCTCCGAAATACTTTTTGATAATCGTGAACGCACTACTTTTCAGTCACAATTTAAATGTGACTAAAATGGTCGCACTGTAGAGCCCTGGCTAATAAGTGCCGTGATATTTTCTCTTATTTTTTTTAATCGCACAACCGCTAGATGTGAGCTCGACTCTGACTGGGGGAGGGGTACATACACTGTGACCTGACCCAATCGCAATTCTTTATGAATTATGAATGAATAGCTTAATGAATAACTGTTCATTTTGTATGTATCTGCATATTTTCCTGTAAAATAATATTTATATACAAAACATGAAAAATATTCAAAAGGTCTAGTCATTATCTTAATCATCTGGTGCCATCCTATTGGCTAGTGCCCCAGGGCACTCGCTCAATCCAGTCTATGGATAAACCGGCACTGTGCCGTGATAGTATGTTTGTACAACTACTGTCAAGACCCCCCAACGTGACAAAAATAACAAAAAAGTCCATGTGACTATATTCAAATATATGTGGGCAAGATTCAGTCATCTCAATAGTAATGTGTAATTCTTTGCGAGGGACATGCAGGATTAAACATTTAGATTTTGCATCAACTTAAAGTTTGTTAAACTTTTAATATGCACATTTGCCACATTTACCAGCTGCTTACTTTTGAAAGTAACCTCCTAGCTGGTCTACTGTATATTCAATTTTGAGTAAGTAATATTGTAATATTGGGTACTCAAAAAAAGCTAATCTACTAAATACACCATGAAGATATTATAATAGCTATGCCAAGCTGAAAGCTTCTAGTGCATGGAAGTAGCTTGCTATGTTCAAGCAACTTAATACAAAATTTGGTATTACAATTTTCAGCTGTAATTTGATACAAGTCATTATTTGAAAAACATCTACAGTATATTCATTTGTTGAGTAAGCAAATCTTTAAAAATACAAAAAAGCAAATAACATTGCATGTTGAATTCTTACAAATTAGCCACCAATTAAAAAAAAATGTTACATAGATATGACCACACAATAAATCGAAATGAAATCGCAACAAGGCAAAAGCTGCGATAGTCATGTGCATCAGTGAAGCACGGTTCTGTGCTCAGTAGAATATCTCCATCCGAAGGCCAGAGGGCGCTCTCGCACTGAAACTACAAATATGCCCTGTAGAAGAAATCCAGGAAATCCCCATCGGATAGCTGAATAAACATACGATTTAATTGCTTCCATTGATTCAATGTGACTAATAAACACAGGACTACAACAATATATGATTTATCTGAGTTCTTATTATAATTATTATTATAATTTTCATTATAATAGTGTATTTAATAATGCAGTTCTAATCGACATAGCCTTTATCACTGCTTAGAATACTATGAACTATGTTACTTGCCTTATTCTGTTTAATAAGCCACATCATCTCACAGAAGGATTTATTTCAAACACTCAACTGACGTTATGAAGAGAGTTTGGAGTAAAAACATGATATTAAACATGGTATTTTCATGTGGCTGAGGAGCATGGATCTGTGAGATAGAAGCTCGCCCTCCGACTGGGCCAAAATAAGCCAGTCATCGAGGTGATTCGGGATGTGGATTCCCACCTGTCTCAGCTGGGAAAGAGCCGCATCCATGCACTTCATAAAAGTGCGGGGAGCCAGGGACAGCCCAAAGGGGAGGACCGTGTATTGATAAGCCACTCCCTTGAAGGCGAATCTTAAGAACTGCCTGTGGTGGGGGGCTATCTGGATGTGAAAGTAAGTGTCTTTCAGATCCAGCGAAAAGAAACAGACCCCTGGGCATATTTGCGAAAGGACCTGCTTCGATGTAATAATCCTGAATGGCCGTTTCATAAGGGCACGATTCAGATGTCTGAGATCGAGAATGGGTCTTAGACCACCATCCTTCTTGGGGATGAGGAAGTAACGGCTGTAGAAGCCTGACTCGCTCTGAGCTGGAGAAATCTTTTCACGGCTTCTTTCGCCAGCAAACTCATCACTTCGGCACACAGTACGTGAGCGTTGCTATGCTGAACTGATGTGGAGACCACGCCGCGACCATGGATTTCGCTGGCTGCTGAGTCGGCGCCATCTTGGGGCGACTAGAAGCAGCTGCAGAGCTGGAGCGCTTAGGCAGGAAGTGTCGCATTGCCTCGGATGACTTCTGTGCGGCTGTGAAGCGTTCAGTGAAGCCCTCTACTGCAGGACCAAACAGACCGGTGGGGGAGACCGGAGAGTTGAGGAAGGGGACCTTATCCGCATCATTCATCTCCGTCAGGTTCAACCACAGATGACACTCATGCCGATGATCGATGATCATGATCAATCTGCCGTGGGCGACTTTTGCCTTCCAGCCAATGGCCGTGGGCGGCCAGAGATGCGTGGCCAGGAACTTATCCAGGGGAGGCAGGCTGTCGTATTCTTTTTCTTTCGCTCCGTCAACCAAAGTGAGGGCGGAGGAAAAAGAGGCACATAGGTGGCTCGAGTAGGGTGCACGCCAAGATTTGGTGATCTCGTCGTGGACCTCTGGGAAGAATGGTGAAGCTCGTTGACGATGGGCCTGGTGGCACCCCGGCAAGAACATTCATCCATGCGGCTACTGGACGGTTCCTCTGGGGGAGACCATTCCAAACCCAGCTCATCTACAGCGCTAGACAGGATGCGGAAAAGATCGGCATCCGTGCCTGGGCTGGATGCGCTGGGCTGTGCAGAATGAAAGGGGGTGGGGTAATGGTACAAGCCCAACAGCTCCTCCGCATCTGAAGCCGCCAATGACAGGCTGTCGTCCATCTCGCCGTCATCGCTTCCACCAAATGAGACCAGATCGCTCGCAGTCGCAGAGGAATGCTGGTCCGGGCGGGTGAAGAGAATGAGTAAAGACTCTTTGTGGGGAGAGAGTGAGGTACGTGGGGGTACAGCCGGTGTAAGCTCACTCATCTCTGAGCGCTGAGATCCTCTGCACCACTGCTTTTTCCTCACAGGTCCCTGGGAGGAAAAAAGTGGGAGGGCGCAAGGGGAGGGGTTGCTCCATGAAAAGAAAGCTAGCCGAGAGCGCAGAGAGAAGAGACTCACGTCACCGCAGTGGTGACATTCCGTCCCAGTGAGTACTGTTTCAGTGTGGGCGGCACCCAAGCATGAAACACACTCACCGTGTTTATCAGTGGCATGCAGGGAGTGCCAAAAACGGCACGGAATTTGCAGCAACGGCGAATAAATTTGCTCTTATAGAGGAGTTCTCTGAAAAGAGAGTCGCGGGATAGCGGCAGGGAATCCGTGGACCAGTTGCTGCAGGCGCTGTGGGCTGCAGAGAAGCGGCGAGTCGCTGAGAGAGTGTGGTCTGAGATCTGGATGCTGCGATGTCGCTCGATGCAAAGTGCAAAGTAGAGAGTGAAGAGCTTGTGAAGATCTTGTAGTCGTCGCTGAAGGAGAAAAAATCTGAGGAGCCTTGGCAAATGCCCGCATTATATAGCCAGATGCCCCGCCCATTCTGGCGGGCTTTGGTGGGCTTTCCAGCCATAGGCTGTGCAGCTCTGCTGCCGAGCCATTGGTTCATTTTCAGTGCACTGCACAACCAATGGCCATGCAGTTACACCGCATTATTAAAAAAAGGCTTTAGTATAAGAGAAAAAGGAGTTTCCCCTAGCGTCTTAAATCATACGCAGTACGAAGTGTAGTATTGATAGGGAACAAAATTATAGTCCATATGACTCCGTATTCAATATGTGATAATGCAATTATACAATTATTATAAAAAAATTTAACCATGCAAATTTGCCACATTTACAAAAAAATAAAGCTGCTTAGTTTGGAATTGACCTCTGAGTAGTTGCTCTATATTCAATTTTGGGCAAGTTATAGAAATCTAAATATATGTTTAGCCAAGCTACTAACTAGCATGCAAAAAATATTAGTTATGCTAAGCTGAGTTTATCAAAGAAAGTAGCTAGCTACATGTAAATATAAACGAGTGAAAGCAAACCTTAAAACGTTAGAATTCTTACAAATTAGTCATCAATTCACCAAAATGGAAAATAGCTGCGAACTGCCATGAGATGTGTATTGGTACAGATACGGTCAAGCCCACCAAAAATTACAAATACTTTTAAAAGTACAGGTACTTTTTTTAAAAAACCCAGATTTTACCATGCTGTGTTTCAGCTTGCTCTGAGCTTTTAGTTTAACAAATGTTCTGACATTTGATCTGCGGCAGATTAAAACAGCAAAATCAACTGTATCCCTCTCCAAACTGCTGGTGTCTCAGTCCCAAGGCTGAGGTTGACCTTTAACTGTGGTTCAGCTTGAACTGCGCCTGCCCTCTCTGATTAACTGGAGAGAGGAAGGGAGCATGTTTTCAGACTTGGTTCCCTGAAGAAAAAAAACAAGGCGATACCGCTAAACACGAATGTCAACTATTGATAAGAACAAGCAAACAATGAGATCGGTGCCAGAGCTGAAGTCAATACTGTTGCACTGGGGAAAGATTGCACAAAACATCCTTTTGAATGGCTTATTAAGCCCCGCTTACACTGGCAGCAACAAAGCGTCCAGAACTTAAGTTTCAGTGAGAGTTGTCAGTTCATAGCAAAAGTTAATGATATGATGTAGCCGTGTCTAGTTACTCAAATCGAAGAAACATTTGACATGACAAGCAATGAAGACTGATTAAGTGTAGTCCACCTCGGTTAACGCCTGATTAAACAAATACACAGATTTTGACCAGTGCTGGTGTCACGGATGCTCTCAGAGCAAGGAGAGTCTTCACATACAATAATACCATCACCAGGGAATCAAACACAGCAACACAGGAGGACAAGAATGACATGTATAACAACCGACAGGAAACATGGGGAAGAACACACTATAAATAGACAGAACTTAACGAGGGACACCTGGAACAATCAAGACATACGGCTGGGACTAACTGAACTAATAATGAACAGGAAACAGGAAGGACCATATATGGGCACAAGAGGGATGGAAACACTAGACATGGGGGAACAGGTCTGACACTAGCCCCCCCCCATCCCAATAGGTGCGTCCCATGCCGTACAACATCCAGCGGGGGAGGGGGGGCGCTCTGGAGGCTTCAAGGGACATGGATACAGGGCAGGAGGTCTCCAGGGCAGCGCCCGTTCTGGGATTCATGGTGGAGCAAGGTGCTCGGGCGACCATGGCGGAGCAGGGAGCTCGGGTGACCATGGTGGGTCAAGGTACTCAGTGGGACGTGGCGGTTTCCCCCCCCCCAAAAAAAAAAATATTGGGTAGATCACAGTCCGGGGGACACTGGGGAAGCCCAGACACTTGGTGGCGCTCTGGAAGTGCGGACTCTTTGGGCTCCCGGACCGGAGCGGACTAGCGAGGAGCGGACACTGGAGGGCGCTCGGGCAGCGCGGACACCTGGGGGCGCACGGGCAGTGCGGACACTTCATAGCACTTTCGAGGGGCTGGCACGGGGCTTGCATGGGACGTGAATGGCGGCGAGCTTGTATGAGCCGCGGACAGCGACGGGCTGGTTCTGGATCGGGGCTGGACTCTCTCTCCAGACACCGGAGGATCCCTTCCCTCCAGCTCAGTCCTGTGGTGTCTGAGAGGTCCACGGGGCGATGGTAATTTGCCCCGATCCAGAACAGAGAGATTATGGTGGCATCCTCCCACGCCATCGCTGAGCGATGAACTCTGTGGACGCGGGGAAAAAACAGGAACAAAAAAAACCGTAGTAGAGTTCACTATTTTGGTCAGCAGTTCTGTCACGGGTGCTCTCGAAGCAAGGAATGAGGAAGCACGGAGAGTCTTCAGATACAATCATTTTAATAATACCATCACCAGGGAATCCAACTCAGCAGAACAGGAGGACAAGAATGACATACAGGTGCATCTCAATAAAATAGAATGCCGTGAAAAAGTTCATTTATTTCAGTAACTCAAATTGTGAAACTTGTGTATTAAATAAATTAAATGCACACATATTGAAGTAGTCTTTGGTTCTTTTAATTGTGATGATTTTGGCTCACATAAAAAAATTCACATCTCAACAAATTAGTATATGGTGACATGCCAATCAGCTAATCAACTCAAAACATCTGCAAAGGTTTCCTGAGCCTTCAAAATTGTCTCTTAGTTTGGTTCACTAGGCTACACAATCATGGGGAAGACTGCTGATCTGACAGTTGTCCAGAAGACAGTCATTGACACCCTTCACAAGGAGGGTAAGCCACAAACATTAATTGCCAAAGAAGCTGGCTATTCACAGTGAGCTGTATCCAAGCATGTTAACAGAAAGTTGAGTGGAAGGAAAAAGTGTGGAAGAAAAAGATGCACAACCAACCGAGAGACCCGTAGCCTTATGAGGATTGTCAAGCAAAATCGATTCAAGAATTTGGGATGGAATGGACTGAGGCTGGGGTCAAGGCATCAAGAGCCACCACACACAGACGTGTCAAGGAATTTGACTACAGTTGACGTCAGAGGCGTCTTACCTGGACTAAGGAGAAGAAAAACTGGACTGTTTCCCAGTGGTCCAAAGTCCTCTTTTCAGATGAGAGCAAGTTTTGTATTTAATTTGGAAACCAAGGTCCTAGAGTCTGGAGGAAGGGTGAAGAAGCTCATACATATCCCAAGTTGCTTGAAGTCCAGTGTTAAGTTTCCACAATCTGTGATGATTTGGGGTGCAATGTCATCTGCTGGTGTTGGTCCATTGTGTTTTTTGAAAAACAACGTTACTGCACCCGTTTACAAAATAAATTTCGGAGCACTCCTTGCTTCCTTCTGCTGAACAGCTTTTTAAAGATGCTGATTTCATTTTCCAGCAGGATTTGTCACCTGCCCACACTGCCAAAAGCACCAAAAGTTGGTTAAATAACCATGGTGTTGGTGTGCTTGACTGGCCAGCAAACTCACCACACCTGAACCCCATAGAGAATCTATGGGCCACTGTCAAAGAAACCTGGGCTTCCATACCACCTCAACTGTGCCACAAACTAATCACCTCCATGCCACGCCGAATTGAGAAAGTAATTAAAGCAAAAGGAGCCCCTAACAAGGTTGAGTACATATATAGTAAATTAACATACTTTCCAGAAGGCCAACAATTCACAAATTATTATATTTTTTTATTGGTCTTATGAAGTATTCTAATTTGTTGAGAGTGAATTGGTGGGTTTTTGTTAAATGTGATCCAAAATCACCACAATTAAAAACAAAAAAAGATTTAAACTACTTCAGTCTGTGTGCATTGAATTTATTTAATACAGACTTTTCACAATTTGAGTTGAATTACTGAAATAAATGAACTCTTCCACAACATTATAATTTATTGAGATGCACCTGTATATAACAGCTGACAGGAAACATGGGGCAGAACACACCATAAATAGACAGAATTAACAAGGGACACCTGGAACATAATCAAGAAACACGACTGGGACTAACTGAACTAATAATGAACAGGAAACAGGAAGGACCATATATGGGCACAAGAGGGAGGGAAACACTAGACATGGGGGAACAGGTCTGACAGTTGGGTGATTTACTCTAAAGAAGTAATTAATTACTAGCTACTATTTACACATTGAAGATTGTAATTAGATCACAATACTAATTACTCTCTCTATAAAGTATTTTAATTACTTATTAATATTTACTTTCCCGTATCAAATCCCATATCAACCTTGACCGATTGGACAATTCAAGGATAAACATGAAACTGCTCTATTAATATATTAAAATAAATAATATAAAACAGCATACATCATTACATATAAAGAAGTCAATTTATATCCACTATTGTTTGATATATAATTTTTCTATAGTCATAGTATGTAATGCAATTCCATTAGATGTAACTATTTACAGAACAAAAAAAGAGTAATCCCTTACTTTAACTTTTCAGATTGCAATTAGATCACAATACTAATTACTGCTTTCTATAAAGTATTTTATCATTACTTATTTTTAATATTTTTACTTTCCCGTATCAAATCCCATATCAACCTAACATCTTCACAGCAGGGCGGGCATCTTCCCTCGACGCCCTCAGCCAACCGTGGTGATGGCAATCATGCTAGCTCATTGATTTCCTGAGCCGACACTCATATGCCTGTTCTCTCTCATAAATGAGTATTAACCCTTGTGCAGATGGAAGCCCGTCAATAGCTTACCTCATGACAACTGCTCTATTATTAATATTTTAAATCCGCTTATAAATCATTGTTTTTTTTAGTATAATCTACTTATTGTGCCACAACATTCATTTATCCCATATGACAATTTTGGCAAAGCTAATTTGACATTGAGCTAAGATAAGTCGAACTTCCCAAGGTTACATTAAAGTTTGCATTACATATTAATGTCAATGTTATATCCACTATTGCTTGATATATAATTTTTCTATAGTCATAGTATGTAATGCAATTCCATTAGATGTAACTGTAATTACAGAAAAAAAAGAGTAATCCCTTACTTTAACTTTTCAAGGGAAATTTTATTCAATTACAGTAATTAATGTTATTAGTAATATATTACACGCAAGACTAACTGAACATTAGTGTAGGTCAGTGATACTCAAGTCTGGCTGGCGAGATCCACTTTCCTGCAGAGTTTAGCTCTAACCATAATCAAACAGATGACCTGATCAAAACCAAAGGTTTTGATACTATCCCTTTCCCTTTTTTTAAGTGCATACATACAAGGTTTCATATTCAATGCTACAGTGCTGCTGGGCTACATTAATAGCCTTTTTGTTATTGAATTGTGTGTAACACAATGCAATGACTCCATAAAGATGTTGCCATGCTACATTACTACTTACAATTAGCTTATACAGGTAGCTTGTAGATCTGGAAAAAGTTTACCTCACCTCAATACGTAGTGCAATGCCTGCAACAGGCTTATATTATTAGAATTTTTAAATCCGCTTAAAAATGTTTGTTTCATTTTTTGGTCATGTTTCCTGTTCCCTGATTAGATAATTTTGTTCCATCTGTGTTTGGTTAATTATCTCATTTGGTCTTTGTTTGGTTAAGGTTTATAAGTCCTCAGTTCTCCCTTAGTCTTGTTCTGATCTCAGTTATGTTTAGATGTGTGTATGCTCCACTCATTTGATCATTTGATTAATTTCATATAGTTTGTTTCTAATACAAGTACAATCTACCTGGGTCTCCTGCTACATTAATAGCCTTTTTGTTATTGAATTGTGTGACACAATGCATGGCTCCATAAAGTTTGGATCCATTTAATTACAATTAGCTTATACAGGTATGACTGGAAAAAGTCACAATGTCACATGTTTGTTTCATTTTTTGGTCATGTTTCCTGTTCCCTTATTAGATCATTCTGTTCCATCTGTGTTTGGTTAATTATGTCATTAGGTTAATTAACTCCCTCGACGATGAGGTCCTCATCACCCCGTTTCCGGCTTGGGATCACGTACCACAAGCCAATGGATCTCCCCGACACCGGCAGCATCGATTAGGAGGCGGCGATCATCCGGTGTCTGGAGAGTCTCCGATCCCGAACCGGAATCCCGTCAGCTGCTCTGCAGTCAAGCCCACCGCCATTCACGGCTCACGCAAGCCCGCCGTCGTTCGCGACCCATGCAAGCCTGCCGCAGTTCGCAGCCATCCTGTGCCCACTGGCCGCCGCTGACTCAAGCCCAGAGCCCGCTCCAGTCCGGGAGCCCACAGAGTCCGCTCCAGAGCCCGCTCCGGTCCGGGAGGCCACAAAGTCCGCTCCAGGGCCCGCTCCGGGAGCCCACAAAGTCCGCTCCAGAGTCCACTCCGTTCCGAGAGTCCGCTCCGCCAGAGCGCCCCCAAGCGTCCTCGCCCACTGAGTGCCCCCCAGACTGCGATCTACCCAATACAATTTTGGGGGAGGGCTACCCGCCATTGGCCCATGGAGTCCACTAATCCGCCATGGCCCACGGAGTCCCCTGATCGGCCATGAGCGCCTGACACCCCGGCTCTGTCATGGCCACCCAAGTTCCCTGCTCCACTGTGGGTCATGGAATGGGGGCTGCCCTGGAGGCCTTCGGTCCAGTTCCCCTATCCCTGGAGGCTTCCAGAGTGCCCACCCCCCTCCCCATTGGATGTTGTACGGCGCGAGACGCGCCTACCAGGAGGGAGGCGATCGGTCACATGCTTGTTTCAGTTTAGTTCCTGTTTTTCCTTTTTTGGTCATGTTTCCTGTTCCGATTAGATAATTCTGTTCCATCTGTGTTTGGTTAATTATCTCATTAGGTCTTTGTTTGGTTCAGGTAAATAAGTCCTCAGTTCTGCCTCAGTCTTGGTCCGATCTCAGTTATGTTTAGATGCGTGTATGCTCCACGTTCCTGAGTTTGATCATTAAAAATGGTCTGTTTCTAAGTTTCCTGAGTGTCTTACGTTTTCTGTCTGACACACCATGACAGTGCACTACTGTTGTGCTACAAGTTACAGTGCAACTGTAGCTACTTTAGTTTTTTCCAACAATGTTAAGGTGTGGTCACATTACATGTGAAAATAATGTGACCGTGAATTTCATTTGAGGGCAAAAGTTTTCCTCGTGCAGATTTGTAGGGCTGTGAATCTTTGGGTAGACAGCAAATCGATTCGATTCACAGGTTTTCGATTAGATTCAAGAACGATTTTTGAAAATTCAGAACGATTCAATCGGATTCAATTCACAATAAAATTTGCTTAATGATTCTATTCTGCATTATTTAAGTGCATTCACAGGCTTATTTAAATGCTTCCCCTAAATTCTTTGAATGCTTAGTCAAAGGGCAAATTACACTGCAGTCTTTATGGTTACCATAGGTAATGTGTCCATTGTTAGATGCTAGTTTAATGATGCTATGACATGGCATATGTAGAAATCAGAGGTGGAAAGTAATTAATTACATTTACTCGCATTACTGTAATTGAGTAGCTTTTTTGTGTACTTCTACTATTTAAAGTGAATTTTCAAAATCTGTAATTTTACTTTTACTCAAGTATATTTTGTTTGAAGTAATTGTATTTCGCTACATTTTAAAACACATTCATTACTGAGTAAAAAAAAACAAAATCGCTCCCTGGAAAATACTGCAGTAAATAATGGGCAAGAGAAAAAACTGGCGTTAAAATCACAAGAAAGATGCAGATGGACAAGACAGGCGTTAATGGTGCAGACCCAGCTGAAAACCAAACCCCGTCGTATTCTGCTGAAGTTGAACTTGAAGGAAATTAAGTGAACCCCTGACCATATATCCATGCTCTATTATGCAGTGTAAGCTGTGTTTGCCTAGTGAGACCAAACTAGCAGCTTATAAAATATCGACATCACCCCTTCGCAAGCATGTAGAGGTAAGGTAAATACTTGCATCGTTGCATTCGTGGTTAAAATTAAGCTTTAACAGTTTAGCAAAAGGGTCTGCACAAATGAGCCAAAAAGACAGTGGTGCATGGTGTGCGATATCGTCTGCGATAATATTGTAATTGTTGTTTTAACGATGGGCGATTTGACATAATCAGTATTTTGCCAAAAAACAAACAAAACACTCCTACAGTGTCATGAAGTCTTGTAGATTAGACTAGTGTGTGCACAAACATTTAGAGTGTGTTCTTTTACTGCGTGATTCAGTCTGTTAAAATGCATTTAGAATGATCACAAAATTGAAGATATAGGGCAGAAAATGTATATATTTATATAATTTCATATAGTAAATCAATAGATAATTTCTCCAAAAATCAGCATGATTACATACAATATATATATTTTTTTACAACAGTTCAATATACAATAAATCAATTAAGAGACTTGCGTTATAGACACCATATTGCCTGTTTTTGGTCTATTTCGACAACAAAAATAATTCCAAACACAATCACCATACACAGTTTTGCATCTCTGAGCGCATGATTGTGTTTTGTTCCTGAATTAATCAACCATTTAAATGATTCGGTTCAATCACAATTACTCACTTATTAACGGTGACTTGGTGACACCTATTGGCGGTTTTAATTTCACATGTAAAGTATCTTTTCATATTTTTATTAAAATGTATAATTTCAAATGAGTATTGAACATTTTATGTCTTATATATCAAAACATTATTTCTGCATTTGTAACTGCAGGCTAAATGCATTCATGTCCTGCTTTAAACAGTGTGTAAATAGGCTACATCTAAATGCCACTTCAGATGAAGCTTCTGTGTTTCCTCTGCATTGCAAAGATACATTTAGTTGATACTGATTTAATTTGCCTGGTAACAGCCCAAATGTGTTATTATTCTAAATAACTGATTCATTTAATTAAAAACAACTAGTTTGAGATTGATAGGTCTATCCCAGGTGTGTCAAACTCAGTTTCTGGAAGGCCGCAGCCCTGCATTGTTTAGTTCCAACCCTGTTCCAACACACATTCCATGTAGTTTTCAAATAAGCCTAAATGATTTGATTAGCTGGATCAGATGTGTTTAATTAGGGTTATATTTACACTGTGTAGGGCTGTGGCCCTCCGGGAACTGAGTTTGACACCTTTGGCCTATTTAATTTTTTCGTCCCTCCCACTTTAAAAAAACTATGTAATTTTTACTCTTGAGTAAATTTTAAATAAGCTACTTTTTACTTTTACTTGAGTAGATTTTTAGACTGGTACTTTTACTTGTACTTAAGTAAAATTTAACTAATGTAATGGTACTTTTACTTGAGTAGAATATTTTGTACTATTTCCACCTCTGGCAGAAATGTATGTGAACCAAGATTTTAAAAATGAGCTTTAAAAATATTATGTATAGGCTAATATTTTGTCACACCAGGGGCATAGCCATCATTTCAGAAGTGACAGAAATGTCAAATACAATAATTTTATGTATGTACGTATTATTTTTTTTTACAATAAATTATTTTCTTATCTCTTACTTTGACTTTGTTTTTCGAAATCAAATACACTGCTGGACAGTAATCAATAATTTCTAATCTATAATTTTAGGATTGTTTTATAGCCTATACTACAAACAATTATTTACATTTTCTGCACAGAATAAGGTAGAACATTTACTTTATAGTATCTGTAAAGTATTAAATGAAATGTCAATAAGCACTGCATCATTCATAAATTGTATTTATTTCTTGTGTTTATTGTCTTAATGTTTCATCAGTTTATTCTGCTTTTTATTCAGTTCAGCTGCATCTATAGCCTGGCATGTTCTCTGAGCGAGAGATCACTTCTCTTTCAGTGTGAAAACTTCTTTATCTAATTTTCATAAAATAAAATGCTATAGTATTTAACTTTTCCTCTCCATGGGCGAATTATGATTCTGAAAGAAAAGGTGCCGATGTCTGTTTGCTATGGCAACAAACGCTACTTTCATGCATCTTATTATTAGATAAACCTCGAGCTCTTATTTCAAGGTTGTTGTTAATGCTGTGGTTATTTTAACAGTTTCCTTCATACATTCGGTTCAACGACATTGTTAAAACACATGTATCATGCAATGGAACTGTGCGTATGCTTTAGACACTTACATTTGTGCTCCGTCCATGCAATAAATGCGCAGCCTGCGACTGCTCAGGTAAAGTCAAAATACTTCACTATAGCATTACTGGCCACGAGTACTATGAGACCACACATCAGCCGCTCATACAGCAGCTCTGCTAAAATGTATCAGTGAGACAAACGGAGCGCGAGCGCAATACTGTGACAGGCAGTTAATAGTGGAGCACGTGAAAGAGATATGTGAGGCACGAACACTGTTCAAGGTCTCCATTCATTCGTGCATGTAGTAATTTAATATGTATATATTTTTAAAGCATTGAATCGCTATAGAAATCGCAATTCATTCGATTCTTAGCATTTTAAATCGATTACTGTCCGAAATCAACGATTCACGATTCAAAAATCCATGTTTCAAGATCGATGCATATGCATCGTCAGGGTTTGTAATCGACGCATTGAGAAAACGAGTGAATCGTTACACCCCTACAGATTTTGCAAGTTTAAGTCAAGCCTGCTTGAGTTGAAAGTGAATTCTATGTGAATTGTCCTTCATATAATCGCAACACTATTATGAAAAGACAATGGACTTTTTTTTCTCACAAGTTTTCATCAAAGTTCCCCTATTTTTATGCACATTCTACTGTAAAACCAAGTTGAATTTGCTGAATTTGTAAATTGTCATTCTACAAAAATACTTTCAAGTAGCTTGTAAGTGAAAAAGTTACATTACACTAACAGTAGAACTGTAGCTACTTTAGTTTTTATTCAACAGTTATGCATCACTGTTAAAACTTGGTGACATTTACCAATGTTTAGCAACATTTTGCAGGAAGGTGGAAACCAGTCATTCCAATTGGAATCTAAACAAAACTTCCCACATGTTTCACAACAGTTGAACTTGTTTACATGGATTTGCCATGTTGTTCGTAACATTTTCAGAAGTGAAATCCAGTCATTCCAATGGGAATCTACAAAATAATCATGCAGATTTTGCAACATTT
The DNA here is from genome assembly GCA_027422405.1 of Ptychobarbus kaznakovi. Taxonomy (NCBI): domain Eukaryota; kingdom Metazoa; phylum Chordata; class Actinopteri; order Cypriniformes; family Cyprinidae; genus Ptychobarbus; species Ptychobarbus kaznakovi. The sequence continues at coordinate 15,477,136 of CM049815.1, forward strand.
GAACTCGGCCATATAGATTTGCCGCATAGTTCAGCAAATTTTGTTCACAAAATCCAGTCATTCCAATAGAAATCTACATCTCCATGCAAGTTTTGCAACAGTTAAACTCAGTTGTATGGATTCACAGTGTTGTTCAGTGAATTGTCGTGGGTGAAATTGAGTCATTTGAATGGGAGTCTGCATCTCCATGCAGGTTTTGCAATGGTTAAACTTGGTCATATGGATTCAATGCATTGTTCGGCAAATTTTTGCAAGTGAAATCCAGTCATTCAAATGGGAATCAACACAAAACCCCACACAGGTTTCGCTAGGGGTTCAAGTTGTTCACATAGATTTGCCACATTTACCAATAGAAGGCTTAATCTGTGTGAATTGCTACACTACTGACAACAGACAATGGACTTGGGACTGTAAATTGTTTTGAAATTCTGCTAATATAACCTCCTGCTGTAAAACCACAAAGTTGAATTTGCTCACATCAGGCTTAAACTCTCGTATATGTCGAGTAACGCCTTTTTGGAACAAACTCATTGCAAGAAAGACCCAAAAGATCGAATCGAGTAAATGTGTGTTCTGCCGCATTACAATACTGTTGGCCATGAGGAAGCTATTAGAAGGACTGGCATTGATTCCTCTATGTGTGTTCGAAATTAAAAGCTCTTTTCAGCTGTTCATATGATGGCTTCCAGAGAGTGGCTAACTGATGCATAGATTTCTCTTAAGAACAAGCTGTGAAGATGTCTCACACCGAAAGTATATGAATATATAAATGTAAAATTTAATTTAATGCGGAGAGGACTGTAAAGAGACCCTGAGGAAAATCTGAAGTGCTCAGAGATTTTAATGTTCTTATAGTTCTTAGAAAAGTTTTAACTTTTTAGAAAAAATAGCAACAGAGAAAATGTGCTACAGCACTCCCTGTTCTCCTCTAATGACAGACAACCCTGAGATGAACCACCACAGCATTTTTATTCTGATGTACGCCATCCCCTTTATTTCAGCGGGAAAGGCCGTGTTGACTACAGAAACATCCAGCTCTCAGCATCAACAAAAACACATTGTTCCATTAGCTGCAGGACTACAGGAATTTATTTATATCTCAATCAAGAGAGAAAGGGCAGGAAATGAGAAAACCTGGAGTAACAATAGACAAGTAAGTGGTACAAGAAATCATAGCAGACGTCTCATTGTATATGAGCAAAAATAAGTATGTGCTTCTCAAAAAGTACACTTGAAGCTTTGCTAGCAAATGAGTGAGGCATTGTATATCCACACAGATTTAATGTACATTTATATAAAAAAAGAAAAATTATGAACAAAGTTATTTATAAATTATATTTATTATATTAAAACTCATTCAAAAACAAAGTTTAGTTTATGCTGTTAAGAACCATTTTTTTAAATACTGCTTTATGCTATGCTAAATGTTGCTTGCAAAAAACGTTATAAGTGAATAATTACTGCTATCAGTGCAGTTAATTAAAATAGTTAATCATTAATAATTTATAAATTTTATTCGAGATTAACTTTACATAAAACTATTGTAGAGTATAGATTTATGAAAGACTAAACTCATGTCACTCCCTCCAAAATGTTAGTAATTAAGTAAATAAGTAGATAGATAGACTCCAAAAAACACTAGAAGTACATATACAGAAATGTTATAAAACATGTGCAAAAATTACATACAAATTGCCTAACTCCTAATGTACAGCCGTGGTCAGAATTATTGGCCTCCTTATTCAATATTAGCAAAGAAGGTTGTGAAAATAAATCTGCATTGTCAATCCTTTTGATCTTTCATTCATAATATTCACAAAAATCTAACCTTATATGGAAGTGCAACAATTGAAAATGCCCCCATCATATTATGGAATGGATGTTTTTTGTCCAATAAACATTTGGCACACATGGTATGGGTTAAAAATCATCCACAGGAATGAAAAGGTACCCCATGCCCACAGTTAAATATACTTCTGTATCTTTAATGTTGTGGGACAATTTTGCAGGAGCAGTTGCGAGTGAACTGAAGAGGAGAAGCTCCATCATGGAGCTGGGAATCTGAAAGATCTGGAGAGTTTCTAGATGGAGTAATGGTCTCTGAACTTTTGTCAGGTGTTCTCCAAACTCCTCAGGCATTACAGGTGAAGACTCAGAGTTATTATCTTGGCAAAATAAAGTTGCAAAAAGTATTTAATTAAAGGAGGGCAATAATTGTTGCCAACATGCATGGGAGAAAAAATATAAATGTCATAATGTGATTTTACCCCTCTTTTTTGCGTCAATGAAAGTTGAGGCAGGAGCTCCGTGTGCTTAGAAGTCAATTCAAGCAGGGAAATGAAGAGGATAAAGCTGCCCTGACTGAGCTCCGGAAAATCGTAAAAAGTAAGTTCACTACCACCCGTCGAGCTGAGTGAAACAGAAAAAGGGGCAAGGAGAGGGCTCACAGACGGGCAGAGTTTGTCGCAAATCCCTTTGGATTCACCAGGAGACGCCTTGGGCAGAAGCGTAGCGGTCGACTCACCTGCACTCAAGACGAGGTTGATAAGTACCTCGCCACCAATTACAGCGATAGAGCAAAAGATCAGGAACTTGGACTGTGTAGTAAGTTGATAACCCCACCAGAACTCTTAGCTATGAATATGCTAGTTTAGTCAGCAGAGGTGGAATGCAGAGGCCTACTTACCCGGTCAGATGTGCGACAGCCCCCTATCAGAGCGTTTATGGACGATCTGACAGTAAGCACAACATCTGTACCAGGCTGCAGATGGATCCTCCAAGGCCTTGAACGCCTCATCAGTTGGGCCCAGAGGGACTTTAAGCCAGCCAAGTCCCGATCCCTTGTGGTGAGGAAGGGAAACGTAACCGATATATTCCGTTTCTCGCTCGTTCAAATTCCGTCAATCACGAGAAGCCAGTTAAGCGCCTGGGAAAAGTATTCAACAGCACACTTAGGGACACAACCACACTCCATGAAACTGGGAAGGAGTTGCACACCTGGATTGCTGCGGTGGACAAGTCAGGGCTGCCAGGAAAGTTCAAAGCCTTGATTTATCAGCATGGAATTCGTCCGCGACTCCTCTGGCCACTGCTGGTCTACGACGTCCCCCTAACCACTGTCGAGGGCTTTGAGAGGAAGATCAGCCACTTTCTACGTAGGTGGTTGGGTCTTCCGCACAGTATCACCAGCATAGTCCTATACGCAAGGAAGAACAATCTACAACTCCCCTTCAGTGGCCTGTTCCCTAGCAAGAGAGGTACTGCTGTACAGAGAATCCAATGACACCAAAGTTTCCTCAGCTGGCATTGAGGTGAGGACGGGTAGCAAGTGGAGGGCCCAGGAGGCAGTCGATCAAGCTGAAGCACAGTGTGCTGGTGGGAACAGTGGAATCAGGACGTGCAGGGCTTGGCTGTTACCAGAAACCTTGGTATGATAAGGCCCGGGGAAAGGACAGGTGTCAACTATTCCAGGAATAAATATGAGCAGGGTTGAAGGAAAGACTCATCTGTAGGATGGTGGGGGTGCAACAACAAGGGGCATGGACTTGATGGGAACAAGCAGTGGACCAAAATATCTCGTGGACTGAATTGTGGAAAGCGGAGCCATACCGGATACAGTTCCTTATCCAACCAGTATACGATGTACTCCCCAGTCCAACCAACCTCTTCTCATTGGGCCTGAAAGACACCCCTGCATGTACCCTGTGCCAAAAAAGAGGATCCCTGGAGCACATATTAAGCTGCTGCCCTAAGGCGCTGGGAGAGGGACGTTATCTGTGGCACCATGACAAGGTGCTAAGAGTAATTGCTGGAACCATCAGCACCAGAATCTCTCTCAACAAGCACCAGCAGCCAGCACAGCAGGTAATCACATTTGTTAAGGCGGGAGAGAAACCACAAGGGAGCAGGAACTCAGCGGGGGGACTTCTAGCAACAGCTTGTTACTGGCAGCTAAAGGTCGACCTGGGATTCCCAGAAACCATCGCCACGACCACACTTAATCCTGATATGGTCCTATTTTCGTAATCATCAAGGCAGGTGGTTTTACTGGAATTGACTGTGCCCTGGGAAGACCGGATGGAAGAGGCATTTGAACGGAGGAGGGCCAAGTATGAGGAGTTGCCAGGTGAATGCCGTAACAGGGGATGGAAGACACGCTGCCTCCCCATTGAGGTTGGCTGCCGAGGATTTGTCGACCAGTCATTGTGCAGGGCCCTCAAGCTCTTGGGAATCAGGGGACTGCATAAGAATAAAGCCATCAGGAACACCATGGATGCCGCAGAGAATGCATCAAGATGGCTGTAGATAAAAAGGGATGATCCGTGGACTACATAAGCTACCTAGACACAAGTCGGGACTGATCACCCCTGGCTGGGTCGCCTGGGCGAGGGTGTATGATGTTGAAAGACCCAAAACACCCGATGACCCCAGGTAACATCACTGATGATGTGTCTAGGGTGCACCTGGAAGGTGTATGTCAAATTAAAGGTTATATGTGTTGTGATTTTTTTAAATGAAAGATCTAAAGGATAAAGATTGCAAATTTATTTTCACAGCCTACTTTGCTTATATATTTGCCAATAATTCCGACCATTATTTCATTCTGGCAATTACTTCTAAGTAAAAAATGTATTTTAATGTTTACATTTAGCAGACGTTTTATCCAAAGCAACTTACAGTTCATTCAGGCTATACATTTTTTCAGTATATGTGTTCCCTGGGAATTGAACCCACTACCTTTTGCGCTGCTTACGCAATGCTCTACCACTGAGCCACAGGAACATATTTTCTTTAAAGTTACTACATTAACTTACTATATAACTAAATAATCGAAATATGGATAACCTATTTATATATTTATGAAACAGAATGTACTCATGTCAGTAACAAACAAGTGTTGAAGAACTTGACTGTTCTGCATAAAGCCAAGTCCTTATCCCAGCTGAGCACCTCTCGTGACTTATGCTGCCTTCACGTGCTATCGAAAATTTCCTATCTCCCACTTATGAAGTTATGATTTCGAGCTTGTCGTATTCAAGTGCTTTCATGTTGGGAAGAATAAAATGTAGCATCCCATTGGTTGACAATCATATAAACATTCACCGCGCTATACATGCAGTTTGCTGACAATTCTGGAATTTCTGTCAAATACGTGCTTATTTCACTGCTTATAAAACATACAATATGCTTCAAATGATTGTTCATATCTAGCCTATACATGCACTACTTTAGCGACAAGACAAACGGATGTAGTTGTTGTGAGAACAGCACTGACGGCAGCAATGGTTGTCCCCTCCACCATGTTTAAAGTTTATGACCCGTCCAACTCGGAAACTCGAGTATCAAAATTATTTACGAATTTCCCAGTAGTAAATACGACTTGAGGCCATTCACGTCCAATTTACGACTAGGAAACTCGTATTTACGATAATTCCAATAGCATGTGAAGGCAGCATAAATGCAGACCTCGAGCCAAAAACTCATCACCAAACACTAATGACTTATACATACATATGGACTAAAGTATTGGGACAACCCCATTTTTAGAACAGAAAATGGCACTTCGAAAATTTTGGCAACAAAGATGGAAAAATCATGCATGTGTATAAAATTGTATTTCCATCTCTGTTGCAACCGTTTTGGAAGTGTCAAAAAGGACTGTATCCGTATGTACAAGTCATGAGTTTTTGCATTTGAAGTCACACCAGAGGTGTTCAGCTGGGATTAGGACTTGGCTTTCTGCAGACCATTCAAGTTCTTCCATGCTGACTGAATCAATCATTATTTTTTTTACCTTGCCTTATACAAAGAGGCATTGTTGTGTTAGGATAGAAAAGGGTCCTGTCCAAACTGTTGCTATACAATTAGAAGCACACAATTTTCAGAATATCATTATATGCTTTAACAATAAGATTTGTACCCATGGAAAAAAAAATGCTTATTTCTATAGTTTTGAAGTCTAAAATACCCAAGCTAACTATTCAAACCTCAACTTCCAGTCCAATTTTTTTTTTTTGTATCTTTGTATGTTTCCAATTAGCGCAAATTCACATGAAAATACAATTTAACCAATTTTTTTTGAAAATTACATTACATTAAATCAAATTAAATTGCATTAACTTAAATAGAATACAATTGCATGTTGTAAACACAACGTATGCTGAATAACTGACCCTGGCCCTTTGAATTAAATCAAATCAATTTTATTGTCACATCACCACAGCACATGAGCCTTGGTGAGTGAAATTATTGAGAGCGTGCTCTAGACAGTACATACTTACAGACTTATACAGAAGACAATGTGCAGAATACACATACATATAGTCAGTACACACAGTGTACTATTAGACATACAGTTATCAATACACATTATACACAATATGTACACATTCTACATTGTGTACACATATATACACACAATAATATGTGAAGGTGCAACAGATTATACATAATCCTGGATACGCAATGTCATGTATGTGCATTGGATGGTATCCAGTGGTAGCAGATAGGTTGTTGTATTAGTGCAGTGTGTGCGTGTAGTCCAGTTGAACTGTGTTAAAGTGCAGTGCATGGCATATTGTAAAGTGGGAGTGTGCTGTAGGGTGTATTAGTTTTTTCTGTTCATTAGCCTGATAGCCTGAGGGAAAAAGCTATCCCTCAGTCGGCTAGTGCGGGATCGGATGCTGCGGAGACGTCTTCCTGAGGGCAGCAGAGAGAGCAGACTGTGGGACGGGTGGTTGGAGTCCTTGATGATCCTCCGGCCTTTCCTTATACACCGCCTGGTGTAGATGTCCTGGAGGGAGAGAAGCTCACCTCCAACAATGTGGCGGGCAGTACGCATGACCCTTTGCAGAGCTTTGCGGTTGCCAGCGGTGATGTTTCCAAACCAGGCGGTGATGCAGACGGTCAGGATGCTCTCCACAGTGCAGGATGCTGGGGCTCATTCCAAACTTCCGCAGTCATCTCAGGAAGAAGAGGCGCTGGTGTGCCTTCTTCAGCACTGCATCTGTGAGAGCAGACCATGTGAGATCCTCGGTGATGTGAACGCCGAGGAAAGTTAAAGCTGTTTACCCGCTCCACAGGTGTCTTGTCAATGGAGATGGGTGTGTGTTCTCTGCTCTGTCTCCTGAAATCCACCACCAGCTCCTTGGTTTTGTCGATGTTGAGTGAGAGGTGGTTCTCTTGACACCATTTAGTCAGGGTACTCCCCTCCTCTCTGTAGGCCGTCTCATCGTTGTCGGTGATCAGGCCTATCCCCGTTGTGTCATCAGCAAATTTGACGATGACGTTGGAGCTGTGTGTGGCTGTACAGTCGTGTGTTTACAGGGAGTACAGGAGTGGGCTGAGGACGCAGCCCTGCGGAGCACCAGTGTTGAGGACCAGGGGAGATGAGGTGTTATTGCCCATTCTAAACACCTGACTTCTGCCTGTCAGGAAGTCCAGGATCCAGCTGCACAGAGATCTGTTTAGTCCCAGAGTTTGGAGCTTCGCAACCAGTGTGGCAGGCACACTGCCAAGCATGGTGTTAAATGCTGAACTATAGTCCACAAACAGCATTCTCACATAGGTGTTCTCATTTTCCAGGTGGGAGAGAGTAGTGTGCAGGGTGAAGGCAATAGCATTGTCTGTGGAACGGTTGCTGCGATATGCAAATTGTAGCGGATCCAGTGAGGCAGGCAGATGTAGTCTCTGATGATTTTCTCAAAGCACTTGCTGAAGATGGGTGTCAGAGCAACGGGCCTCCAGTCATTCAAGCATGTGATTTTATTTTTCTTCGGTATGGGCACAATGGTGGATTTTTTGAAGCATGAAGGAAACACAGAAAGAGAGAGGGAAAAGTTGAATATGTCTGTAAAAAACCCACCTAGTTGGAATGCGCATGCTCTGAGCACACCGCCTGGGATGCCATCCAGACCCACAGCTTTGCGGATATAATGTAGTAGCCCTTTATTGTCACTAGTCACAAGTACCAGCGAAATTAGCCATCAACCTGTCCATACATACACAACATACATATGACAAGGGGGTAGACAGAACAGGATGACAGGGAATTCACCCGTTTAAAGGATCAGGTTACATCTGCGACAGAAATGGAGAGTGGACTCACCTCTTCTGCAGCAGCCGCGGGAGCACTCTCTGTGTCGGCTGTTGTGAGCCGCGAAACGAGCATAAAAATTATAAAGCTCGTCCGGTAGAGAGGCGGCAATGTTCACAGTAGCTGGTTTATTCCCTTTGAAACCTGTGATGTTGTTGATGCCCTGCCACATGCTTCTTGCATTGTTGTAGTTTAATTGTTCTTCAACTTTGTTTTCATATTTTCGTTTGGCGGCTTTGATTGATTTCCTGAGATCGTAACTGGCTTGTTTTCGATCGTCAGTGTTTCCGGATTTAAAGGCAGATGACAAGGCTGTTCGAACATCGCTATAAATCCACGGTTTTTGGTTGGGGTAGATGCGGATTGTTTTTGTCGGTACTATGTCCTCTATACATTTCCTGATGAGACATGTTATAGAATATGAATACGCCTCTATGTCGTCATCAGACACTGCCCGGAACATGTCCCAGTCCACGTGATCAAAACAGTCCTGTAGTATAGCATCCGATTGGTCTGACCAGCATTGGATTGTCCTGAGGGCGGGTGCTTCACGTTTCATTTTCTACCTATAAGCAGGCAGGAGCAGAATGGAAGAGTGATCCGATTTGCTGAAAGGTGGGTGGGGGAGGGATTTGTAGGCATCCCAGAAGGGAGAGTAGCAGTGGTCGAGTGCGTGATCACCACATGTGTTGATGGTTATGTGTTGGAAGTATTTTGGAGCTATTGTTCTGAAGTTGGCTTTATTAAAGTCCCCCGTAACAACAAACGCCACATCTGGGTGCACGGTTTCCTGCTCACTTATATTCATATACAGTTCCTTGAGTGCCTGGTCTGTGTTGGCTTTAGGAGGAATGTAAACAGCTGTGATTATGATCACTGTAAACTCCCTCGGTAGCCAGAATGGTCGACACAGAAGCATATGAAATTCCAGATCAGGGGAGCAGAAGGATTTAATAGAGTGTAGGTTCCTTTCATCACACCACGAGTTGTTGATATAGAAACAGACGCACCCACCTCTGCTTTTCCCTGTGAGCTCTTTCGTTCTGTCCGAGCGATGCACGGAGAACCCTGTGAGCTCGATGGCTGAGTCTGAAAACCATTGAACCATTGCAGAAAACCATTGAACCATTGCAGACATCCAGGTTTCTGTGAGGCAAATAATGCAGCAGTCCCTTGTTTCTCGTTGGTATGAGATGCGCGCCCGCAGTTCGCAGAGTTTGTTGTCCAGTGACTGAATGTTAGCCAGCAAAATGGTTGGAAGAGGAGGTCGGAGGGGACAACGTCTGAATCTGACAAGGACGCTGGCTCTCTTCCCTCTTTTCTGGCGGCGTTTCCGCGCTCGTGGCCACACGAGCCGTGCAGCCCAGACAAAGGGCTCTGATGCGGTGTCTGTAAACAAAGCGCCAGCATTTAAGAACTCAAAGTCCGGTTTGCGTTGCGTGACGGAGGAACCAATGTTTAAAAGCGTGTGTCTATCGTAGACAGTTATACTAACAACTTCTAAAATGTAAAATAAAAAAAAACATGCAAAAAACTGCAACCATAATTGGCGCCGTCTTGAACCTTGAATTATTAAGTGAATGTACACTCTCTGCTTCATGTCAAGACCATACTGCAACCTTGGATTTGCATTACATTTTCAAAAATTGAACAGGCAATCATTCCTTTATTAAATGGTTGGTTGGTTTAATAATATCTACAGTATACATCCCATACAGAAAAAGTGGTTAAAAATGTATTTTGACAAATTTTTTAGTTTTGACTGCACATTAGAAAATGTTCCTCTGATTTCTGAATAGCCTTTTAGACATATACTCAAAACCAGGTCATGTATCAGGTAATTTTCAAATGAGAATGAGCCATACATTAAGCTCTGAAAGAGTCAGTTTATAATTAACAATGATGATGAAAACCAATTCATATCAAAGAGGAATAAGACAAGACAGATGCACCATCTTTACTCTCACTCATTTTCTCTATCAGAGGTGGAATTTAACAACAGAGCTTGGAAAATCAATTAAACTAATTGCCGGGCACTGTATAAATGTAGGGAAGACACCCACAAAGGGCCAGACTGCTTCGTTTGTCTTTTCAGTCTCTAGTTGCACAAAATATTCTTTATTTTCCTTTTCCACCAAGTGGTAACACATAGGTTTATTCTCGACTAAAAGCAAATAAGCACGCTTATGGGACATAGCTATGTCTTGAATCGTGATGCATGTTATTTATAGTGGCACAGTGCTGGCTGGTTTCCATGAGCAATCACAGTGTTTCTGAGACTTAGAAAGTCACGCACCAATGCCAGCTGAGTTTGTTTCCACCCACACTTTAAGAGAAAATGCTGGTGGGCACTCGACAATGCTGATGCCAGACAGGTACATTCATGTAAGTAATGAGAGATGAGCCCTTGGAGTGGATATAATTGTCAAATTAGGGAATATTTGACATCTACTTTTGACATTACAGCTAAGGCTCATAAGATGTTGCACTGTGGCTGAAGTGCAACCACCTGTGACACTAAAATATTAGTTTCTGCAGAAAATGTGAGTAGTGTTTGGTCTTGCAAAACTTGCAAAGGTTGTTGCTGGTGAGTTTTGAGTGGTTGGGTAGGTTATTACTGGCTTATGTTAAACGAGCCCATAATGAAGTCTGTAGATCTATCTTCATCGTAACAGATTTGGAGAAATTTAGCATTACATCACTTGTCCCCTAATGGATCTATGCAGTAAATGGGTGCTATCAGAATGAGAGCAAACAGTTGATAAAAACATCACAATAATCCACAACACTTAAGCTCATAAAATAACAAACAATTATTTGCTTGCTTTCTCCAGTATATATTTTTTTTGTTCGAATCAGGAGAGAAATATGCACAGCACAGTTTACAAGTGAAAACAGTCCAAATCAGATCTAAACAAATGTGGGTGGATTCTGATGTGAGAGGACAACAGGAGATGGAATGTTATGGATCTGGAAGTCTTATGGATACATATTTTGACCAGAAACAACTTAACAGTGTTTTATTTTTATACAAACTTAACATTTTTGGACTGGATTTGTGTGGATTACTGTGATGTTTTTATCATTTGTTTGGACTCTCATTCTGACGGCACCTATTCATTGCAGAGGATCAATTGCTGAGCAAAGCTTGGATGCCCTGAGGATGAGTCAATTTTCAGCAAATATTTTATTCTTACCATTATGAGCAACAATTACGGCAAATTTTATTTGTTTCCATTGATGTCCTGAAGCGCGCTTCAGCTTCCACTCTCCGCATAAAAGGATTGGATATGCGCCTAGTGCACATTTATCTAGGTTAAATGATTAAACTAACATTTTGATATGCTTTAAGTATTTTATATCTATAGATTTTATTTTGTATTTTGTACAAGTTGTAATTACATCGTAATCAGTAAAATATAAAAAATTGCACTAAGAATGTAGGCTATGAGTAGCCTGTTTTTGCACTTCCTGTTTTCCCTGCTTGAGAATTTCTGTCCAATGAATGGATGACCTAAGCACACGTGTGGTTTTGTTTACAATTTCTGGTTCATTTGCAAAAAGGGCAGTGTGAAAAGCGAACCGCACCAAAAAAAAAAAAAAAAACATTCAATTTGGTCGGACCATAGCAAGTGACCTATTGGAATTTCCTGGTGTGAATACATCCTTAAACTGAGCACCAGCAATAGAAACAACTTCTACTTTAGGTGAGGAATTGCACTTCATATCACCCATAAATTTGCATTTACAGTCAAAGTCACAACAAAGCCATTCATTTATCCAGTGCTCCCTATAAAAATAAGCAGCAGTGTTTTCCCACATATTATTTCAAACTACTGAATAATGCAACATCACATGTATCCTACCATAACAATTATTAATGGCGGTCGTATGCTAACTCCTACGGTATGGTTCACTGTAACACCCCTGTCACATTCAAATAAAGAAAAGAAACACCCTCATTATATCTCGACCGCAGTCACGGCCGCGAGCACACAGCGCATTTTCGCGTGTTGCACACCTCCACTTTCCCGCGTCTGCTGTCATTTCGGCGGGCTCTTACAGGAGGAACGGTATCCCCGCCTGCGCCGCGAGTTGACTCATCCTATCCTTCCTACGGCCGTGACACTGGAGCAGATGGTGCTGGTCTCGAAAGCCCACGACGACGCTCCCTGAGTAATGTTCCCTCACAGTGTTTCCGGTAACGGCTTTGCTTTGTCTTTTCACCCAGACGGGGCCGGCAGTGCTGTCTCTGCTAGAATGTACAGCCTCTGATTAGCACAAAGCACAAATAGCTCTCGGTAATGTCTTTAGGCTCGTATGCCAGGTGCACATCTAGCTTGATAACTCAAGTTATTGTTATTTTTTCTCTCTCTCTCTTCAATATGCAGCAAAGATATTCCGCCTTCAAGTTTACAGCTCGACTTCTGTTTAAAGTTTAGCTTCATCCTAATTAACATTAGATGTCCATGAAAACGGTACATTCAAATTGTGACTACATTTTCTGATGAAAATGTGTGTCACCACCTTGGTGTGGTGCACAAAACTGTTGCTATAGAAGCTGCCAAAATGTTTTTAGTCATTTATAGAGTGGTTTCAGTATGGTTGTAATGGTGTTTAGTTAGAGTGGTTTGTATAGCAGCAGTGCTCTAAAGGTGTTGATTGAAGGGAGTTCACCTTTTAGGGAGTTTTGTTTTTAATGCGTTGTGTATTTTAAATAGTTATTTTAAAAAGCCTGTCTCAAGATGTGGTCTGTTTCTCTTTCTTGCATATTAATTTAATCTCTTACGTTTGGGAATTTACGACACATTGAAAGTAAAGTTATACTAACTTTAAGAGGTTAATATTACTTCAACATTTACTAATGCATTATTAAAATTAATTGTTTTGTTTGTTAACATTAGGTAATATACTGTGAACTAACATTAACTAACAATGAACAACTGTTTGTTTATTAACTAACGTTAACAAAGATTAATACATACTGTAATACATGTTAATTGTTTGTTCATGTTAGTTAACACATGCTAATGTTAACAAATGACACCTTATTGTAAAGGGTTACGAATATATTTATTTATTTGTGAACTGACTTTCAGCTGTTCTTTTTAATAGTCAACTTATTTTTGGGTCATCGTAATAAAAGCTCTAAACACTGCGACAGGCACAGAAATAAATCTTTCATTTCATCAAGCTGAATGCTCACTAAAAACTGACAGTCTTACATTTTCAGGCCATTTCAAGTTTTATTTTGACGTGACTCAAGGCCATGATATCTAAGCGGGTGAGTTGTTTACTTACATTATAATTAGTTAATAACGTCATAATTTTCTTCATTCGGGCTGATAGCTTGCACGAAAACAAGAGGCTGGATTTATCACTCGAACCGAGTGTGTGTGTGTATTTTATATGTATAAGAATACTAAATATTCTTAACTTTATACTTAAGTTAAAATAAAAACCAAAACAAATGAGCAGGTAAGAAGAATTTCATTCTTAATAATGTTTCATAAATCCAGCCCTTGGTTGCAGCTTCTTTCAATGTAAGGGTGAGAGATATTATTGCTTATTTCATCGCAAGGGTTTGTTAACCCCAAAATTAAATTTCTCATAGTCGAAAGTAGCAAAGACAGTAATGAAATGTCCATTAATCCAAGTTTATTTCAAATAATGAACAGACTAAAATATAATTTGTTATTTGCTGAAAATGGTCCACACTCAGATCTCATTAAATTCAAATATAGTGTGTCAAAACGTGTCACTCTAGGTTTGACGTCCTTGGCACATAAAGAGGTCAAACGTGACATGTTTTGACACATCATATTTAAATCCAACACAATCGCAAATTAGAAATGACAACTTATGAGATCAGTCGCCATTATGGAAATCCAGAACATTGCTTTCCACAAAAGAAAGGAAGTCATATGGATTTGGAATGTAAGGATGAGTAAGTTATGATAAAATTTGCATTTTAAGTTAAATATTTACTAAAGTAATGTGCAGTATAGTATTACTAGACTAACATCAACTTCTTGATTAGTTCAGAATCAAAAACCATGCATAGCTGAAAGCTAAACATAAGCATAATTGACTGTGATATTTAACAAAAAAAAAAGATTATTGAAGACTCAGGGGTTCACGCTAAGCCATAAAATGCAATTTTAACATCAAATCAAGCTTATAAGCACTGGCGTTTTAGCATGAAATCAAAGTATCTAAAGGCTTTTGAAATCTCATGATGGCACCCAAAAGATGAATCGATTTTAGATTAAATGAATCATTTATTGTTAAATCCTAATTATATTGCACCAAGACTGACTGCGTTGCCTGTCAAACAACAATGCAATTGGCTGCATCCATTTGAGGAGTTTCACGATTCAAATTGATTATAGCATCATACCCCAAGTGAAGACAAACATGTCGTAATTTAATTTTAGAGTGCATAATTTCAAAACACAAATCAATTTGTGACAACAGCATAAGGCCAGGCAAGAAAACGAAGCAAAGGAGATTTTGTCGGGAGTTTGCGGTTTACTCCAGTTAGCCTGGGGTAAGTAAATAGCAATTAACTGAGAAATGCACGAATTGTCACCTCCACAGAGCGGCTTCTGTGCTCTCGTACACACACTCGGAATACAAAATAAAGCATTAGAGGGAAGATGGAGAACATGTGAACTTGGAAGGAATCACCTCACGCATTTATAAAACACGAGATTATCTTAAAAGGATCTAAAAAAAAGAAGTACTGATGAATTCCTCCGTTCCCTTGAAAATGGGTTCAAAATTAGTTTACACCCCAAGCAAAAACCAGAAATCGATGCCAGAAAGCAACTGCATAAACAACAATCGACATCACATGATGTCCCAATACATTTTCCTAATCTACTCTTAGTGCATATGGGGGAAAGAAAATTCCAGATTTCATTTCACAAAGCTGCAAATTCAAAAACGCCATTAAATATCAATTTAGCACCTGCCGACCTGAAACACACAGCAGCTTTCTGAAAAAAAAACCACCCTGAATGACGTGAGCTCCCTCAGAACACCGTTTGAGAAATCTGTAATCCCTCCCAGATCCATGTCACGAAGGAATTCTGATACCAGCTAAGCCTTGTATTGTTAACACAGAACAATTCCTTTGTTAACAATGGAAAACAATAAGATGTTCTTCTGCGAACAATACTGACTTAGGAGCTATGGCTACTTTAAATACACTACCTCTCTGTTATTGTGGGAGTGAAAACCTCAGCTTGTGGAGATCGAAGATTGATTACAAATAACTGCTTAGCATCTCAGTGTGTCATTAGCTGAAGTAGCTTTCGTGATTCCGTGTTGTCATTTCCCTCCTATGGCAAGCATATTTAAGGGTCATCGGTTGCTAAGCTTGTTATTGTGGGTGGGTTGCAGGACGACAGACCAACACTGTCCACATAGGCTGCCAGGTGACCACAGTATGCAGGTTTTTTATAAGGTCTGACTCAACAATGTACCTGGCATGTATGATTCATGGGTAAACAGTATTGAGTTTTTTGGAGAGAGTAATACTGGGTTTGGCAATTTGATCTGCCAGCCAATAGCAGATAATAAATATTAAAAAGCTTTTATTCCAATGTGGTTTATCTAGAGGGAGGAAAATACATTTTAGCCCCCATTAAAAGTTCTTTTCATGAACATTTTATCAGCTTGACGTGAATTGTCTAGTTTAAAAGGCATTGTGCTTCACAGGTGAAAAATGTCATGCTATCAATGCACATGGTAATATTATAGTAGATTTCGTCTGTTTTGTTAAAAGGCTCCCATGTCTTTAATGCCATAATTTTACCGCTTTCAAAAAGAGCTTTGAATGCTGATACCTCTATGCGTACATTTATAATCTATGCTTAATAAAGGGACATTTAAATACATTTGCGAGTGACCTGATAATGAATAAAACAGCCTAGTACTTTAATGGATTTCATAAAGAACCGTTTTGTCTCACAACAACAGCAAACCAAATTAATGAATTACTAGTCTCATTATGTCAAATCAAAGTAAGATCTAATGCAATTTCCGCACATCCAGGCACAATGGAATTGTAAAAATAAAGATTGTACTTAAAAAAAAAATTTCCCTGAACAAAGGGATTTGGGTTTGTCTGTTCACTGAATCAATTTTGAGTTAGTTACTAGCTAGCAATATTGCATATTAGTCACTGCATCAGCACAGGAATTGCTCAGTAAAGCTCCATAAACCACAATCTTTACACAAAACAGTCCTCAACTTCACTCCTCAGGTATTTATATAAAAATAAAAAAACAACAACATAAAACTCTTCTAAATCTCCTACTGAACATGAAACGCCAAGAAGTCCTTTGCTCATGAACACAGAATATAACACTGCTGCCAATTGGCATCAACAACGTTAAACTATGACTTCGGTCATGGTCAGAATTAACCAATAAATACCACTATCATAATTTTACATTATTTTAGACCCAACAAATTCTAAAGTCATTATTTATATGAACAGTGTAATAAATTATTTGGTTAACATTCAAAAAAGATTTAATAGTTAATCTCATTTTAGCGTTACTAAAGACAATTTAAAATTAAAGCTCAACCCCATCAACTTTAACTTGAACAGTACAGAACAACCCAACTTACCTTTTAACACGACAAGCCATGGTACTTCTCATCCAGTGTACAGTACATTTATACAGTAAAATTAATCAAATTATTAATTTCAACAAACTCCATTTGAAAGCTTGATAATCTATTGTAGAAATTAAAATGAATGTGGTCAACATTTTTAATCCATTTAGTTTGAGCAAATTCAGCAGAGAAACATCAAATGCTAAGTTGTGTTGTTGAA
The DNA here is from genome assembly GCA_027422405.1 of Ptychobarbus kaznakovi. Lineage (NCBI taxonomy): Eukaryota > Metazoa > Chordata > Actinopteri > Cypriniformes > Cyprinidae > Ptychobarbus > Ptychobarbus kaznakovi. The sequence goes on from CM049815.1 coordinate 15,494,082, forward strand.
GCAACAAAACAATATATTTAGCACACTCAGTTTAATCACATGATGCTTAGCCCCGCCCTTCCCCCAAGTTTACCGAACATGAAAACTTTCATTAATATTGGTGTTTTCAAATCATTTAAGTAGTATATTAAGTGTTTTGTAACACAATCATTGCTTAGCAGTGACGCAGCTCATATCTTGCTCATATCTTTTGTACTCATGTGAACCCAGGTTCGAACCGGACCTGGATAATGGCCTGACATTGTTACTGCTGTTCCACCAACCTGTCAATGTCCACTGTCTTATATTTTAAAGCCAAAAACTGTACAATTTTTATTGTAAAACATTTTTTTTACAGACCCTTTTTTTTACCTTGTCCGCAATGTTTTACTCAACAAAAGACAATGACATGCAGCTTCAGTGCTTGTTCACTCTGTGTGATGTTTTGCAGTCTTAGGGAAATTACCCAGACTCCTCTTGAAAATCTTTGAAACAAAAGTGTTCATCTCTACTCTTTTCATTTATAACGATCACTCATGATATATATATACATATATATATATTTGTTTGTTGTTTCTTTGGTTTGATATTTTGGTTTAGTAACTAATACTGTACAATAAATATGTCTACACCAGGGGTACCCGATCCTGGGCCTGGACATCCTGCTTTAGCTCCAAACCTCTCCAGGAACAGGATTCCTGGTCTACACCAGTGCTTCTTAAACTTGTCCTGTGGACCCTCACCACTGCACATTTCATGTCTCCTTGGTCTTCCTGACCAAGTCTTCCTGTTCCTGTGTGGCTCAGTGGTAGAGCGTTGCGTCAGCTGAGCAAAAGGTTGTGGGTTCGATTCCCAGGGAACACATGTACTAATGAAAATGTATAACCTGAATGCTTTGGATAAAAGCGTCTGATAAATGTAAATGTAAATGTCTTGCTGTCTCTACTATTGATCTGTTGAGTTGAGTCAGATGTTTCAGATGATGGAGACATACAAATTATTCAATGGCAGGGGTTTGCCAAGACAGGTTTGAGAATTACTGGTCTACACATATCCATACAACTTCCATCAGGGGTGTCCAGTCCTGCTCTAGAAGGGCCAATATCTTGGAAAGTGTAGCTTCAGCTTGGTCCAAACACCTGCCTGAAGACCTTGATATACTGATTCTGGTTTGTTTAATTGGGGTTTTATCTAAATTCTGCTGGAAGGTGTTCCTCCAGGAGTAAGACTGGACACCCCTGGTACATGTACATGCAGATTGGCATAGATCAGGGATAGGCAATGTCAGTCCTGGAGCGCAGCTCTCCTGCAGAGTTTAGTGCCAACCCTTAAAAAAACTCACCTACCTGTAATTGTAATCCTAATCTTGAAGACATTAGGCATGTCCGAGGTGCATCAGTACTGCACAGACCAATCGGCGTATGACATCAAAGTTCTGCAACAGCAATAAAATGCATAAAGACTTGTCTGCTCTCCAGTTGCTCTCGCGGTACTTTGATGTCATACACAGATTGGATTGCACAGCGCTAATGCATCTCGAACAAGCCTATAGATTAGGGTTTGATTAGGGTTGGAGATAAACTTTGCAGGACAGCGGCAATCCAGAATTAACATTGCCTATCCCTGGCATAGATTCAATGCTAGCATTTAGTCAGCTCGACCTTTATGCCTACTTGGCCACAAATTATCAGTATGCTCATTATGTTCTCTCGGGCAAAATGGGTGAAGAATCTCTTTGCTTGCCTGGTCCATCTTCTGCAGGTATGTCCAGACATCCCGGAGGAACACATCAACATATGAATGGAGGTTATACGTTGCTCCTTCGTGAAGAACTCTTGACTTTACAGTAAGGACTGGAAGTTCCTTCAAGTAGCAAAGTAGTCACATTTGACAACCACAAAATGTTCAAATACTCGTTGCTTTATAATTTGAAATCTTTTGAACAAATGCCTCTTTTTTAATTTTGGTGTTATACAATTGAAAATGTGTTTTAGGTTTCAGAAATATGTCTTTGGAATTGAGAATACATTTATTTCGTATTCATTAAGCAGAACAAATCATGAAGAAAGCGCTAGCTTGAATCAATGGACTCTTTTAAACAACTTCAGCTTCAGTGACATAAAGACTAGAGCTTTATGTGAAAGCGACTTCTCCCACCACATCCCTCATTACAGCATACCTGAGAGAGTAGCAGCTTATCGCTTCAGAAGCTTGCCGCTTTAGAAAAGGTCAGTGTGTCTGAGCGTTGCTTAAATTTACCAACAATGGTTCAACAGTTCTTAGTTATGGAACCTCAAAATACCACTGACATTCTTCATGTAGAATTAACTTAAAATGTCAAGGACTCAGTTAGACATTCTGTGCTCAAGCAAAACCTGTTCAGTGTTATACACTAGCCATCCCTGTCAGTTTGAGTTTAGGGTTGTGTTTCTAAAGGCCAACTTCAGAAAAGCCATACTAATTCAATATTATTTCAATCCTGCCTGCTCTTATTTTCTCAGCTGAAAATGTTTGACACATCTTCACAAAGCTCCTTTCCGTGCAATGACAAGTAATAACCCAAGGACCTTTCTAGCTTATTTATTCCTTGCGTACACTATAGTCCAAGTCTTCTAAAAACAACACAGAACACCCGAGAAACCATATAGCAATGCCCCTGGCAATTGCCTACATCACCTAGCATCATAACGGCCATGTCTATCCAGCCAAGCACCACTCATATTTTCTTTGGAAAGTGTCAAAATCTAGTTCTTTTAGAAGTTGGTACTCTGGAGGTGTAATTGGCTTCGGTGACAGAGCCTTTGAGTTGGAGATACTGCATGTATTAAATATAACAGAAAACTTTTGCTGGAGCTTGGTGAAGGTCATGATGTTGCAATCATGCATAGTATGTCCACAATGCTGTATTTGGCTTCTTTCTGAAGTCAAAACCTAAAGGGAGTTTATGACTGAGGTTTTCACTGGATAGGAAAGAGTATGTGTTTTTCCTCTCTCTCTCTTTGTGATTTTTTTTATCTCAAAGAAAAGAGCTTTAATTATGGTGCAATGCTGTACAGTGATGTTAATATTAACATTGCTTTTATCTCTTTCCCCGCCATTGACAGAATTTTCTGGCTTTGCATGTTTTCACTGTCATATCTTTTTACATTTCTGTATTTATTTATTTTTTATTTTTAACACAGAGGCTTTTTTTGAAATATTGCATGTCCGGATATTCATACAGCAAAATATTCTGGGGGCTATGCAAATTTTTGGAAAATTATCAAAAATGCTAGCAGTGGCTGGCTACTATAAAAAAAAAAAAAAACACTAGCATGGAAAGAGTTCATGTCATCAATAAAATGTGGATATTGACGTGAACATTACAGAATGAGCTAAGCAACTACCATTGATATAAATTCCTGCACCAGCTAAGCAACTGCCATATGAATGGAGATGTTAATGCTTGCAATTATTGTTTATAATTCATTTAGTGTTTTTTATTTTTAAAATGGTGCAAACTTTGATCTCTGCGTCAATATGTCAACTAGATGGTTTTCAAACTGAAGTATGGGGTAAACAAAAATATAAATATATACTAATGTTTTTTTTAGGGAAAACTTTTTTTAGAGTTGCCAATGTTAACTTAAGCTATACAATTCACACACACACAAAAAAAAAGTTATATATATCAGAGGTTGCGTTAGACTTTAACATCTTCCGTCATTTTGACGGACAGGGTCGTAAAAATTCCGTCATAATATATTATTACCCATCATTTTAATTTTCATATTTTAGCTAAAATAACATGCAATTGCTTCGATTTTTGTTCTCATTTTCATTTTTAAAAATGAACCAGCAGGACGAGCATATAGGTTTATATATTTATTCATTTATGATGAGAACAGATTAACTGACTGTGCATCACTTTTCATGTTCAACACCACAGTGACAGTGGAGGCCACGATAAACAACACAATTTGCTGGGGCTGGGTAAAAAAAAAATAGATTTCTTGATTTTGTAACTGATTCAAATTTGTATGAACCAATATCGATTATTAAATCCCAATAGATGCTGTTTTCAGTTGATGAATGAGCAGTACAGATGCACCTATCCAATAAATCGCACTGGAGCGCACTCGCCACCAGCTGGACACGGCTGGTAATTACAGTTGTAAATTAAAATAGATTACTCTCAGTGCAATCTGACAAAGGCTGCATCCGAAAACTTAGGCAATGACTTTACAGGCAGTGTTTTCGCACGAAGGCACCTCACAAAACTGATTTCGGACAGGCTTCTGCGGCAGTATAATGGTTTAATGGTCTACAACAAAATAGAACGAGTTTTGGTAATAACTAAACACATATTTAACTACTACAAGACTAATTTCTCGCTAGAAATAACATCAAAAGAGCAAAAAGTTAATCAGAAATATACATTTACACACAAATTAACCACCAAACGCAACTATCAGATGCCATCTTAATTTTTTAGCTCAACCGTCACTGAATGGAACGCACAGGATTGTGGGATATCAAAGACATCGAAGGATACATTCAAAAATCGATCAGATGAAGGTATCTCATTAGACGGGAAGTAAAGTTAACTTTGGATACAGACGTGCCTTGATGCCTTCCTACCTCGAAATGCATCCTCCGAAGGCAGCAATTTTCAGTCTTCGGATACAGCCAAAATGACGGACGGCCTGCAAATTTTTCCGTCACTGCTAAAAGAAAATTCCGTAACGGACAGAAAATTTACGGTTAATGCGACCTCTGATTTATATATATATAATATAAATCACCTTAATCAAAGACAATCATGACAATCATGTCACCTTAATCAAACACACCTGATTCAGATCATAAGCTCATTAGTAGAGACTCCAAGACCTGAAATGGGTGTCAGACAAAGAAAAGATGCAAAATGTGCAGTGTTGGGGGGCCTCCAGGAACGTACATTTGCATACACTTTTCTTTGTCTACACATTTCAGGTCTTGGAGTCTCTACATATATATATATATATATATATATATATATATATTAGTGCTGTCAAAATTAGCGCGTTAACGCAGGAGATACATTTTTTCAGATTAACGCATTAAAATTATTTAACGCCGTTAACGCAGGGGCGGAGCCAAGGGTTGGCCACCCCACTTATAACTGCTATTTCTGTCTGTTTTTTCTTTACAAGAAGTGCATTTATTCAGTCACAGAACATCTTTATGATCAGATCAATCCAGAGACGTTTAGACACGTGCTCCAGCTTCACTTCAGCAGCAGACGCGAGCTAAACGACCGCTGACACCGGTGCACGCTATAGCCTGTATCAATTTATATCAAAGCGCGAAATAAACTATGTGCATGCAATGTCGTGGTCAGTTAAGGCATGAAGTTACCAAAAAGGCAATTAAAACTGTGCGGGCATGTAATATGTCATACATGAATTACATTAAGAACATGTCTCTGAAATCGTTTTTAAAACTGTCCTGGAGCATCCCAGCACGGTCTCCCTCATCTAACACACCCGATTAAACTAGTCAATTCATTAGTAGAGACTGAAATGGGTCTCGACCTGAAAAGGGTCAGAAAAGGTGAAGAGAGATGAAAATATGATGCGTGTCAGATCTGCGTCATGTTCGGTAGCGACAGCTCTTAAAGAAATAGCACCAGCTGCTGTGATGTCTGTTCATCAAGACTATAAGAAACAATATAAAATGAATAACTTTTATACAGCTGTAAGTATTTATCTGTATTTGGTTTAGAATTTAGTGTTTGATAACTTTATTCAATTTCTGTATATTTCTGCTGAGGGAAACAGGTAGCCTAGCTAAATGTAACATTTATTATAATGGATTTATGTGGAGATTGTTTTAAGTTCACTTGAATTAGAAGTAATTTTTTTTAAGTCTAATACATGTTAAAATTGATAGCTCTTAATTATAATGTAATGTTTATTGGCTATAGTCAATGGTTTAATATTAGAGGACTTTTTATAGGGAAATCAGTAATACTTAGTATCAGTGATACTGGCCTTCACTCATAAAAATACCATTAAACAAATATAAAAAATATGTTGTTTGTACATTAATTTGAAGATTTAATGAGAAATTATTGCAATATAAAAGTATATTTAAAAACTTTAATGTTAGGTTGGATTAATCGCGATTGATTTCAGAAAAAATGTGTGATTAATTATTTTTTTTAATAGATTGAAAGAATATATATATATATATATATATATTAGGGCTGCCGATTGATTAAAACATTTAATCACGATTAATCGTATGATTGGCATGAGTTAACTCACGATTAATCGCAATTAATCACACATTTTAATTTGTTCAAAATGTACTTTAAATTAATACTTTTCAAGTTTTTAATACTCTACTCAACATGGGCATGGACAAATATAGATGCTTTATGCAAATGTATGTTTATTATTATTGAAACCATAGTCAACATAGAATGCATGAAGACTAGACATTGAAGACTAGACATTTTTTAAAAGATGTTTTCAAAGAACTTGTTCATGTCTATTAGACATGAAAAAAGAAATAACAGGTTCCCATTTCTTTGCACTGAGCAATTTATTTCCACAAACATTTTTACATTTTTGCACACAGAGCAGCTCTTCTTCTGAACATGCGGAATGTACATATATTATTTAGTAATATACATTTATTTCCCTCTCTGCCCACATACTGTATTTTGATGCAGCTAAATTCTCAATGAAATTGTTTTCATTGGTATATTTTACTGTTTCTGTTGTCAGACAATGGAAATGAATATGAAATAGTGACTGAAACGTGACCCATTGAGACTAAATAACTATAACCAGCTCTCCCTTCCAAGATGTTAATCTGCACATCAATCCTGATAATCACACCGTCGTCTGATGAAATCAAATACACATAAGATAATGACAATAGCTGTGCTGTGATTTCGGCTATACTTGCATGTAATTTTAGAAAAGCAACATAATATCTGAGTTTAATTGAGAGCGCTGCTCCTCTCCGCCACGTGCTGAACAGAAACTGAGCAGATGCAGAGAGAGAGAGAGAGAGAGAGGTGCGCGCACTGGGACAGCAAGACCTTGCGCTGCAGTACCGGCAATTCTCAGAAACTAAATAAGATTTGGCCGCTTTTTTGAAGTTAAAAAAATCAACAAAGGGGTCATACAATGTTGGCAACTCTGTGCATCTCAATTTCGCGCGTTAATAAAATTAGTGCCATTAAAATGAATTTGCGTTAACGCGTTATTAACACTATAAACATCTACATACTATAAATGTATCTCTATAGTAGAATACAAATATTGATATCTTTTTATTTTCTGAATGCTGTCCCTCACAAAAGGATTATCATATTTGGATGTCATGGGCGTCAAAAAGTTTGTGAATCCCTTGAATAGATTTTTTACTTGTCAAAACAATAAAAGTATATTAAATTGTTTGTGCTAACCTGATTAGTATTCACAAGCTAAGTTTTTCCATAATATTATAACCAATCGACCAAATCCCACCCCCAACTGTGCCCAGCACATTTCAAAACAAAGAAAAGCCCATGGCAATCACACATTTGCTTTCACTGTGACGCCATGAGCTTATATTCAATATGAATGTGTACTTTGAGCAAACATCACACTCCTTTTAAATGTGGGATCTTGTTCGTTAATTGCCTCACAGTGGAGACCAAAACACCTTCAATCAATTATTCCCATGATGGGGCTTGTGTTCCCGCTATCAAGCTCTCCATCAGTTTATGATATCATTGATCAGGGTCTCTATCACCACAGGGAGTCAGAGAACTGGAGTTGTGACAGTCTTGATGACCATCTCAACTGCCGCGCAATCAAGAGTGAAAAAACCCCACAAAAGTCTGAGATTTCGCTCATATTCTGTTTCTCCATTGTTATCGGAAATGCTGTCATGTGGTGTGGAATGTCTTGTTCTGCTTTGCGCTTTAGTCATAGTGACTTGATCCTTGACAGCAGATGTACTGGGATGACAATGAAAGCAAGAATTCAGCATTTTATGTTTTACAGACATCACTGAGAGCAACCCTGTCTGCTAAGCATTAAACAATCACAGTGCGCTATACAGTAGTTGCGTCATCTCTTAGAAGCTTGTCAGCATGTCTCTCAGCTGCTCTGGAGCAAATGATCAAAACACATGTGACAAGTAACAGAGAATAAGAATGCAGACAGAAATATATCAGTTCACTCATACATCTGTCTGTCTGTCTGTCTGTCTGTCTGTCTGTCTGTCTGTCTGTCTGTCTGTCTGTCTGTCTGTCTGTCTGTCTGTCTGTCTGTCTGTCTGTCTGTCTGTCTGTCTGTCTGTCTGTCTGTCTGTCTGTCTGTCTGTCTGTCTGTCTGTCTGTCTGTCTGTCTGTCTGTCTAGCATCTGAGTATGTCTTTTTCTTTCATTCATTCATGTATCATTCCTTCTTCCATTCAATTATTCCTTACACCTGACCCTGGAGCACAAAACCAATCTTAAGTCGCTGGGGTATATCCGTAGCCATTGGCGGAGCCAGGGGTGGCCCTGGCCACCACTGATCTAAGCTTGGCCACCCTGTTTAAAACTTCAGTTTTTGTCCCCCTTTTTTTTAACAAGAAATGCCTTTATTAAGACGCGGAACCGGTGTATTTTTTTGCATCCACATTAAACGAGAGACTTTCAGACATGAACTGCAGCTTTGCCTTAGCGTCAGGAGTGAGTCAAATGAGCGCGGAAAAGGTACACCAGCCAAATGAGCTTCGGTAGAACAATGAGATGCTGTTAGGCTTATATGTCAGTAAAACAAACTTCCCTGTCCTGTCAGCCGTCACTGTGCTCACGGCACACGCTCTGATCGCGTCATCATAAATAAGCGCACAAAAAACTATTAGCATACGACGTAGTTCTGTCGTTAGTTAAGTCATGAAATTGCCAAAAAGGGGATTAAAGCTGCAAATTGTGCATGCATGTATTTATGAATTTCATTTCAGAACGTCTCTCAAATGCATATTAAAATATAGGCTATCGTGCTATTCCAGATCACAATAAGGCGCAAGCTGATATGTACCCTATGTATTTTTTTTTATTTAATGCACAAGGAAATGTGAGCACAGTGCACAGTGCACAAAATATACGCTATTCTTTCATTAATTTAAAAAGTACAAACAAAAATGAAACCATTTAAATGCATAAAACAACTTATTTTGCAATCTGGCATTTATATGCTGTTGCCTTCCGGCCTTTTTCACATTCTTATCACTAACTGCATGTCTCATCCATCGAGGGGTATGTAAGGATGGAGAACAAGTTTTTGGGGGTTTTGAGAGCCAGAACCAAACTGACAGAGCAATAAAGCTATAGTGAGCCCTTTTATTAAAATACCAGGAGGTGAGGAATAATACAAAAAAATTGTCATATTCACTCAGTATTACTTTACTTTTACTTTACTTTTTAGTCATTTAGCAGACGCTTTTATCCAAAGCGACTTACAAATAAGAAAAAGTAACTAAAACTATAAGTTACAAGTCTATAAATACTATATATACACACACACATTTAAGAAAATTGAGAAATTAAATAAAATGACAAATGCATACAACAACATTTAAAAAAATAAAGCTAAAAACATTTCAAAATATTAAAACAACCAAAGGTATGAGTATAAAAATTATTCTAACATGACACTAAGCCAAACACCCATATATACAATATATATATGGTATTTCATTTCCATGCAGTATGTTGAAGAAACGTTACTAAAATAAATACAATGTATTAAAACTAAAACTAAAGTAAATACCTATAAAGACATATGAAATTCATACATAATTTATGTAAAATTAAAATAGATAAATCAAACGGCAGTAGTTATCAGTAATCCTAAAAAAAAGAACACTGTCAAAAACACATGCTAACAAACAACAACTTACACATAGTAAGAATTAGTTATAAAAACTAAAACAGAAGGGAAACAAGCAGTAAGAAAGAGGATAAATAAAAAGCGATACTTATATCCTTTGACAGTGTCCCTGCCCGGTGGAGTCGCACGGTAGAGTCGATGGTCTTTACACTCTTCGGTCTTCTCACGAGGAGGGCTTCACGCGACCGCGGTAAACTAAGCTTTTTATACCCATCTAACAAAATACTACTCCAATTCAGCTGAACACAATTTCCTGTTAATCACAAAAAATGGCCAAGCAAGCATCCGACACTGACAAGGGACGCGATACAGTACGAGACCAAACGCGATTTCAGCACGTCTCCACACAATAAACAAAACAAGTCACATAATAAATATAATAAGTATAATAATATAATATAATAAGTAACAAACATCTCAATTACAATTAAGTAGAAATTAATTATATTCAGCTGTGTTTTAGGCACTAAAATAGTTTATAGTCAACCACATTTTTATATTGAAATAATGAAGATTTCTGTGCCACCCCAGGCTGGTTGCTGGCTCCTCTCTGGCCACCCCTATGAAAACATCCTGGCTCTGCCACTGTCCGTAGCAATAGCCAAAAATATACTGTATGGGTCAAAGTTATTGATTTTTCTTTTATGCCAGAAATCATTAGGACATTAAGTAAAGATCATGTTCCATGAAGATATTTTGTAAATGTCCTACTGTAAATATATTTTATATATATAATGTGTATTGATTAGTAATATGCATTGCTAAGAACCTCATTTGGACCCCGATTTTCTCAATATTTAGATTTTTTTGCACCCTCAGATTCCAGATATTCAAATATTGATATGTATAAATCTAAATTTAGAAAAAAATACCCTTATGACTGGTTTTGTGGTCCAGGGCAGTGGCGGAGGCAGAAACTGAATGATGGGTGTCAAGTCAGATGCGTTGTTGGTGGTGGTGGAATAATTACCTACAAAAAAACATTAATATTATATTATTGCACTTTATTTATTTAGTTTTTAAATAAAATAATAAAGTTTGAAAATGCTATATAAAATGAAAAGGAAGTATTCAAAACAAATACATTAATTTTATAGTAAACTTAAAAATACAATTCTAACATTTACTACTACTTCTTTTTATATGAATTTTCATCATTTTCAAACTTAAAATCAGCAGGCTTTTATTTTGGCGGATGCCGGCTTCAGGGTTTAGCGCTGCTGATTGTGGAGCGTCAGTGAATTAAATGTCAGAGTTTTGCATTGTGCTTTAAAAACGACAGCGGATAGTCTAGATTTTTGCTTTTAGATTTTTTTTAAATAGAGATCTATAGTTTGTCGATCTAAAATGGTAATTGTGAATTAACAGCTGTCAACCATGTCGGTAAGCAAATACGCTGTCAGAACTTATTTACACAGCGCATTTTAATATTGGTCGCGCATGCGGACCTGCGGACCACTTATGTGCACCTCTGTGTATTTTCATGGATCTGTCTGGGTGGGCAAGCTGTCAATTAGACCCACCCATAGCTCTGCCCCTGGTCCAGGGTCACATTTATGCTTTGCAACATCATTCTGCCCTTTTTTACTTGTCTGTCTGTCATTCCATCTATACTGATCTTTTACTTTTCCACCTCAGACATTTTGAAATTGCAAACAGACTTTGTCTATGGGATGCATCATCTGAATCCCAGGGGACTTTGGCCTCAGACAGCCTTTCATTACATTCCAGGTAACGCACATTATGAAAACATCAAATATTCAGTTCACTTCCAAACCATCCAAGTCTCAGCATTCCACTCTGGTGTATACATGCTATACCCAGAGAGCGCAGTGAATGGCAGCATGGTGCCGATGCTGGAATGTCTATAATTTATACCCAACAACCCTCTGGCCTCCAGGTCTCACATATAGTGTTTGTTTGATTTAAGTGCCGTCTATGGTGCATGAACACATCCAGTTATGAGAGCCGAGCCCCGCAAACAACACCCTGTTAGAGCAGCGGTTGTCATGGCAACGCAGTGTAGACCATGAGTTCTCGATGGATAAAAAGCCTCAGAGTTCTGAAACATAAAAAATTGCGAACACAAAAGCATGCCCTTTACCTCGACAAGGTGTCTATGTGTGCGAGTGCGTGGGAGAGAGACAGATTTCCACGAAACACATCCTAAAAGACAGACAGATGAAGGGGCATATCCCACAATTCCCTCTCTCTGTGTTGAGTGATTACTGCTAAGCCATTGAGCTGTCAATGTAAATGAACTAGGAGAGTCAGATTTATAGTGATGTGAGCATTGGTGTACATCCAATAAAGCACATTTACTGTATGTGCATACTCAATTACAGTTCATAAGTGTATGTACCTTTTGCAAAAGCAGTACAAAAGCAAAAAAGAGAGATACAATCTTAGAAATATTATCATAAAAACATAGTTGGTTATGAGTTCCTCAGTTGTCCAGAAATACAAAGCTGTATCTCCATATCATATAGTTCCTGTGGGGATGAACTCAAACTGGCAGAGGATATGGTAAAACCAAAAAATTACCTTGAGGATTTTTGTCAAGAACGGTGAGAAGTTTCGCTGATCAGGAAAAAAAATCTAATAAAAATTATTACTAGTCTATATACAGTGCATCCGGAAAGTATTCACAGTGCTTCACTTTGTCCACATTTTGTTATTGTTATGTCACAGCCTTATTCCAAAATTAATTAAATTCATTATTTTCCTCAAAATTGTACAAACAATACCCCATAATGACAATGTAAAAGACGTTTGTTTGAAATCTTTGAAAATTTATAAAAAAATAAAACAAGGTTTTTCTGCCACACGATCTGATCCAATCCAATATTGAGTATCTGCCGATACTGAGTACACATCCAATACTTGTATATTCCTATTGTTTCGTGCACAATTCAAGTACATTAGTTATTAAAATCAATCTAATGATTGCACTACATCCTCCAACATCTAGACAAACCAGGGACTTATGCAAGGATCCTGTTTGTTGACTTCAGCTCCGCTTTCAACACCATCATCCCGACACCCTTCAGATACACCCTTCATAACTGACACAGCTCTCGGTTCCCACCTCCGTCTGTCAGTGGATCACCAGCTTCCTGACAGACAGGCAGCAGCTAATGAGGCTGGGAAAATTCTCATCCAACACCTGCACCATCAGCACTGGAGCTCCTCAGGGTTGTGTTCTCTCCCCACTGCTCTTCTCCCTCTACACCAACGACTGCACCTCTAAAAACCCCTCTGTCAAGCTCCTGAAGTTTGCAGACGATACCACACTCATCGGCCTCATCCAGGACGGTGACGAGTCTGCTTACAGACAGAGGTTAAGGAGCTGGCTGTCTGGTGCAGTCTAAACAACCTGGAGCTCAACACGCTTAAAACTGTGGAGATGATCGTGGAGAAACCCCCCATCTCTCCCCCCACTCACTATCATGAACAACTCTGTGAATGCAGTGGAGTCATTCAGATTCCTGGAACCACCATCTCTCAGGACCTGAAGTGGGACACAACGACTCCATGCATGAAAAAGGCTCAGATTCCTGGGAGAATGTACTTCTTCGTCAACTGAAAAAAAAAAGGCGCACATGACACAGTTTTACTCTGCTGTTATTGAGTCGGTTCTGTGCTCTTCTATAACTGTATGGTTTGGGTCAGCCAGCAAATCAGATATAAGAAGACTGCAGCGGACTGTTATGGACAGCAGAAAGGATCAGCGGACTGGTGGACAGCAGCCCAGGATCCTTTTGTACTACTCCAGAGTGAAGAAACGGGCAGGTTACACAGCCCCTCTCACCCTGGACACGACCTTTTGCGTTCTCCTTCAGGCAGAGGTAACATCATCACAGACCCCTCAGATCTTGTGGCACTAGAACATCTAGGCATAAAAACAGTTTTTTCCCCTATGCCATCTCCAGCCTAAGCAACTAACACAGGAATTATTACCTGTGTTCTGTAATTATCTAACCCTAATTCTTGCCTGTAATTCATCCCCCATCTCTAATTATTTACTCTCTCTAGTACTATGTAAATATGTATGCATAATTTTCTATACAGCTGTATATAGTCTATACAGCTGTATAAGGCTAAATAAATAAGGCACACATCTGTACATAAATCTTCTGTTAAAGATTCAGACACTATTATTATTATTATTGTTAAGGTTCTGTTCTCATGTCTTATTTAAATGTTTATATGTTCTCATGTATGTATGTATGTTTATATGTATGTATGTAATGCGTGTATGTACCAAGAGCTTCTTAAAAACCACAACAAATTCCTTGTGTGTTTGCACACACTTGGCGAATAAAGCTGATTCTGATTCTGATTCTAATGTATACAGACCTTAAGCAGAGAGAAAAATATTATATAATATAATAAAATACACTTTCTCTATGCACACACTGTATAAATACAAGTATACAGGTGCATCTCAATAAGTTCATTTATTTCAGTAATTCAACTCAAAAAATAGGTGAAATGGTGTTGAAATCAGCACCTTTAAAAAGCTGGTCAGCAGAAGGAAGCATGAAGTGCTCCAAAATGTCTTGGTAAATGGGTGCAGTGACGTTGGTTTTCAAAAAACACAATGGACCAACACCAGCAGATGACATTGCACCCCAAATCATCACAGACTGTGGAAACTTAACACTGGACTTCAAGCAACTTGGGCTATGAGCTTCTCCACCCTTCCTCCAGACTCTAGGACCTTGGTTTCCAAATGAAATTCAAAACTTGCTCTCATCTGAAAAGAGGACTTTGGACCACTGGGCAACAGTCCAGTTCTTCTTCTCCTTAGCCCAGGTAAGACGCCTCTGACGAGAACTGTAGTCAAATTCCTTGACATGTCTGTGTGTGGTGGCCTTGATGCCTTGACCCCAGCCTCAGTCCATTCCTTGTGAAGTTCACCCAAATTCTTGAATAGATTTTTCTTGACAATCCTCATAAGGCTGCGGTTCTCTCGGTTGGTTGTGCATCTTTTTCTTCTACACTTTTTCCTTCCACTCGACTTTGTTAACATGCTTGGATACAGCACTCTGTGAACAGCCAGCTTCTTTAGCAATGAATGTTTGTGGCTTACCCTCCTTGTGAAGGGTGTCAATGATTGTCTTCTGGACAACTGTCAGATCAGCAGTCTTCCCCATGATTGTGTAGCCTAGTGAACCAAACTGAGAGACCATTTTGAGGCTCAGGAAACCTTTGCAGGTATTTTGAGTTGATTAGCTGAGGTGTCACCATATTCTAATTTGTTGAGATAGTGAATTGGTGGGGTTTTGTTAAATGTGAGCCAAAATCATCACAATTAAAAGAACCAAAGACATAAACTAGGGATGCACCGAAATGAAAATTCTTGGCCGAAGCCAAACAAAATGAAACACTGGGGCCGAAGGCCGAATACCGAACATGGTTTTTCAAAATGTTTCTCCCCCATGTAGGCCTATTTTGCTATTTTTTTCACTATTGCATAAATTAAATAGCAAAAATCAGCTTTTTACTCTTTTGTCCTGCTTTACAAAAAAAAAATTAAAATACTTGACACTGAACATTTTTATACATCCTATCAGATATTATACCAACAAAGCACAATTAATAAGTTAATAAGTTAGTAAACTAATATTTTTGGCCATTTTTGAGACCCCCCTTCTTGAATCAGGCTTGTATTTTCTTCTGAACAAATAAATGCAGCCTTGCTGAGCAGAAGAAACTTCTTTTAAAACATTAGAAAATATTACAGATCCCAATTTGAACACTATTGGTGAATGATATAGTAAATTATTTATACACAAGTTTCAAGTTGAATTATTGAAATAAATGAACTTTTCCACAACATTCTAATTTATTGAGATGCACCTGTATGTAAACATTGTACAATGGCAGTCATTGTAAATAGACTGCGTGGTCACAATTGACCCTTCGCAAAAACCTGCCCTCATAAGTTACTGCTGCTATGTCCGACAAGCCTTACCTCTCTCACACTATACACCATGTGCCCACGCATTAACAAATGCATCGCAGAACAAAGAGGAAACTAGTCTCACGTAGTCTCACTGACTGCAGAAAGTCTGGGTATCTTGGGTGCTTTGAATGGTCAAGGCCTGCCCAAGAGGCCATATGACTGACAGGTAAAGCAAACAATTACGTTTCGTTTTGTGCCACATCATGTTTATGTGTGTGGAAATGTCGTCAAAATAACAGACCGGTGTGTAAAACTCTTAACTCATATTTGAAAGATTATATGCTGTGAAATTTACATTTTTCACATACTTTGAAAATCCAGCATTTAGTTGATCCTGATAAGCGCTCATCGTCTCAATTGTAAATATGACAGCTTTCTTATTTCATGAGGAGGTTTGGCAAAAAGAATGCGATACACACATCTCCGATAATTCAATTAGATCCCGATAATTGAATCAATCTGATGACGACTTTGAAACTCCTGAAGTGTTTCCAGTTAAGTGTGCTGTATTCATCATATGTTCAGCCAGCGGTCCAGGGGTGTGACATCTCAGGCTGAGACTAAGAGGAAACCAACAACACGCCAACAGGTATGAAACAAGGTCTCAGCTTTCAAATTTTGTCTTAATTGAATTTAAATAAATCGTGACAAAAAGTAAACAATAAATGAATGAGATAGTTACAAAAGTGTGCATCAAATAACACAAACACTCTTGTATCACGCAAAAGTTATGATTCTAGTCAACCATTCAACGGTCTTCAGTGAGTTTAGCCGCACCCTTTTGGTGCACTTTGATGTCCTGATGACCCTAATGGAAGGGTACCAAAAAATGTTGTACAGTACGGTCCGCTATTTTGGTACCATTTACAACTTCTGACAATGGAAACGGACGTAATTGCGTACCGTACTGTACTGAGCCGTACCGCTTGGTGGAAAACGAGCCATTAGTCTGGGATTTGCCCTTAGCCTTGTCTGTGAAACTAGGGGTTAATGTAGCCTGGCGAAAAACAGCTTTTTTTTGCTTTTTTTACCAAGAGGGATTCACAGGGGTTTTCACACAACAAAAAACACATAGGATCAATGAATAATAAAACAATTATTATGCCATTAATGTGTTTAATATCTGAATAAGAAGATAAATTATGTTTATCATGGCACAGAATTGTACAGGGGTTACATATTTTCCCCCTTTTTACCCTGTAATTAGCAATAAAAATAAGTGAGACGCACAGTTTAATATGAACATGACAAATATGACTAATTATCTAAATCCTCTGGCTTATCCTTCTGCGAATCAACATCTGAACATCAGAGAAGGACAATATGCCTCCTCTAAGCTAATACAGCACTTAATTAAATCTTAGTGCTTTCAGCAGGCCATATTAAAACGACTCTGACTTAATTAAATATGATTAATAATGCACCTATCCTGCCGAAGAGAGACATTCTGAGAAATAAGAGTAATGAACATCTGCTTGTGAGTTGTTTCAGAGTTTAAGGCGGCAAAACGATTCGTCATCTTTAGGTGGATCTCTGTGGAGTTCACTATATGCTTCCTAGGCCCAACATAATTATTGCCGTGTTGTGGTTAGCAACAACATTCAAAGTGCCGTAAGTAAGATGTTATTGTGATTGCAAAAGGCTGAGCTATGCAAATTTAGCTAATAATGCTAATGAACAGCTGCTATCTTGGCACTTCTGCTAAAAAAGATTGTAGCCGTGTGTTGTTAGCAAGGTGGCTAATCAATAAAGCATGTTTAAACTTAGCTAATCTATGTTGAGTAAAGCTGTTTTAGAGCATGGTAAGTTAGCCGACTAGCTAGAAATGTTAGGACCAGCTAGAAAAGGACACAGGCTTGAAAATAAGATCTGTAACGGAGAACTATTAATGATAAAACAGATTGAGAGACATTAATGAGATTAGTAGCATGTCTCGTTAATGCTATTTTTGTTTTAAAAGACAACACTGAATTTCATGAACATGTCATTAAAGTAGACACCATTCTTTTACATAATAAGGCCTTGTTAGTTTGTTTGGGATACTTCATAGAACAAGCAAAACAAATCTGCATAGTTCCTACAAGTTCAGAAAACTTGCGCAAGCCTGGCAGCTCATAAAATGGCAAAATTATTAATGTTTCTGGCCAGCTTTATCACTATTCTCCACCAAAGCTTTATTCATTTTAATTGAGTTGCCCCCAACTAGTAAACTTGAGGCTAAAAGTATTTCCCACATAATTATAACAGTAATATGGCGTGCTCATCTCATAAAAAAACAATAATGCCAACATGACTTGAAGGCAGCATTGTATAGTATTGTGTACAGTAGCAGAGGCTTTGAAAACCGTTTCAGTGTGAAGTCTAAATTATGAACAGAATTTAAATTGCTAACTGCTAAACTGCAAAATAAAAAAAATGGACAGCTTGATTTTTTTGTACAACATTAGAGACCAACAGAACGTTTCGAGTCATCTTTCAGAATGCCTAAAAACGAAGATGATTTCATGACATTGATTTAAATGTGGCAAAGGAAAGTGCATTATAACGACGCTGCATCATGCTGTGGAACTCAGGGGAGGACTGAAATAAAACTAATGACTGCAAGAAGCCGCACAAATCGAAAGCAATTTAGAGATAAAAGCTTTGACAAGACAAACCAATAAAGGTGAGCTTGCAGGAACATAATTGTCTCAGATGCAATACAATTTTTGACATCAGACACAAGACATTTTGTCTGTTTGCTCCCAATAATGATGGATCCAATTGTTCCAGTAGTGTGTTCTTTAGCAAAATGTATCACCAACAAGCAGGTAATAGTGTGGTTACACTAGACTTGTTATCCGATTGGGAGAGGAAATAATAACATGCTTGTTATAACTTCTGACGAATTAAAACTCTGCAATGCTTAATCAAACAATTTAAGAATTGATATTCGGTGACTTCTAGTATTCTGATAAATATTCTCATAAATATGACTTTGCTCATTCAGTCATGTGCTTAGAACTCATACTTACAATATATCTGCCTCAAATGTAAGTGTACATAAATGTAGGGTATAAGTAAAGGTTAGATATAAGTTGAGCAAGCATGATATGGTATGACTGTGGTATGCTACGTTATTTGTTAAATGCATGCAAAATGTAAGCTAACAAAAAAAATGAAAAGTTGAGCAATGAGAAATGAGAAATGTTTAATAGCACAATCAGTATCTTGGTTATATATAATTACATGTAATTATTAAAAAATTACGTAAAACAGTTCACTTATGCTTTGCTAGTTTGCAAAACTAACTAGATTTTGCTAAATCTGACCACAGAAGACTACGGAGGGTAGTCCGGACTGCTGAGTGAATCATTGGTACAACCCTCCCCACTCTCGAGTAACTGTACTTATCCAGAGTGAGCAAAAGGGCTGGCAAAATCACTCTGGACCCCTCACATCCAGCACACTCCCTCTTTGAACTGTTACCGTCTGGTCGACGCTACAGAGCTCTGAGCACCAGAACGACCAGACACAGACACAGTTTATTTCCCCAAGCAATCCATCTCATGAACACTTGACAATAATTATGGTACACAAACTATTTATACACTTTTACACTTATATATCTAACACACATAGTTAGTCTACACTTCAATTGCACATAATTTACCTGTGCATACAAAAATGTCCATAGTTAAATACCTGTATATACAATTGTCAGTTTGCGTATTGTTATTCCTTATTTAGTTGTTCTTTTTAATTCTTCTTTTTATTATCTGTGTTTTTGTTCTGTCACTGTCATTCTGTTGCACTGCAGTAGCTTCTGTCACGAAATCAAATTCCTCATATGTGTAAACATACCTGGCAATAAAGCTCATTCTGATTCTGATTCTAAATGGGTAGCTTGCAAAGTGTAAGGTAACAAACTAAAAGCATGAATTATTTAATCTTGCAATCAATATATCATGGTCATATGCAATCAAATGTATTTAATTGTATGTAACTGCAAGATTGTTCCAACAGTTCACTATGCTAAACTATTTTGCTAAATGGTTAACTTACTAAAGGCAAAGCAACTTAAAAAGAAAAGAGTGAGCAATATTTAGTCATAAATGTAACATTTAAAAAGACAGTTTGCTATGCGAGTGATGTGCCAATTAGTTTGCTAAACGATTAGCTTGCTAAATGCGAAGTAACTTAAAAACTACAATGAATGAGACATGTTTCTCACAATATCTTGGTCATATTCAACTGGTAATAAAGGTTGTATTAAGTGCTCACTATTCTATGCAAGTAGTATGCATAGCTAGTTTGCTAAATTGTTAGCTTGGAAGTGTGGAACGTTTAATCTTACTATCAGGATCCTGGTCATATTCAATTAAATGTATCTATTTAAAAAACATAAATAACAGTTCACTATGTTGTGCTAGTGTTATGCTACGCTAGTTTTTGCTAAATGGCAAACTTGATAAATGCAAGGGAACTTAATGAAAAGAATGACAAATGTTTAGTCTCACAACTAATATCTAATTATTTATTTTATTTTTCCTTTATTTTACCAGGGTAGTCCCATTGATATATAAAATCTCTTCTTCCAGGGAGTACCAGGCAAACAAAATTTAGCAAAACAGTAGACACACAAAACATATACATATACACTCATACAAAAAAGAGTATATATATATAATTTTTTATGAGTGTCTATGTATAAGTATATGAGTTTTATGAGTGTCTATGTAATGTAAAGTTTTATATATAATATAATCATATATCATTTCTTAACATAATACACAGTTCATAATATCAATAAGGTTATAATAACAGTTCACTGTGCTTTCCCATAGGAATGCTAAGATAGTTTTTTGCTAAATGCAAGGTAACTTAAATGAAAAGAATGAGAATGTGTAATCTCATTATATATTGCTTACACTCAAAGGTCGTAATAACAATTTAGACAACATCTAAAAGTGATTTTGCAGGATTACTAAACAGGCACTCAACAGAGTATCAATTCAAATGTATTTTATTCAAAGGAGTTGATTTGGAGTCTTAAGTGCACTTTGATTCCTGGCATCATGAACTATGAATGTTTAGTCATAGCAAATCTGGTGATCATATGAATCAAATGCAAAAAGAAAGTATAACTGCATTGAGAATGCCTTTAATGATTCAGCATAAAATATAAGTTATTCGAAATGCACATTTATATAGTATTGCTTTTTTTATTATTTAAGTTTATATTTTTAATTTATCCCTCACTAACCAGTTCCCACTAGATAGCCTGTGATGAGCATTGCTGGTCAATAACCGTGACAGGATGAATGTGCTTTTCAACTGTTGACTGAGGACTGTGGACATTTCCGAGGTGGGAATCGACATCATAGTGTCCGAAAACTGGCATCTGAATAATCTCCCGACAGTAGATCCATCTGCTTATCTGGCGGCGATCACGTCAAACAGACGCTCGCTCTAACAGTCATGCTCACGAGAGCCCTGCCTAGTTGCTACCGCCCTATATCTGCTTCGGACGACAGGGCCAAATGCAAATATGGTGCCACCCCATTCCATATTTACGGAAAGCCAATTTCATCCCAAACCACTCTCTAATCTCCTGCTTCTGAGTGGTGTTTATTTGGTATTCAAAATCAAAAGAACTGCGGAAATAGTCACGCCTCGTTTTTTTTAGCACAATGGCTTTGTATCTTGGCCGCCGTTCCTCTGCGGATGAATCAAAATTATATAAAGATGAACCAAAAAGATGGATTAATTCAAATTTCCGTTCTGATTTTTTTCTTTCTTTTGGAAGGTGGTGAATTCAAGTCAAAATAAAAAGTGGTAATGGTTATAGAACCCACTGGGGATTTTTAGCTGGTTGGCTGCTGGTCACACATATCACCCACTCAATTAAAGTAGCTGAAGGAAAGAAAGCCCACGGGATGCTGGGAAGTAAGACGAGGTGTGAGTCGTGTGGTAGCAGTGTGGGGGCAGACTGAAGAGGAAGAACATCCACATGAGCTCTAATGCAAGAGAAAGACCCTGACTCTCGCCTTTAGGTTTAGTCACTGCATCTTTCGTGGCCGTTGGACGTGACCGTTCTCTAGATCAATTCTTAGTAAGCATTGCCCAGCTGAAACACAGCAAATGTGTTGTGAATGCCAGTCCCCAGGAGCCTTGTGGAGTAACTAATTAAAAGTAGGAACTCTAAATTAGCTACATTTTGCAGCAGTTGTTCAGCTGTTCTTAGCAATGTAGTTTTTCAAAGTAAGCTACTCTTGTCAACAATTAGCAATTCAATTAATATTTAAATTCAGTCATATACTGCCATTATTATGCTTTAAAAAAAAAACTTTCCATTCAGTGATTCACTCTCTCATAACTAGGGTTGGGTATTGTTTGAATTTCATAAATTCTGATTCCAATTCCGATTCTGCTTATCGATTCCGATGTTTTTGTTTCCCAGTTTTGATTCCAATGTAGTAAAAAAACAACAACAACCAAAGTCAATCATTTAGCGGCCGCTTATATAGCCAGACGCACTGCCCATTCTGGCGGGCTTTGGTGAGATTTGGCGGGCACCGCTGCCGAGCCATTGGTTCGTTTTTACAGCACTGCATGAACCAATGGCCGTGCAGTAACACTGCATTATTGAAAAAGACTTCAGTTATATGAGAAAAAATTGTTTTCTCATATGCGTCTTAAAATAAAAGATGCAGAACTCATTCCCGTATCTCAGTGAACCGAGGTTACGATAGTAACCGAGTACGTTTATTACAATAATTACACTTAGCTTAGTCTTTGGTCTTTACAAAATTAGGGTTCCCACGCATCCTGGTAAACTTGGAAATCCTGGAAAATCAATGACCAATTTTCTAGTCCTGGAAAATAATTGGAAAATGAGAGAAAACATTAATTTGTCCTGGAAAATCTTGTTGACCTGTACAATTATTATAATTGTTTATGTTCTTGGTCATTGAAGAACATTTTACAAATAATCTGATACAATTAACATAGTAACAGAAAGCGCTCTGTTCAGGGAAGCAGTGACGATGTCTTGTGTTGACATTTGCAGGTGCTAGGAATAAAGTGAATATTTTCAGCAAACGTTGTGTGGTAAGCAAGTTCTTAACCTTGTTATTAGGGTTTAAATTAATCGCATTTATTCTGTGATCCACACGGAACAGTCCGCACCGGTTCGTCAAGCATGTGTTTCGCAGATTAGTTATAAAACTTTACCATCACAGAGTGAAAGTTTATCAGTTGTATGTGTTTTGTCTTGCTAGTTTACGCACTCAAGCTATTTTAAAAGATTCCATTGTGAGAAGAGGTTAAATAATTCGGTAACGTTACTTGCTCACTGTTTTCTCTGCGCACAGCAGCACATAGTCTCACTCAAACACACACACACACACATACACACATACACACACACACATACACACACACACACCCCTGCGTTCCATTCGGAAGGGCTCTTCCCTATGCCCTAATCCCTTCAAAGGGTTTAGCTTTGAAGAGCTTTGAAGGGTTGAAGGGTTTAGGGGACCAAACAACTGTTTCTTGAAGAGCCCTTCTGCATCATCACACAGTGCCCACACAGAGGCGCCGTCATTGTGGAAAGAATCTGCGCAAAGGATCATGGGGGTTCGAAGTGTCCATCAGTTGTACCCTTCGACATCCTTAATTCTGAAGGGCCCCTTTGAAGTGGCCAGTTTTGATAACTCTGTTTTGGAACGGCCCTTTAATATGACGGCCATGATCTTCATTCCGAAGAGCCTTTCAGAGGGTGATATAGCTAATTTGGAACACACCGACAGATGCGTTTCAGACAGTGAGCAAAAACAAAATAATTAGTCTTTCACGTCGTTTATGTGAATGAAAACAGCTAACTTAGTGTTTCATTGCTGAATGAATCTGTGTGAATCTGAATTTGTGCAAGAAAGCATCTGTATAGGAGTGTAACCATGTGTAAAACATGACATTTTATTATTTTTTTAATTTTGTGAAACCCAGCCACTCACAAAAACAAAATCAGGTCACTCATAACAGATGCACTGCAATCACCAATTGTTGTTCCAAGCAAGAGAAACTCAGTTAAATTAAATTTCCCCTCTCTCTCTCTCTCTCTCTCTCTCTCTCTCTCTCTCTCTCTCTCTATCTATCTATCTCTTTCTCTCTCATTTGGAGCACAATTAGCAGATGTATATTTCTCAATAGCCATCTAAGACATTTTGCCAGTTTTCAGCTTGGCCCAGAGCCCAGGCATCACAGGAGACAATGTCCCACAACGCTTTTCAACACTTTCCAATATTACAAATGAGGTTGTATTGTTTAAATGTATCCTCCCTCTCCACAAGCAATTTATTCAGGGATAAAAACTCTTGTCATATGACCTGTCCCACTGATTTTCTAAAGACCTATTTAAAATGACAAAAACAAACACGTAATTACAGTATAAAGGCTCTGAAATACCAACCCCACGATTAAAAGTGTGTGGCACTACTAAGTTGTGCAGAAAGAAAAAAAAAACAGCTTGAGAAACAAATCATGTCTGCAAAAGCCTTGAGGGGAATTAGGATTTAAATAGTCTAGAATAATTTCTGAGATCTTCCAAATAATTAGTGAGACAGTGTTTATGATTCTCCCACGGGATAAAACAAAATAGAAAAGGTATTTGGGACTTTTTTCATGCAATTTAGACTTTTTTTTCTTGAAATTGTGAATTTGTAAATTTACTGGCCACTTTTATTAGGTACACCTCCTCAAATGCTTGTTAATGCAAATATTTAATCAGACCAATCATATAGCAGCAAAACGAGACAGTGTGGTCTAGATGATCTGCAGAAGTTCAAACAGAGCATCGGAATAGGGAAGAAAGGTGATTTAAGTGCCTTTAATGTTTAATGGTGTTAAAAAACTGCTGATCTATTGGAACACACAACCATGTCTAGGATTTACAGAAAATGGTCTGAAAAACAGAAAATATCCAGTAAGCAGTGGTTCTGTGGGCGAAAATGCCGTGACAATTGTCAGATGATACTGGCCAGACTAGTTCTAACTGATAGAAAGGCAAAAGTAACTCAAATAACCACTCGTTACAATCCAGATATTGTATGTAGAAGAGCATATTTGAACACACAACAATGTCAATCCTTAAAGGGTTACTCCACCCCAAAATATATATCTTTTTTTTGTCAATAATCACTTACCTCCATGTAGTTCCAAACCTGTAAAAGTTTTGTTCAGCACAGCACCCTTTAAAGCACAGCTACAGCAGCAGAAGACCTCACCGGGTGCCACTCTTGTCAGCTAAGAAAAGGAAACCGAGGCTGTAATTAACACAGGCTCACCAAAATTGAACAATTGAAGAATAGAAAAAGGTTGCCTGGTCTGATGAGTCTCGATTTCTGTTGTGACATTCGGAGGGTAGGATCAGATTTTGGCGTAAACAACATGAAAGCATGGATCCATCCTGCCTTGTATCAACGGTTTAGAATGTGGTGGTGTACTGACATAGGGTATTTTCTTGCCAAACTTTGGGTCCCTTAGTACCAATAATTAGACACCACAGCCTACCTGAGTATTATTGCTGACCATGTCCATCTTTGGCTACTACCAGCAGGATGAAGTGCCATGTCACAAAGCTCAAATAATCCCAAACTGGCTTCCTAAACATGACTAAGAGTTCACTATCCTAAAATGGCCTCCACAGTCACCAGATCTAAATCCAATAGAGCACCTTTGGGATGTGGTGGGACGGGAGATTCACATCATGGACGTGCAGCCGAAAAATCTGTAGCAACTGCGTGATGCTATCATGTAAATATGGACCAAAATCTCTGAGGTTTGTTTCCAGCACCTTGCTGAATCAATGACATTAAGAATTAAGGCAGTTCTGAAGGCAAAAAGGGTGTCCAACCTGGTACTAGCAAGGTGCATCTAATGAAGTGGCAAATTCTGACTCATAATTCTGTAAACTCGGAATTGCAATATGTTAACTTGCAGAGATTTAAACTCACAATTCTGAGGAAAGTCAGAATTGCAACTAAATGAACAGAGAAATCCTGCATGTGACGAGAGAGCAATTTTCACTAATCTATAACATGCATTTAAAATGTTCGTTTCATGCCAACTTTAACCTTAAGTATGTGTAATAATCAGTCGCTTGCCTTAGCAAACACCGTTAATAAGCATTACTCGTCTCTTGATTACCAATTAAAAGTATAACGTGGCGGTGATAAAAGGCGAGGTTTACTACATCAAATAATCTATGGAAAAAGTTTGGATTCCTATGGTGAAATTCCACAATCCTTTATATAAAAAAAATCAATTGAAATTGAGATGTATGACATATACTTTACTTGAGTTTCCTCTGCAGTCATGCTCCCTGCTCTCAGAGGAAGGACTTTGAAGTGCACAATCATTAGAAATGTCATTTGGCCTCATCGTTGCTGTTGATGAAAGACTGGCTTTTCTTCAGCCTCTGCCAAGCGTCTTCTTTGTCCGTCTTTCACTTCAATAGCTGTTTGCTTCAGCTTTTAATCTTCACCGTGGTCTTACTCTACAATCCCCTCTTTTCTCTCTCATACTCCAGGTTTCGGAGGCGGCAGATACATTCTGCAAAGCATCACAGGCGCCTATACAAAATAGAACAAAGGCTGCGATAAGAGACGGAGATTGTTGATTGTCCTGTTGGGTTGGAAAGTACAGTCAGACCAGGCTTTGATCTTCCAGGAGAACGGATTGGAAGCTGATGGAAGATGGTTCTTCGGTTAAGTCCACATAATAAGGTTCTGGTGTGAAAAAATGTTTTAGAAGGAAAAGTGTTGAACCATCCTGATAACTGATCAAGTGTAATTGTAGGTAAAGAAATATATCGTAAAAAATAATGATTTTCCGAAGTTACAAAGCCGTGAGATACGTTTTTAAAGAAACTACTTTTTCAGTCTTTCTACTTCAAAAATGTCACATTTAATTCAGTGTGTTACCTGACATTTATTTATATCTATTATATCTATATATCTATATATATATATAATTATTTACTAGCAATTTCTGAGTGATACTAGTTTCAAAGTAAAACCTAATAGATGTGGGAGACCATCCGTGGAAGGCGTTTATTTTCTTAAAGAAACTAATGGAAGTTTCTGTTATTATAGGTTGCAAATGTCACGCTTTTGTTTTGTTTTGCCCTGAGTTCTTCCTGTTTTTCCTTATATGGTCTTTTTCCTTTTCTTGTTTAGTTTATTGGTGTTTCCTCGTTTAGTTTAATTACGATTCTTTGCACCTGCGTTTGTAAATCATCCTGTGTATTTAGTTCTTGTTTGCTATGTTTTCCAGTGTGTTTCTTTGATTTATGTTCAAGCCTCTGTGTTGAATTGTCCCTGGTGTTTCGTCATTAAAGACTGTTATTTTGTTATGTCATGCCTCCTGCGTTCTCCCTGCTTCCACGTTATGTGACAGAACTAATTGAATTACTGCCACACTCGGTTTTTGACCGGGTGGGGGTCAAGTGCGAGAGTGAAAAGGAACTACCGCCAGCCTCCCTTTTATCAATCTTTTAACTGGGTTCAATCTAATCTTGGGGTATGGAATCGGTGGGTGGATTTGCTAAGGTAACTGTTGATTTCCAGAGATTAATCATTTGGAGAGGTATAGGTAACTAACAGAAACTTATTTTTATTATAGGTTACATGATGGTGGAGGATACAAAATTAAGAAAATAATCAGATTGATGCACACATATATCAAGGTAGTCCATCATCTTAGGGGCAGGGAGGGGAATCCAGGTCTGAGGTCTCTGCAACAAGTAGCAAGATGGCGGGGTTATGTGATGATGCCAGCAGCCCCCACTATGGCAGGTGGATGGCAGCTACATGGTAATGCCAGAAAGTGGTTGTTTGAGGACTTGGCGATCTTAAAAACCCACTATTTTATTGACCCACTAGTTAATTGGCTTTTATCTAAACTCACTCTTGTCTAACTATAAAAGTTATCTAAAGGACACATGATTTTGGTGAAAGGGATAAAATCAAGCAGGAAGCAAAGCTTTTTTTCTATGGATATTGAAAGTCTGTATACTAATATTGAAACAAGCGGTAGTAATGAAGTGTTTTGAAAATACCTTGATAAAAATAGACCAGAGACGGCAATTTAAGGCCATTGGAATTGAGTCTTATGAAGAATGACTTTGAGCTCGTTTAAAAATTCTACCTACAAGTCAAAAAAATAATAATAAAATTAAATAAACCTAAAGGAAGTTCATGTTGTTAGTTAATATTCTTCATTATTTATGAGTAATTACAATGTAATAACACCTTAAAATAAAGTTGAACCAAAACACTAAAAACTGAAATCGGTTGTACTACAAGTAAACTTAAGATATGATATCGCTAAATTACAGATCCCTAGAGTTAAGTATTACGAGAGAGACAACTAATTAAAAAAGCAGGTAACACTTTATTTAAAGTTGTCCTTGTTATACAAGTTACATGTTCTTACTGTTATACAACAATAAATGATGCATGATTACATACAAGTAACCCTAATCCTAACCCTAAACATATAGTAAGTACATGTAGTAATATTAATCAGTACTTAAATGAAAAAGTACACTGTAACAAGGACACCTTAAAATACAGTGTAAAAAATTAAATAAAAATGATGACTTGGAAAATAGTGCACAGTTATAGACCAGTTTTATGATACATTTTAGGTGTTTTTTGAGCATTTTGGTGTTTACAGCTTCTATTGAAATGCACTGTATGGAAAAGAGAAGCTGAGAAATTCAACTAAACATCTACATTTTTGTTGTCACTTTTTCGTCGCAAAAATGAAAGTTTGCTGAAAATTCTCACCCTGAAGCCATCCAAGACGCAGATGAGTTTGTTTCTTCATCAGATTTGGAGAAATGTAGCATTAAATTACTTTCTCACCAATGCATCCTTTGCAGAGAATGGGTGCCGTCGGAATGAGAGTCCAAACAGCTGATAATGACATCAGAAAGACAAATCCCGTTGAGACATGCATGAGACATGAGACAAGTGTTTAATTATCTTGAATATATGAAAACCATGTCAAACCATACGCCTCCTCAAACTGGGGACTCCTTCATAGGGCAAAACTTACATTCAAACCAGAAGAGCTCAAGTTCCCCAACAAAAAGCAATAACAACATTCATCACTGACAGCAATCCTGCAGGTGGTGTGCTAGCAAAAATGGTAGCATTGCTAATGAGCTAGCGACAGATCTGTAACAGGGTCCCCTGTGATGCCTGGATGTCCAGACCTGCATTCATATAGATTACCTTCAAAGCCTCTGTTGTGGGTCAAAGGAAAGAAGTCATCTGTAAAACATGACAGAGTTAGTAATGACCTGCTTAGATCAACATCAGGAAAAAGGATCATGTGACATTGAAGACTGGAGTAATGATGCTGAAATTCAGCTTGACATCACAGGAATACATTGTAATTTAAAATATATTATAAATAGAAAACAGTTATTTTTAATTGTAATAATATGTCCCAATATTACTGTTTTTACTGTATTTTAATCAAATAAATGCAGCCTTGGTGAGCAAAAAATACTATATATATATATATATATATAAACATCTTATAGACCCCAAACTTTTGAATGGTAGTTTATAGTTTTGCAGCAAAGTTTAATTTGAAAAAATGAGGTGACTGATATTTCAGTATTGTTGCCACACACTAGAAATACGTTCTGTATTGTCTCTAGAAATTCTCTTTTTTTTCTCTCTCTCTCTCTCTCTCTCTCTCTCTCTCTCTCTCTCTCTCTTTTGTCCTCCATCAGCCTTCATCTGAACATTACAATGTTTTTAAGGAGTGCTTGAAGGTAATTCAAGGTAGGTCAGTGTGATTAAACCAATACATGCTCTTAATTAGCAAATTGATTAGTACTCCTATCTGGTCTAAATGGCAGGACACAATTCTTCAAGTCTCACTCGCAAGGAAGCACTAACTGATCAGCATTAAAGGGGGTCATCCATGAAAAAAAATCATTGATGTTTAAAATTAAAAAATATATATATTGTTTTTTGATCCTGTCAAAAACTAATGTGCCACAAACGGGCTTTTATAGAAGGATGAAGCAGTACAAACTATACTGGATAAATAATTTTGCAAACAGTTACGTTAGCCAATCATAACAGAGACTGTTTATATGAGTCTTAAAGGAATAGCTCACCCATAAATGAAAATGTGCTGAAAATGTACTCCCCTTCAGGTTATCCAAGATGTAGATGAGTTTGTTTCTTCATCAGATTTGGAGAAATGTAGCATTACATCACTTGCTCACCAATAGATAATCTGCAGTTAATGGGTGCCGTCAGAATGAGAATCCAAACAGCTGATACAAAAATCACAAGTAATGCACACCACTCCAGTCCATCAGTTATTGTCTCGAGAAGCAAAAAGCTGCATGTTTGCAAGAAATAAATGAATATGTTTTACCTTTAAACTGTTGATTCTTGCCAAAACATGAGTCCTTTATCCATTTTTCACTGGAAGTAAGCATGGACAGTTTAAAGTTAAAACATTTTCCTGGATTTGTTTCTTACAAAACACAGCTTTTCACTTCATGGGATTTTTACTGATGAGGAATATATATGACCTCTTTAAATTCAGAGTATATAGTTTACATAATAGTCATGTCTCAGTAATATAATTGAATGTGAACATAGACTTCTCCAGCTGTTCTTGAGATTGCAGCAAAAAAGGAAATTAAAAAAATAATATGATTACTAGAAGTTCCATGAAGGCCCCCGCGAGAGTTTAATTGGCTTTTTTTTGTGACCGCAGCATCTCTCATTAAATTCCCCTCAGTGCATATTTGACTGCGTACAGTCTTGAAATGAACCTCCTTTCTGCTCCAAAACTTTCTGTACATATGAGAAAGTCAGTGACACTAATTAGTTTGATCTTAGACTAAATCATTATGATCAATGGTGGTTCTCTTAAAATGGTTCACTTCCTAGGATGAGGCTTAATTTGTTTCTGATAAACCACATGTTACAGTCCGATTGAAGTGCAGTGTTATATTTCTGAATGTGCTTTGGGTTCTTGACAGATGCAATAAAAAGTGATATACTGTTGCACATTAGTTTACATCAAATAAGCAGTTCTTCTTTGTGTATACATTTAGACGAGTCATCCGATCCTAAAACAAATAGTTTACCCAAAACATGAAAACTCTCATGTGTACTTATGCATTCCATTCCCATTCATCTGGACAAAACATTTAAAACATAATTAAATTTATAATTTATAATAAAAAAATAAATCAATATATATATATATATATATATATATATAATATAAAATATATATATATATCAACTGAAATTAAATGTATTATACTGGTGTAATAAATCAGTGGGCAGAGGCAGATCCATATGCAACAAAATTTATTTAACAGAAAAGTCAGTAAACGGTAACTCAGGATGAATGATGATTGGTAGAGGCGTGCGTAGAATCAGGCAGGGGTTCGTGGGCTGGCAGCGAGCATTCAGTATCCAGAGACAGGCTTCGGTCGAGGCAGGTGGGCAGAGAATCAGAATCCGTAACGGGCTGGAGGTCGTAGGGCAGGCTGCAGACAGATAGACAATGTAAGTTCAGCGTGGGTCAGTGATAACAGGTAGACTGAGTAGAAGGAAAACGCTCGGACATGCACACGTGGGAGAGAGGCAATACTTCGCAAAGCCTACATGGTGATGGAGCAGATAAAGGCTTGGTAATGATCTCTGATAACAGAACAGGTGAAGGCAATCACTGCGCAAAATGGAGCATACTAAGGGAAGTATACATTGCGCTAGAACTCGGGAGAGGGCGCCTCGTGATTGAGAGATGGAGGGATCCGGGAAACTGGAAGCCGTAACAACTGGTTAATACATTACCTTTGGAAGCCCTAAAATACTAAAATTAAATAAAGATTAAACTAAAAACTTGAGAACTACAATAATAAAATAAATTGAAAAGAACAACTCTTATTGATATATAAAATCGAAATAACCCAAACTTATAGCAAATCATAACTATTTTACATTTTGGCGAGTTGGTAGCTAATTCATATGATATCTACAATATCATTTGATGTTTCTATACTATCTGCGTTTGATGGTTAAATTTGAGAATGGACCTTCATGCATGACATTATTGTCACAAAATTGCCACCTCATAAAATACTTACGTTTGCCCATGAGACTGCACTGAAATAAACTACATTTAACTAAACTAAAATACAATGCAATGAAGAAAAACAATTGTACACAAATTTAGTTTAAGTATATATTATGTATTGTATATTATAAATATTTACAACCCTTCTGAAGCAAGCATAAAAACGTTTTTAATGAATTTATTTGTTTATATCCGTTAACATCATTCACTTTGGCAGGCCTAAAATGCTACAACTGAATAACAATTAAATAAACTAAAACTACAAATATGAAACAAAATAAAAAAGACACAAACTGTAGATAAAATAAAAGTGAACAATTTTTACTATCTCATTTGTATGTTTTCATATGATCTGCTTACGACCCAGACCCACTAATGGTTATGTTTAAGGGGGATCGTCATGCTTACTACTTA
Organism: Ptychobarbus kaznakovi; assembly: GCA_027422405.1. Taxonomy (NCBI): domain Eukaryota; kingdom Metazoa; phylum Chordata; class Actinopteri; order Cypriniformes; family Cyprinidae; genus Ptychobarbus; species Ptychobarbus kaznakovi. The sequence goes on from CM049815.1 coordinate 15,526,529, forward strand.
GCAAATTCATGTTATGTGAATATTATTTATATGTATAGTACATTATAAAACATTAACAACCAGTCTGCTGTAAGTATACAAATATTTATTTTAAATGCTATAAGTTAACATTAATTGTGACAGTCCTAAAATAACAAAACTAAATAAAAATGAAATAAAACTAGAAAACCAAAACTACAAAAATAAACCTAAATGTAATATACCATAGATAAATACAATAGAAATTTCATGTCTTGGTGACTAATTTGTATGAATTTGTATAATCTCATTTTCACATTTCAGTATGATCTGCTTACGCTCCAGTGATGTTTATGTTCAGGGGTAGATCTTCATTCTTACTTATTTTTCTAATATATATACAGTATATATATATATATATATATATATATATATATATATTAAATATATATCATATGAACTAATAAACTAAATGAAACACTGTAAAATGTAGTAACTAATGCAAATCAACAGCACTATCTTTGGGCGTAATTTTTTCAGTTTCCGTGCCGCTTGTGTTGAGAGGTGCACTCTCACAGGACTATTCTGCTCCAAAACAAATGAAAAGCCTCGGTCTCTTTATTACTGCTGTATGATCCAGAGATTGAACTTTAGGGCTGATGTTCAAGCATTAAATGATGGTCTCCTTCCTGAGTTGTGCTGAAGCAGCACTGGCTATCCATCAGAGATGTGGGGAGGTGGTCTCTCCCCTCAACACTATTAGAAATGTTCAGTTTCAGCATTCTTGATATGTCACTATAACCAGGTTAAAGTGATATATTAGTTAGAGATAATGCATAGAAATGTTGGGAGGTAACTGAATAAAAGCAGCAGTGCTACTAAATTAAAGGGACAGATCACCTCTAAAATCCCTGGTATTTTTGAAGAACATTGGGGACCAAACAACATTGGACTCCACTGACTTCCACTGTGCAGGGAAAAAAACGAAATGAAATAAAACAATTATTTTGGAATAATGGCAAATATATGAATATTTATTTAAAATGTATTTATTTGAATATTTATTAATTCCATAACTAATCTTAATTAAAGTGTTGGTCTCCCAACACAATAAAAAACAAAAAATGTATTATTTTATGTTTGAAAATTAAGAAATTTAGAAATAAAAATGTTTTAAGTATTTTTTTATTATTTTGTTGTTGTTGTTGTTGTTGTTTTTCGATAAATAGCATACTTACAAAAACATTAAATAAATTGTATTTTAATTATACTATTAAATGAAAAACAACAAAAACGACAACAATTAAAAAAAAATACTTAACACGTTTTTTATTTCTAAATTTCTTAATTTTCAAACATAAAATAATAAAGTTTTTATTATCATAATAATAATAAGATATATTTAATGTTTAATATTATTATTGTTGTCTATTTTTATAATAGTATTTAAAACAGAAATATATTGCTTACTTTACTATACAATAGATTTTTTGTTATAATTTATTTGTCAAAGACAGAACAGCCCTAAAAATAAAAACATTATAATAAAATAAAATAAAAGCAGGGCAAATCTGACGCTCTTTTTTAAACAAAATGAATAAATAAAGAAATACATATTAGTATCGTAATTTTACTGTTATTGAGCATCTGTGGGGTACATTTCACTTCTGATTATACATCTGATTTTACATTTCACTTCTGATTATACCCTGTATAATTTATTATGTGAATAAAGAAACTTGAACCTTGTATTGTCAAGAGGAAAATGAGAAACAAGAGACCAAAAAATGCAGATGAGCTGAAGGCCACTGTCAAAGAAACCTGGGCTTCCATACCACCTCAGCAGTGCCACAAACTGATCACCTCCATGCCACGCCGAATTGAGGCAGTAATTAAAGCAAAAGGAGCCCCTACCAAGTATTGAGTACATATACAGTAAATTAACATACTTTCCAGAAGGCCAACAATTCACTAAAAATGTTTTTTTTTTTTTATTGGTCTTATGAAGTATTCTAATTTGTTGAGATAGTGAATTGGTGCGTTTTTGTTAAATGTGAGCCAAAATCATGACTATTAAAAGAACCAAAGACTTAAACTACTTCAGTCTGTGTGCATTGAATTTATTTAATACACGAGTTTCACAATTTGAGTTGAATTACTGAAATAAATGAACTTTTCCACAACATTCTAATTTATTGAAATGCACCTGTACTTGTAGGAAATGGGAAGGTATGCATATAGGTCATATGCTTTATCATTCAAAGTCTAAGGTTTTTGGGAGCACAAAAGGGACGTGGTTCTTAGAAATGTAAAAGTCCTAAGGTATCAGTTTTGGATTCCAGATGGACGCTCATATCTCCAGAGACTGAGGCGAATACATGTCATGCTCCAGTTTTAGGGCACTTTTTTTCTACACTCCAGTGGCTTCCGTCATTTTTGTTTCTCAATTTAATTTCAGGCCTCAACGAAAACCAATGACTTTCTAAATACCCTTGGTGTCTCCTCAGCTCTGTAGCAATGTGATATGTATTTAACAAAGCATCTGGCGGAGAGCCTTTCCACCTCCTTGTGTGCTTTCTCGGAAAAAGACAGAAGTGACGATGAGAAAAGTCGCTGATGGATGTTGAAGAGGCCATTTCAAATGCTTAAAAAATAAATAACATACTTTCACTGGTTTGCTGAGTCTCAGGACATTTTTTTTAATGTCAAATATGACATTCATCCAAACAGCAAGGGAAAAAAGGCATGACATGTCAGATGTTCATGACTAGACAGAACCAGATGTATTAATTAATAATTTATTTTTTATTCTTCACTAGACTATGAAACATCTAAGTCATTAGTCAAGCAACCATATTTGATGAATGTGTGGCAGGAGCTGTCTGAGTAAATTTATTTTTAATTAACAAATCATCCACTTGTTGTCCAGAAAGGGATGAAAATAAGTGACTGCAAACTGCCATAATCATAATGCTATCAAAATGATATGGTATGATATAATATAATAATGAGAATCAGGCCAATTTAACGTTTTAGCACTCTTAAAAATTAGAGGGGGGGGGGGGGTGTCAATGAACAATAAATAAAGTCATGAAATGTTTTACTTTGATGTATTTATATATTTAGGAACAACAATGTTTATTATTATTATTTATATATTATATTACTGTCACAAACAGAGTCAGGAAATACAGGTAAGTGATACAACAGGATGGTTTATTGACTGATAATGCAGATCTGTGGAAGAAAAGGTTAGTATCTTGATGCTTGCAGAAGAAAATATTTGAAATGTATGTGTTTAAGAGCAATGAAAGGGAGAGTGAAAATGAAATAAAAGTTTATATTTGGTTACTTAGCTGCGAAATAAGTGGTCTATCAAAAAAAATATGAAAAAAGCATCCTTAAATAAATAAGAATCGCGGAAAAAAAAACATATATATAGGAGAAAAAAGGTAAAGATATGCAGAGAGAGAGAGAGGGGAGGAGAGAGAGAAGAAAGAGAGAGACAGACAGACAGACAGACAGACAGACAGAAGACAGAGAGAGAGATGGGTCTGGTGGAGAGAGCGACAGAGAGAGAGGAGAGCGAGAGAGGAGAGGAGAGAGAGAGAGAGAGGAGAGAGAGAAGAGAGAGAAAGAAGGATAGAGAGAGAGAGAAGGGAGTGTGATGAATGAACTGTAGGTGATTGTGTGGCACTGCAATAACATTTATAATATAATAAATTTTATTTTTCAATTTGTTTATTTATATATTTAAGTTATTTAGTTCTCTAAAAACATTTACTACAAAAAATGTATGGTTTAAGGAGAGTGAAATGAAATAAAAGATTTGGACATATGAAGAGAAAAAGAGAGAGAGAGACAGCACCCAAATTATAGAGAGAGAGACAGAGAAGAGAGAGAGAGAGAGAGAGAACTTTTAAATCAGATTAATAAAGATACAAAGCCATGAAAGCCATTATGATACTATAATATTTTTTCATACTTTGTCAATTTCTGTTGCTTAACCGACATGTTCACGGTAAACTGCTATAAAATCATGCATAAAGATTCTCTAAGCACTATAATTTTATGTATTACAGGAAAACTATGCAGGTCTGAAACAATTTGAGGGTAAGTAAATAATGACAGAACTTTTATTTTGGAATGAACTATTTCTTGGAGAGGAGGAGAAGAACGCAAACACCAGTCATTTATGTCTCTGCGGTCCACATCTAAAAAGAGCAAAGGTCAGATGAAATGCATTGCCATACCAACAATTGCTTTTCTCCTCAAGTGGCGTCCATCGTCTGGTTGCCCCTCTTAGGGTCCACTTCACACTTGTCTTTGTCCAATTGATCTTGGACCACATGCAAGTACCTCAGGAACGCCTGTGTGTCAATGTGCTTGGATTCCCATCCACTGCTGGAAGTATCCGCGTGACAGCGCAGCGACCTGAGCTCTCTGTGCTATTACAGTAGGAGACAGGACTGGAAAATAAGTGTCTAAAAATATTGGTGTTGAGGCATGCATGGCTAAAGATATTTACAGCCAAGTTAATTACCTTTTTGGAGGTAATCGGTGAGATCTGAAGAAGCAGATATAATGGCAATAGGTGAAGCAGACTTTAATTAAAAATAAATTTAATTAAGACTGTCAAAGAAGTGTAATAATTTATCCAACTCTCTATTGGTTTGAAGACAAAGTATTTCTTATTGCAATATTTGCATTGTTAACACAACATCTTGTTTTTAAAAGACTTCAATGACTAACAAAGGGGTAAAAATGCTATCCTGGAGTAATGTTGTAGCAAAAATAATAATAATAATGATAATAATAATAATAAATAATGTTTAGTTTTTTGTTAGTAATTTTAGGTGTTATATTTTGAAATATGGGTTTAATTTTTATTGGCGTTACGATTCAAATGTGTTACTATAAATTGACCATCATATTGCGTAATAAGCCACTCAAAGCTGTTCATTACCATGATTTTATGACCGTTTTTTTTAACCCATGCTCAAATCATTAGCACACATTGTCACAATACTTGTTGTTTATTTTAAACTTCACTGTCACTCACTACAAGTTAAACCATAGAAACTCAAATAAACAACTTAAAATCTATGAAATAAGATTTCTTTTTCACCAAGCTATTTGTTATTATCTCATCAAAGTTAGCGGCGCGCAGAGCAGCTAGCATCATTATGGCCGAAATTGTGTCAATAAGTGTGGACTCTTCCTATCTTTGGTGAAATATGCTCAAACTTTAGAAGCCTTGGGGAGTTTATCCCCTTTCACCGAGTTAGAGGAGTGTGAAATTGTGTCTCAGAGGTTTAGAAAGAAGAAAAAGGCATCTACAAAAAGCAATTAATAACACATAAATTGGAAAGTGTACAACTGTCCAGCAAACATGAAACATGAAAAAGGTGTAAAAGTAGATGAAAGACTGAGGTTAAAAGTTCAAGTCTATATTAAAATCCAAATTAACCCATTTACTTGCTTAAAAAATTACAAAACTTACTCTACTTGTTGTCACCAAGGCCAAGTCGATTACACAACACCAAATGTAACTGCAAAAATAATCAGTGTGTTTCAAACAGGTTTCCTCAAACACTCCCATCTACCATTGGTCAAATAAACACACAGCCACGCCCCCCAAGTTAAGACATTGGTTGAGCCAGTGTTGCTGTCGTCAGGCAGATTAAGAGGCCCACCAGAGAACACAGAGCAATGTTTTGAAAGCACCATAGTGTTTACACTGTGTTGAACAACAAATGACTTACTTGTAGTTGTCTCTGGATTATAAGCTGAGGTAAAGTATTTTAACATCGAGTTAATTACACACTTAACATTTAAGGTAGATAAAGAGTCATTTTGTTTGATACAACATGCCTTGAGCCAATAATTGTTCAGGTTGATTGAAAAGTATGTTGCTTGTAACTGGTTGTAAAGATTTTAAAGCAAGTTCCTTGTGAAGCATCCCCTATAGAGTTTGAGTTGGACACCATGTTAACTACTTAATGTTAATAAATTTAGCAACTGTACGGCAATGAACCAAACTGACATTTCTGCATAATGTATACACTTGTAATTGCTCGACATGTCTATTTTTGTGTTGTCAGCCCCCAGTTTTGGGTCAGATGGTACACAGCTGTTTTTCTGCATTGTTTCCAACATCTGCTGTTATCTCATTAGCAAATGTAATTGTGACAGTAGTCACTATAGCACCCTCTAATTATCAGTGCCTGTGACAAACTATTTAAAAATATGGGCTTTGTTACAGAAAGATCATTATTTTAGATTATTGTTGTGTAATGGAGCATTTAAGTATTTAACTGCATGACAATGTGCCCAATTTTAAAATGGAAGAAACTGATTTGACGTTCTGTCCTGTGGATCTAATAGTCTTTGGCTTTATTATGGATATTTTGGCATTCTGACTTCACAGAGAATTAATCAGATGGAAATTAAATCCTTCAGTGTTAAATGTGCTTTTACCAAACTAAAATTATTTAATTTAATTCTGTGGGATTAACTGTTGTAATCAAGGAGTTGTAATATACATGGCAAAACCCATTTGTTAGTAGTCCCAAGACTCTAAACAATTAGGTTCTGGTAAAACATTTACCATAATATAATGGTTTAATGATGCCAAAATTAACCAGCCAGGTGTTGGTCCCCCTGTGGGGTGATTTTTGTAGATTCCAAATAAATAAATAAATACAAATGAATGAATTAAATTACATTTAAATTAAATTCATAAATAAGTAATAATAAAGTAATACAATAAAAATATATTATTTATCAAATCTTTAATTATCAGTGGCCAATATATGAATTGCTAACAGACAAAGGGAGATATTTTGAAGAAATTTAATTAAGCTGTATTCCAACCCAGGATCATTGGGGAAAAAGTTACTGTGGCATATATATATTTTTTTTTTTTACTATAGGTCCAAGCTGTATGTCTGAATTATAAATTAATACATCTTAGCATCCATCATACTTTGCATAGTGCAAAAGCAAAGTGGGGAAAACATGTATATGTTTTATCTTGTTTGAATTGTTTTATATTGTTTGAATATATGGCAATCTTTGAATGGCAGTCAATGTAAAAAGTGTAGTTACATTGTCTACAAGAAGTGGGCTAAATCGACAAACCTAGACTTCAGCTGAGTTTGAAATCGCATCATTCCCTATATATTAGGCGAAAAATTGTATGTGAGAAGAGTAGTATATACAGTACATATTTACGAATTCAGTCTCCATATAACACCTCCATATAATCTTATATCTCCATATAATATAAAATTATTTACATAATCTTCTGGAAAGATTTGAAAATGCACATCCAATAGACACTTTATTATCCCATGAGGCCGCAGGAGAAATTTTGTGAATAACAGTGAAGTGACGTGAACTGATGCTGGTAGGTCACATGACAATGACAACATAACAAATGTAGTGTGTCCAGATTATGGTCATACTTTACACATTCATACTATATAGAACATATAATATTAAACAGAACATATTTCTTACATAAAGCAGCGATATCACCCTGCAGCCCAAGACTGGTTGCCCACTGAAGCTAAGCAGGGTTGAGCCTGGTCAGTACCTGGATGGGAGACCTCCTGGGAAAACTAGGTTGCTGTTGGAAGAGGCGTTAGTGAGGCCAGTAGGGGATTCTCACCCTGCAGTCTGTGTGGGTCCTAATGCCCCAGTGTAGTGACGGAGACACTATACTGTAAAAAGCACTGTCCTTCGGATGAGACTTTAAACCGACTCTGTGGTCATTAAAAATCCCAGGATGTCCTTCGAAAAATAGTAGAGGTGTAACCCCGGCATCCTGTCCAAATGTCCCCATTGGCCTCTGGCCTAATCATCCCCATACACTGATTGGCTTCATCACTCTGTCTCATCTCCACCAATAAGCTGGTGTTTGGTGGGCATTCTAGTGCAATATGACTGCCGTCGCATCATCCAGGTGGATGCTGCACATTGGTGGTGGTTGAGGAGACCCCCCCCCCCTCTCTATGTAAAGCAATTTGAGTAACCAACACAGCGCTATATAAAATTTAACAAATTATTACAGAAATTCCTATGAGTCTTGATTGTTCAAATGAGAAATAGGTAGACCCTACCCCAAACTCACACCATTGGAGTTATTTCCAAGCTTTCTGATTGGCTAACGGATACTTTTCTGCAGTTTACAGGCTCTAGGATTGATACCTACACAAGTGTTATTTCTCAGGACAACTAACTCTGTGCTATCTATCAGGTAGTAGGGACATTTTATGCATGGTATTAAAAAAAATGCTTACAGCAACTTTTAAGCAAACTTTCCTCCAACATGTTTTTTTTTTCATGTCTTTTGTAGAGTAATAAGTCAAGCCGTGAGCAGCCTTTGAGGATGAAACTGTTTGAATAATTTCACCCCCTGTGCTTTCACAAGCAATGCCATGGAGGACTTTTACTATAAACAGGAAGGCTGCATCTGCAGCAGCACGCCACATAACCCATCTGGCTTGTCCATAGAGCCCTATACAAAGAGACACCACCTGGTCTACAAAGTGTCTATTCAAGAGTATAAAACCTTGACATCACCCCCAGCACATACAATAAAAACAGCCATGTTTTCAATTGAACCATTAATCGATGCAGACTTCTTTGAACCACCATTAAGGCCATCTAAATGTACATTTGATGTCTTTATCTTAGTAGGATTCTTTGTCGATGCCAAGAACTGAAGGCTTTCCTGAGGTCTTTTTACAGATCCAGCTGTTCTGGGGGTCGAATGAGGAGGAGGGAAAGCATAAGATATGTCGAAAACAATCAGTAATTATCACATTGAAAATTTATCTTTTCACTGTAAATGTCTCATTGATGGATACAGTTTTAATCGTTCAATAAAGTTGCCCATCTGTGCAGAGAGTGCACTAAATTGCTAAGTGCTGGGAAAGTAATGGTATTTGTGTTGCTGCATGAAGAGAAAGCATCATAAGCAATATTGATCACCAAACAGGAACTCATAGACCAACGTCTATGTCGATCTAAACCAAATTATCACAGCCTTAGCCTTTATGTTCTCACCAAACCAGCTCTAAGGCTAACTTTGAAGCTGCTTTAATTAGTGGTTAGAGCCATTCATTATAAAGCTTTGTTGTTTTAGTCATAGTGGCATTTTTGACTAATCCATTAAAAGCCTATTTGACCAACAGTGCCATTTTGAGTTAGAATAAATGAGAATGAATCAGAATGAGCTTTATTGCCAGGTATGTTTACACATACGAGGAATTTGTTATAGTGACAGAAGCTCCAAGGTGCAACAAAAATGACAGCAAAAGAACAGAACACAAATAATAAAAGACAAGAGAATAATATAACAATAAAAGTAAATATAATATACAAATAGGCAATGTACAAAAAAAGCAAAAACTATATACAATATAGACAATTATGTATGTACAGGTATGAAATGTGCATCTTTGAAATTAAAATAAGTATGTGTAATGAATAAATCAATAATTTATATTAGTGTTGTGTGTTCAACGTTTATTGTCAAGTGTTCATGAGATGGATTGCCTGAGGGAAGAAACTGTTCCTGGTGCTCAGAGCTCTGTAGCATCAACCAGATGGCAACAGTTCAAAGAGGGAGTGTGCTGTATGTGAGGGGTCCAGAGTGATTTTGTCAGCCCTTTTGCTCACTCTGGATGAGTAGAGTTCTTGGAGGGTGGGGAGGATTGTACCAATGATTCTCTCAGCAGTCCAGACTACTCGCCGTAGTCTTCTAAGATCAGATTTGGTAGCTGAGCTGAACCAGACAGTTATTGATGTGCAGAGGACGGATTCAATGATGGCAGAGTAGAACTGTTTCAGTAGCTACTGTGACAGGTTGAACTTCCTCAGCTGGTGAAGGAAGTACAACCTCTGCTGGGCCTTTTTACAATGGAGTCTATGTGATTGTCCAACTTCAGGTCCTGGGAGATGGTGGTGTCCAGGAACCTGAATGACTCTACTGCAGTCACAGTGCTGTTCATGATGGTGAGTGGGGGAGAGCATGTTTCTCCGGAAGTCCACGATCATCTCCCCAGTTTTGAGTGTGTTTAACTCCAGGTTGTTAAGACTGCACTAGACTGACAGCTCCTTAACCTCCTGTCTGTAAGCAGACTCGTCAACTGGCCTGGATGAGGCCGATGACTGTGGTGTCATCTGCAAACTTCAGGAGCTTGACAGAGGGGTCTTTAGATGTGCAGTCTTTGGAGAAGAGCAGAGGGGAGAGAACACAGCCCTGAGGAGCTCCAGTGCTGATTGTACGGGTGCTGGATGAGAATTTTCCCAGCTTCACTACCTGCTGCCTGTCTGTCAGGAAGCTGGTGACCCACTGACAGACAGAGGTGGGCACGGAGAGCAGATTTAATTTGGGCTGGAGGAGTGATGGGATGATGGTGTTAAAAGCGTAGCTGAAGTCTACAAACAGGGTCCTCACATAAGTCCCTGGTCTGTCCAGATGCTGCAGGATGTCCATTGCAGCCAAAAATAGCAAAATTATAAATTGGGGAAAAAAAATGTCTGTGGTGTTATTTCTGTAAAAATTATACTTTATTGCTTCTTGCACTTTTGCAACATTTCAAATGTACAGCGAGAAGTTCTAAAACATCTTCAGTTTTATTTGAAACATGAATCTGGCAACATTTTATTACAGTGGTTGTTGTACATATTCGGACAGTTCGGAAATTAAATGGGTAATGATCAATCACATTTAAAATACAATGTAACACCCACACTACTCCCTACCCTAAACCCAAATCAGAATCAGAATGAGCTTTTATTATATTATATAGCTTTTAAAGCTTTTAGTCTCATAAGGTTCAAGTTCACAGAGACAACAACAAAACACAGACAATAAAAACAGGATGAGAATAAAAAATACACATGTAAATACAAATACAAAAAAATTAAAATAATTTGAAACAAATGATTTAATGTACAGTTGTGCTATATATACTCTAGGGGCAGTCGTGGCCTAATGGATAGAGCATTGGACTTGTAACCCGAGGTTGTGTCTTACTATTTTTTTCAGATCCTCAGAGAGTTCTTTGCCATGAGGTACCATGTTGAACTTCCAGTGACCCGTGTGAGAGATTGAGACCAATAACACCAAATTTAATAAACATGCTCCCCATTCACACCTGAGACCTTGTAACACTAACGAATCACATGACACCGGGAAGAGAAATGGCTAATTGGGCCAAATTTGGACATTTTCACTTAGGGGTGTACTCACTTTTGTGGCCAGTGGTTTAGACATTAATGACTGTGTGTTGAGTTATTTTGAGGAGACAGCAAATGTACACTGTTATACAAGCTGTACACTCACTACTTTACATTGTAACAAAGTGTCATTTCTTCAGTGTTGTGACATGAAAAGATATAATAAAATATTTACAAAAATGTGAGGGGTGTACTCACTTCTGTGAGATACTGCAAACACACACACACACACACACACACACACTCGTATGTATTTAATTATTTTTTTAATTACATTTGTAATTATTTAATATTATTAAAAGTAATATGTTGATGAGGAATGGTTGCCTTTTCTTTACCATTATTAGTGAAAATGGAACACCTTTTCATAAGATGTTTCACATTAAAGTATTTCGGGACCTTCATGAAAGTACATGGTGGAATTCGACAAGGCGCTTCAGTAAGTTGGTGACAAGTGACAGTAGGCCCAGTCCAAGTCAGTCTATAATCAGTCTATAAAATAACAAAAATGCATTCAGCCCCAATACTATCACAAACCAAATTTGCCATGACTACTTTTGGCCACAGAATGTATAGTTGCAACATCTATAAGACATCTTGACCCCTTTGTCCAGTCTAGTTGCTCTTTGTTGTGAAGGACTAAACACATCAGAATCTCTGAAGGTTACTCAACAAAATTGAACACCGGTTGTATTGTGAGCAGTAGAGAAACCTTTCTCAAAAAGGTTGGTAAAAGGAACCACATAGCTCTTCCATCTTATCCTGTTGAACAAAAGATCTTTAGGTATTTAATTTGACATCAAGACAAAGATGTCTGGGTTTCCCTTGGGTTAGCCTCTAGTAGAAAGTACTTGACGTCTTGAAGTTCATCTAACGACAAAAGTTGCCTGATTGTCTTTGATGACAGAATCAAACATCATATACATTTCCTGATTTAAGGAAGCAGATATGTTACTTGCCTTGGTGTCAATGACAAAAAGTTTCTTTTTCAAAGCTGTAATTTTATCATTCACAACAAAGATGTGAAAGAGAGACCCCTATAATGAGAAAGTGAGAATATTTCAACCAGGGCTAGACTGGGACAAAAAATCGGCCCTGGCATTTTTTTGGTCCAGGCGGCCCACCACCACTTCGAACTATATATAAATATATATTCAAGAAAACAGAACCGGCCCGATTGTGCGTCGGCCCACCGGGAAAATGCCCGGTATGCCAGATTACCAGTCCAGCCCTGATTTCAACCCAACTTGGTTCATTTTGTCTGCTGGATTACAAATAGACCTGCCAAGGGTAGCACGCACGCATGCACGCACGCACGCACGCAGGCAGGCAGCAGGCAGGCAGGCAGGCAGGCACGCAGGCAGGCAGGCAGGCAGGCAGGCACGCACGCACACAAAATAAACAAATAATCTGTACCTTGGAGTGTTGTTTATAAAATTAAAAACATTCCCCATGATAACCATCTGACATTGTAATATAACAAGCATTGCACATGTTCACTGTCCGCTTTATATCATGTGGAAAAGATGTGATTATTTTGGTCAAGATTTGGATTAATTTACAGCTTTGACAGCTTGAGTCCTGCACAGATTTTACATCCTCAAGCATTTCTTGCCTCCAAGACAAGGCCTCAAATTAAATAAATTTTTCCCTGTGGTTGACATTGCTAGTATCTTTTCAAGAACAGAAACATTTTTTATTTTGAATCATCATGCAACTTCACCATAAATAAGCTAGTTGTGGGATCTGTCAAGTTCAGCTTGTTTAATTGTTGTAAAATGCATACTTTCAGTGAGCAACATGTAATATTTCCTGCCCTTTCAATCACTCTCTGAGTTAATATAACATTTCATAGTGGCATTTTTTGCTAAAAATGTTGATTGTTTATAATCCATTTAAGCTTTAGAAAAGTAGAAGTAGCACAGTTACATATAGGGGACTTGAGTTATTTCTTTCTGTGTCCTTTGAACAAAATGAACGGGCTAGACTTGCAAGGACACAATTCCGGGTTAAGCACTGCCACAGATGTGCCGTGTTCAAACTGTAATTGGCCAAACACAACATGGCCTTTGTGCTTCCACTGTTCCTTTGACTCTCATTTTTAAACTGAATTTACTTAAGGTTTAAGTAAATTTACAAGAGTTACTACCTTGTCTCCATATTCCAGTCTTCACTTCAACTATAAGTAATTTAGCAAGTGCATATCAAGTCCCCATTACTCTACCATCCCTAGCCTAACAGTCTACTAATACGCTAGTGAGAGTTAGTTGCAAAGTTACTGATACATGTTTAAAGTTGAACAAATAAAGTATAACATTGAATGTTCTGTCCTCAAATTTGATTCCAAAGTTTGATTAAACAACTACATAGTCCATTTTCTATTCCCACTTTATATAAAGACAGATTATTATCCCTGTATTTGCAAAGCTCATTGAAAAAAATGAATGTTATATAATATATATATAGAGGTGGGCATAGATTAATTTTTTTAAATCTAGATTAATCAGAATTAATTTTGGAATTAATCTAGATTAATCTAGATTAAAATGGCTCATTTGAATTCTGCCGAAGGCATTCAGAATATGTGTGTTACCCCAATAATGACTAAAAGTAAGTCTTTGAGAACGGGTTTCTCAGCCAGGTGGCGCATTAGACCAGGGGCTCATTTTCATCTCTGTTTCCAAAATACATCACAAACTTTAATCTCTTCCCGTCCCAATCCCATGAAAAAACTGGGGAAAATCCGATCCCCGTTCCACGGCCCAAGGAAGAATGACTCCCATTCCCTCCCACTCCCGTGTTGTTGTTTTTTTGTCGATAACTGTCAATTACAGTAAAAATATAGTACAGATCACAGCGTGCCCACCTTATTAGTTTGAATAACAACCCAAAATGACGTTTTTGTTTATGATATTGAACTGAAAGCCATCTAATTATGCACAGTGTTGCATAGATTAAATTTCATGTTAAATCATCCATGCTACGCACACGTTTCTATTTTTTTTTTAGACATTTCACTCTCTATAGATATATATTTTTCTATGTACTGTATTTTTAGATATATTCGAGTTTCGAAGTTTCTCGCTCAAGTTCACATGAGACCTAAAGCGCATTCCTGTTTGCTTAAAAGCGCAACGTTTCGTTGTTATTCTGAGTGCACACAAATAAAACGTACTCTTTACAGACTCGAAAGATGTATTAGGCTACTTTTATCTGTATGACCAAGAATGACGGAGATTTTAAGAGCAAGTGAAACGCACCGGGCTGTCTCTGCAGCAAACGCGCTTACACACAAAACATTCAATAGCGCACATTTCTCTAGGTTAACATCATATTGAGCGGCCATGTAAAGTTGCTACTACATACATCTTTCAGATGAAAAGCCATATTTGAGGTTGTATGAATGTTAGGTGAGCGTTTGGATGTCCTGCCCGATTATATTACCACATAGACCAGATGTTAACAATCTGTCCATCACGGACTGCGAGCCTCTAGTTCGAAAGACGCGTTCTCGCCCCTTCAGTGCAATATCGGCTAGGTTACATCCGCGCTAAAATATCAGGGTGAAAGTCATCATAGCTTGCGTAGTATAGACCAGCTCCCAAACCCAATTTGAGATTAGATTAACGGCGATATTTTTTTTATCGCCGATAAGAGTCTCACGTTAACGCAGCACGTTAACGCCGATAACGGCCCACCACTAATATTTATATTTATATATTATATATATATATATATATTAGAGGTGGGCATAGATTAATTTTTTTAATCTAGATTATCTAGATTAATTTTTGAATTAATCTAGATTAATCTAGATTAAAATGGCTCATTTGAATTCTGCCGAAGGCATTCAGAATATTGTGTGCTACCCAAATAATGGCTAAAAAGTAAGTCTTGAGAACGGGTTTCTCAAGCCTGGTGGCGCATTAGACCAGGGGCTCATCTCTGTTCCAAAATGCATCACAAACTGCTTGAAGAAAGCTGTTCTGCTATGATAATTGGTGATGAAAATAAATTATGTTCAATAAGATGTACTTGTGTTTGCTAACTGTTTATTCAGTTAAACATGAATTTTGAACTGTAGGCCTACACAAGAGGTCGTGATGAACTGTTTACAGTCAGTAGCTTTGTGTCAATCAGTCCAAGCTCTATTTCTCCTTCTTCCACCAGTCACTCAGGCAGACCAGCTTGTTCACATTTTCTGGTGACAAACTAGATCTCCTCTTCTGCACAATATGGCCTGCTAAAGAAAAAAGTCTCTCGCATGGGACAGTTGTGGCAGGAGTCCCCAAGTATTTACGGGCAATGTGGGCCATCTTACCATAGACAGCAGTGTGCTCCGACCACCACTTCAGTGGACACTGATCTAGACTGGCACTGGGCTCTACCTTGTACCTCTCCACAGTATTGTCTTCTGGTGTCTCCTCATCTGATT
>CM049815.1:15542277-15654777 GCA_027422405.1 Ptychobarbus kaznakovi
ATTAAAAAATTTTAATGCATCAGTGTGAGATATAAAGTCTCACTTTGACATATAAAGTGTCAATTATGAGAAAAAAATCTTGCAATTCCAAGTTATAAAGTCACAATTATCTTTTTTTATTTATTTTTTTTAATTTAGAGACAGGCTTCCATATTAAAGTAATCTATAAGGTAGAAACAAAAAAATATATACATTTATACAAACTTTCATCAAAATACTTCAAAATTGACCCAAAAAACATACAAGGATTCAAGGTTTTATTCGTCACATACTCAATTATACAGAATATAATCAGTAGTGAAATGTAAGTCAGTCAGGTCCGCTCAATGGACAGTGCAAAAAATGTAACACGACACAAGAGAATATACATAAATACAGGTAAAAAAAAAAAATATATATTATATATATTTAATAAATTGTGCAATAAAATAGATTGTGCAGGACAGTATACTGTGGACATAATAAATAATAATATAAGCTGGGATGTGTAAGAGTAATGTGCAAACAGGTTGTACAGGGTATAAACATAGCAGCAATACGGATGATGGAGAATATTGAATATCTTACTGTTTATTAAATTGAGTCATGTTGATGTTATTAGACCGAGTTTGAGTTTAGGAGCCAGATGGCCTGGGGGAAGAAGCCCGTCCTAAGTCTCTCAGTTTTTGCTATCATGCTCCGGAAGCGCTTGCCAGATGGCAGTAAAAAGAAAAGATGGTTACCGGGGTGATTTGAGTCTTTGATGATTTTAGCAGCTCTGCTTTTGCAGAGTTTGAGGTAGATGTCCTGCAGAGAGGGGAGAGCAGACCCTGAGATGCGCTCAGCTAAGCGCACAACTCTCTGCAGAGCTTTGCTTTCCTGATTGGAGATGTTTCCATACCACACTGAGATGCACTGGAGTCAATACACATTCTATGGCCCCTGAATAGAAAGTTTTCAGGATTGCTGGTGAGACCCTGAATTCCATCAGCTGTCGCAGATGCTACAGTCTTTGCCTGGCTTTCTTAACCTGTGTTTGAATGTTTGCAGTCCAAGTCAGGTCCTCGGAGATGTTTACACCGAGGTACTTGAAGCTGCTCACCCTCTCCACAGGGGTCCCACTGATCGAAAAGAGGAGTGTAGGGCCGCTGCTGTCTCTTCCTGAAGTCCACGATCAGCTCTTTAGTTTTGCTCACGTTCAGAGAGAGACAGTTGTCCTGGCACCATGATGTAAGTCTCTCTACCTCATCCAAGTATGCGGTCTCATCATTGTTGGAAATGAGGCCCAGAACCTCAATATCCTCAGCAAATTGCACAATAGAAGTGGAGCTGTGAGAGGATAAGCAGTCGTGTGTGTAGAGAGAGTAGAGCAGGGGACTCTGGACACAACCATGTGGGGCTCCTACGTTCAGGGTGATGGAGTTGGAGGTGAACTGGCCCATTATCACCACTTGAGGTCTGCCGGTGAGGAAATCTTGAATCCAGTCACAGAGTAAAGAGTTTAGGCCGAGGTCTGTGAGTTTAAAAGCTAGCTTGATGGGGTATATTGTATTGAAAGCTGAGGTATAGTCAATGAAAAGCAGCCTGACATAGTTGCCATTTTTGCTGTCAATGTGTGTGAGGGAAGAGTGCAGGACATGAGAGATGGCATCGTCAGTAGATCTATTTGGGCAATAGGCGAAACTGAAGAGGGTCCAAAGTAACAGGGATGGAGGAGCAAATGTGGTTCTTTAGAAGTCTCTCAAAAACCTTCATGACTGTCGATGTGAGGGCAACTGGACGATAGTCATTCAGGCAAGAGGGTTTACTGTTCTTAGGCACAGGGGTGATAATAGATTATTTAAAGGAGGTGGGAACCACAGAGGTAGCAAGGGACTCATTAAAGATGGATGTAAACAAACTAGCAAGCTGATCAGCACAGGACCTCAGAACACGGCCAGTAATCCCATCAGGTCCGGCTGCTTTCCTGACATTCACTCTCTTTAGTTCCCTCCAAACCTCGTCCTCCGACACGGTGATAACATGATCATTGCTGCTCTGTCTGCTGCTTCCTGATGCGCTGATTGGCAGAGTCGCGCTGCCGCCATTGCATTCAAAGCGGCCGTAGAAGGTGTTTAACTCTTCAGCCAGCAACGGACCTGCTCTCACCTCTGCAGAGTATTTTATTCCAAAGGAACCGATGGTCCTCAGTCCCTGCCACATGCATCGAGAGACACTGAGCTGCAAATGACACTCAATTATTTCCTTGTATCGGAGTTTAGCACCTCTTACTGCACGTCGGAGAGCATAGCACAATGCTTTGTACTCGCTCATGTTTCCTGTCAGAAGACCGGCGTTGTATGCAGCAGTGCGATGGTTAACCTCATCATGGATTGTTCTGTCCACCCACGGTTTCTGATTTGAGAATGTTCTTATAGTTACCGTTTCAGTGGCATACTTGGATAGCATGTTGACATAGCTTATTGCTACATCCGTGAACTCGCTGTCGTCAGATGAACTCGCCCGGAACATGTCCCAGGCGACATCATCAAGAGCCGCCTGTAGCATAGCTTCTGAGTGGGAGGACCTGCGTGTCACTTCTCTCTCCACTGGGGGTTCCTGAACAAGCCTTTGTTTATATTACGGTGTGAGGAAAATGGCGGCATGGTCCGATTTGCCAAAAGCCGGTAGTGAGCGGGCACCGTAGGCCTTTTTAAACTGAGTGTAGCAATGATCCAGTGTATTCGGTCCTCTAGTTGGACAGGATACATGTTGATGAAAGTTTGGCATGACCTGCCTGAGGTTGGCTTTGTTAAAGTCCCCGCGATGATCACATCGTGAAGCTTGGACAAAGCCAAGCTAGTGTCTGCCTATAGTGGAATGTAAACAGAAGTAATAATGATTGATGAAATCTCGCGGGGCAGATAAATGGATGCAGTCAGATAATGGAGAGATGTTCCAGATGGGGCGAGCAGGATTCCAGCGCGTTTCCCGCGGTGCTTCTTGATATTTCGATATTATTCAGGTGGCCATTGTTCTCCTCCGTGTTCCTAAGAATCTCCAATGGCCACGTTGGAGATTTCCACATAGTATAATATACTATACATTTTAAACAACTAAAACATATAAGTAAAATTATTTGTACATACAACTAAAACATATAAATAAAATTATTTTAAAGCAAATATGACATTAGACTAGAAAATGAACTCACAGACAAATGTACCTCCTTGATTAAGAACAACTTAGGTCAGAAATTAGGTCAGTGACTTAAAGGAACAGTCACTCATTTTAACAAGAAAGGTACATAAGGCACACATTAAATGCATAAAGTGTAAAATAAAACGAACCTATACCTGTTCTAAATAAATTTTTACATTTGACATTACCTAACTGTTATGTTAAAAGCAAAGGTCACTGGAGAAAACAATATTACGGACTTATTTTCTCAGAAGCATTAGTCTGCTGCCTTTACGTGCTATCGGAATTATCATAAATACGAGAGACCTATTGGAAATTAGACCTCTCAAGTTGTATTTTCTACTGGTAAATTCGGAAATAATTTTGATACCAGAGTTTCCAAGTTGGGCGGGTCATAAACTTAAAACATGGTGGAGGGGACAACCATTGCTGCTGCCAATGCTATTCTCACAACAACTACATCCCTTTGTCTCGTTACTAAAGTAGTGTATTTATAGGCTAGATATGAACAATCATTTGAAGCATATTGTATGTTTTATAAGCAGTGAAGTAAGTATGTATTTGACCGAAATTCCAGAATTGTCAGCAAACTGCATATGTCGCGCAGTGAATGTTTATATGATTGTCAACCAATTGGTTACTACATTTTATTCTTTCCGACATTAAAGCACTTGGATACGACAAGCTCGTTATCACAACTTCATAAGTGGGAAAAAGGAAATGTACGATAACACGTGAAGGCAGCAATAATTATGGATTTGTTTCTTACAAACATGCGTCTTTTCACTGTTTGGACTCTCATTCTGATGGCACCCATTCACTGCAGATGATCCATTATTGAACAAATTATGTAATGCTACTTTCCTCCAAATCAGTTCTGATGAAGAAACAAATTCATCTACATCTTGGATGGCCTGAGGTGCGTACATTTAAGCAAATTTTCATTTTTTTTCTTTGTGAATTGTTTATTTATTAATCATGCTGTAGATATACCTTGAAATCTCTACGAGATAACACGCAAGAAATTTATCTGCAAAAAATCTCCTTCCTTTACCATCAGCAGTAATTCTCTGTGACCTTGTACCTTCATTTGTCTGTCTATCAGCAAAAAACTATTTATATGAAAATGGGTGTTTAAAACCGAGACAGAGCGAATAATAAGGGACATAGTGAAATTTGTGAATGCATCAAAGCTCAACGTGTGACAGGTTTATAGGAGGTTCTGGCCCTTTGCTGCTGACTATAAATTCTCCCTTCACACCACCAAGAGTGGGAAGCTAAATAAAAGATGAGGGTTCAAGCATGTGACGCATCAATCTGCCATTACATATACCTCTTAATGCACTGACCAAAGAATTGTGCCGGACATGACCAGAATCAATGAAACCCTCGAGTCAAAGAAGGGTGGAGAAGATTGCTATGTAAAGAACGTGCTGCATGGTTTATAAAAAAGACGTGATGTGCAAAGAAAGCCTATAAATGAGATTATACTTGATTCTTCTCTTCCCAGCATTACCGAATCAAAATTTATTTTTGTGCTGTGAACATTCACACAAGGTCCACTTGTTGACAGCCCTGGTTTTACTATACTGGAATTTTACAAATATTTCAGTTGGAAATATAAAGCCCACCAAATGGTATGCGCCTGTGAATTCAAATCAAGCCGGGGCGAATGGAAAGGGATTTCGTGATGGTCGACTCCGGTTCAGAGAATGAGTCATGAGTCTTGTGTAGGAGGGGAAGGACCAGAGAGTCTTCAAGTCAGACTTCCCACAAAAACCGTTCAGCTCCAGACTGATGCATGAGAGGTTAGATTTACAATGAAGTCGTGATGCCCCCTGCAGAGCAGTACCTTGAAGGAGCACATGACAAGATAAGCTTAGTGTCTGAAAGAAAGGATAAGAAACGTTGATGTTTCAAGAGTACTTTCCTATGTCTGTACAAGAGGCTTTCTGCAAAGAATGTGATATTGAGTTTTTTTGTTAAGGAGGTAAATTTACTGTGTTTCTTAGGAGCCATTTCATCTAGAAAAATGAATTAACCATTTAAAAAACAGAAACGCTGTAAACTAACAAAAAGTGTAAGCTAACAAATCTAACAATCACTCAGAACACATTAGCAACCATACACTCTCAGGAAAAAGGTGCCCTTTAAAAAGGCACTAAAATGTACCTTTAAGGGACTAATATATACCTTTAAAGTATTCATGTGTATATTTTAAGGTATTGATATGGTGCTTTAAGATACTAATATGCACACTTTAGGTACAAATGTGTAACCTTAAGGTACTTTAGGTATACATGTGTAACTTTACGGTACTAATATGCACACTGTATGTACTAATGACTACTAATGGGTAACACTTTAGGTACTTATATGTACCTTTAAGATACTAATACCATTTAGGTAATTATACCTTTAAGGTATTCATTCATGTGTATATTTTAAGGTAGGCCTACTAATATGCACACTTTAGGTACAATATATGTAACTTTAAGGTACAAGTATGTAACTAAGTAACTTTAGGTATAAATATGTAACATTATATTACTAATATGTACACTGTAGGTACTAATGAGTACCATCTAGTTACTAATATGCACAATTTAGGTACAAATATGTAACTTTGTTGTACTAATATGTACCACTTAGTTACTAAAATCCAAACTTTAGATACTAACACTGTACAGGTGCATCTCAATAAATTAGAATGTCATGGAAAAGTTAACTTTTTTCAGTAATTCAACTCAAATTGTGAAATTTGTGTATTAAATAAATTCAATGCACACAGACTGAAGTAGTTTATTTGGGAATTTAAATATTTACACTCAGACAGGTACTAATTAATATGCTTTAGGTACTATTTGGAACTGTAAATACTAATTGCATTTAGGTTAGGGATAAATAAGGCACAAAGGTGTACTTAAAAAGACCGCTTGACTGTAATACAGCTTTATATGCATTTTTCTGAGGGATAAATAAGGCACAAAGGTGCAAAGCAACAAATACTTAAAAGGTGGACCGCTTGAGTGACAGCTTTAGAACCTTTTTCTGAGAGTATCTAATCATATGCAAAGCAACAATTTTAACTGCTGTGAACACATCAATGTTGCCAGTGGTGAGTGACAGCTAAAACGTTTCAAAAGCTGAACTTTCCAACATGGCGGATACATTGATGTGTTCACAGCAGTAAATTGTTTTGCTTTGCATATGATTAGATATCTAAACTCTCAGAAAAAAGGTTCTAAAGCTGTCACTCAAGCGGTACCTTTTTTAAGTACACCTTTGTGCCTTATTTATCCCTAAAATATGCATATTAGTATTTACAGTGTCCAAATTAGTACCTAAAGCATATTAATTAGTACCTGTCCTGAAGTGCACATATTACTACCTAAATTACACATATTAGTGGCTTAATGGTACATACAGGTGCATCTCAATAAATTAGAATGTCGTGGAAAAGTTAATTTATTTCAGTAATTCAACTCAAATTGTAAAATTTGTGTATTAAATAAATTCAGTGCACACAGACTGAAGTAGTTTAAGTCTTTGGTTCTTTTAATTGTGATGATTTTGGCTCACATTTAACAAAAACCCACCAATTCACTATCTTCAACAAATTAGAATACTTCATAAGACCAATTAAAAAAATTTTTTTTAGTTAATGAGTTGTTGGCCTTCTGGAAAGTATGTTTAATTTACTGCATATGTACTCAATACTTGGTAGGGGCTCCTTTTGCTTTAATTACTGCCTCAATTCGGCGTGGCATGGAGGTGATCAGTTTGTGGCACTGCTGAGGTGGTATGGAAGCCCAGGTTTCTTTGACAGTGGCCTTCAGCTCATCTGCATTTTTTGGTCTCTTGTTTCTCATTTTCCTCTTGACAATACACCATAGATTCTCTATGGGGTTCAGGTCTGGTGAGTTGCTGGCCAGTCAAGCACACCAACACCATGGTCATTTAACCAACTTTTGGTGCTTTTGGCAGTGTGGGCAGGTGCCAAATCCTGCTGGAAAATGAAATTAGCATCTTTAAAAAGCTTCAAAATGTCAAAGTGCTCCAAAATGTATTGGTAAATGGGTGCAGTGACGTTGGTTTTCAAAAAACACAATGGACCAACACCAGCAGATGACATTGCACCCAAATCATCACAGACTGTGGAAACTTAACACTGGACTTCAAGCAACTTGGGCTATGAGCTTCTCCACCCTTCCTCCAGACTCTAGGACCTTGGTTTCCAAATGAAATACAAAACTTGCTCTCATCTGAAAAGAGGACTTTGGACCACTGAGCAACAGTCCTGTGCTTCTCCAGTCTTCCTCCTAGCCCAGGTAAGACGCCTCTGACGACAACTGTAGCCAAATTCCTTGACACGTCTGTGTGTGGTGGCTTGATGCCTTGACCCAGCCTCAGTCCATTCCTTGTTAAGTTCACCCAAATTCTTGAATCGATTTTGCTTGACAATCCTCATAAGGCTGCGGTTCTCTCGGTTTGGTTGTTATGCATCTTTTTCTTCCACACTTTGTCCTTCCACTCAACTTTCTGTTAACATGCTTGGATACAGCACTCTGTGAACAGCCAGCTTCTTTGGCAATGAATGTTTGTGGCTTACCCTCCTTGTGAAGGGTGTCAATGATTGTCTTCTGGACAACTGTCAGATCAGCAGTCTTCCCCATGATTGTGTAGCCTAGTGAACCAAACTGAGACCATTTTGAAGGCTCAGGAAACCTTTGCAGGTGTTTTGAGTTGATTAGCTGATTGGCATGTTACCATATTCTAATTTGTTGAGATAGTGAATTGGTGGGTTTTTGTTAAATGTGAGCCAAAATCATCACAATTAAAAGAACCAAAGACATAAACTACTTCAGTCTGTGTGCATTGAATTTATTTAATACACGAGTTTCACAATTTGAGTTGAATTACTGAAATAAATGAACTTTTCCACGACATTCTAATTTATTGAGATGCACCTGGTGCACTTCAGGACAGGTACTAATTAATATGCTTTAGGTACTAATTTGGACACTGTAAATACTAATATGCATCTTTTATGGATAAATAAGGTACAAAGGTGTACTTAAAAAGGTACCGCTTGAGTGACAGCTTTAGTACCTTTTTCTGAGAGTGTAGATATCTAATAATCTATACAGCAACACATTTTACTGCTGTGAACACATCAATGTATCCGCCATGTTGGAAAGTTCAGCTTTTGAAACGTTTTAGCTGTCACTCACCACAACATTGCCTCTGAGTGTAAATATTTAAAGTCCCAAATAAATTGAATAACCTTTCAATGGTAAGAATGCCCATAATCAGTTTTATATATATATATTATATATATATATATATATGTGGTGTTAGTTGAATTGCATTATATAAGACTGCAAGATCCTTGCTTATATAGTTAAAAGCTGTAGCATGTACACAAACAATATACTATATCCTACAGTCCAAATATTGTAGCATATTTGTCACATAACAATTACCTGGAAAGTGCTGGTTTGACCTGTCTGTACATACCAAGATCTGTGCATTAGAAACAGCATTCCCCTGTTCTGCCCACATTTATGGGTAACTGTGGCAACAGTTAGCCGCCAGCACTTTCACACTTACAAACAATTCAGCCGACTACACATACAGGAACAGTATGGCCTAAGTAACCGATAAACATTGCCGAAAACAAAGTTGAAAGCATCCCAGCTCATGATCTATTATTCATTTCCTGTCTCTTCCACTGTATAATTTTATGTTACCCAGTACTATTACCCTTGTAGTATTGGCCAAATATCCTCACATACTTCCCTTCATTGATGTATTATTTAGAAAAGCACAGTGGCTCTAAAATCTGATCAGATGAGCTACATTCAAAGCTGTAATAGGATATACACAAACCCGTGACTACAAGCTGAATTATTTATTAATGTGACAACCTAACAGCCTACAGCAAAAATGAATTAGCAGTGTTTGCTAAATCTAGCAACGCATATACTCGACAGGATTCAATATAGAGTTCAAAATATCTGTTCCACAGAATAAATATTAACATGCAGGTTAAGAATGACATGAGGGTGAATAAATGATGACAGAATGTTCACTAACTTTTTCATTTCAAGTTATGAATTTGAACAAATTCTTAATCCTACGTATTAAATGTTGCCGTGTAAATCATCCAGCACAATTTGTTCTAAATTAGGGAGCAGATTTTTTAAACATATCTGTGGGTTCCGCAAACTCAAACAGTATGAATGTCTATTAGTGAGCAACAGTATGGCAATCTGGCGACCTAGCGATAAAACCAGTCCTAATATGGCCTTCAACATCACCCTAGCATCATGGAACATCATAAGTGATTATCTGGAGTGCTTTACGTATTTGTGTCATATTATTTTAATGTATTACCTTAATTATGAACTCACTGGTTTGAAGTGCAAACAGTTTGCACGTTGTTATTCTTCTCTTTATTTATCTATAATGGCTAATGAACCGGAAGTCTCACCCATAGACTTATTCCACATTGAAGAAAAAGGTGGATAGTCTGAAAAAAAAAAAAACGATAATTGTGTAAGACTGATAGCTCAACAACAGTTTATCCAACTTGTCACACACACACAAGGTATCTTGGAAGCTAAACAATATTGTTTTTAGAAGATGGAATAATTAAGATGCCCACCTTTTGGAACAGCCTTTGCGTCAATGCTTTCTTAAGCATCTCAGTAGGTTTTGGAACCAAGCTGTTGAGAAAAAAACAAACATATGTCGATTCAATATCTGACGTACATCGGCATATGCTTTAATACAACTTGTGAGTGGTTTGCTTTTAATTACTGCGAAACTCAAAAGAAAATAAACTTATTTTATATATGAACATGTTGTACTATAGAAGGCTATGTTTTGTGAAGCAAATCAATAGTTTTGCTTTTCACAAAATAAAACAAAACTATACTTTTCAGCTCCTTGATAGCTCTGCAACTCTTTGTTGTAAGCAGTGCATAGAAACAGCTCTTTTTCTTCACAAAGATCTGTATATCAAAAGACAGCAAAGACAGTGAAAAGGAAAAAAAGGAATACAGCGTAAACATCCTAGCCATGAGCAAACAGATAAAATGGAAACCATGATAACACCAAAATATGAGTGTTAAAAGGAAATTAAAATGGGATTTACTGCGACAAGTTGCAGTATCCACTTTTATTGTCACTACTCAGATTTATGTATTTCATTCTACATTGGTTCGTCCTTTCTCAATTACTCCTTGTTTGCTCAGCAAAGCTTGAATTTGAAATGAACTGAATAAATTGGGGAGGCAGTAATAAGATGGTGTGGGATGTGTTTATATGAGGAACAGCCTGAAAAAAGAAATTCCAAAATGATTTTTATTTCCTTTCTGTTTGCATTTTATCAGCTTTTTCTTCTAGAAAAAAACTAATTCAGATGAAAACCACTTGGATACACTTGAAACTTCAATGCTTAGGAGGTAAAATGGACATTGTGTTTAAAAGAATGGAAGCAAACTGTTTTGCACAGGAAAAAAAGATGAGAGATGGAAATCGGTCCTAAAAGGAGAAAGCAATTTTAGCTTGTCAAGCTAATGGTATAGTGTATTCACAATGAGTGAATTGCACATTCAGAAGGACTTCTGAGTACTCAAACCAAAAACCATGACATAAATTAGAGGGTAATCACACAATATGTCCATTACAAACGACAGTCTACAAAGCAACTGAAGTGAAATGTTTTTAAAAGTTAAGATGAACACAGTTCCACTTGACAGCTGTAGTTAAAAACTTCTTAAATGGGCATGTTGACTTAGGCGCAACACTTCAAGGTTACAAAATTACTGTCTTCAAAGACATTTGGAACCTCTGGTGCAGTAGAGCGCTGTCAGCATCAGCACGAATGTTTCTCTCAGAAATGAAACAGCATGCAATCGCTAATGTCAATATTCGGCCAATACCAAACCCAAAATCAGCAGCTTTAGATGTAACTGAATGGGTTAAAGTCATGTTCATCAAGAAAAATATGAAGAACATAGATATTGGTTCATCTAAAAAAAAAATAGAATATCATGAAAAAGGTCAATATTTTTTGTCGCTCATTTCAGAAAGTGAAACCCATATATTTTCTAGATTCATTACACATAGAGTGAAATATTTCAAGCCTTTGTTTCTTGAAATTTGGATGATTGTGGCTTACAGATAATTAAAACACAAAATTCAGTGTCTCGGAAAATTATAATATTACATAAGATCAATAAAAAATAGGATATTTTAAACGTAAATGTCAGACTTTTCTATGCACTCAATACTTGGTTGGGCCTCCTTTTGCATGAATTACTGCATCAATGTGGCGTGGCATGGAGGCAATCAGCCTGTAGCACTGCTCAGGTGTAATGAAGCCTAGGTTGCTTTGATAGCGGCATTCAGGTCATCTGAATTGTTGGGTCTGGTGTCTCTCATCTACCTCTTGACAATACCCAATAGATTATCAATGGGCTTCAGGTCAGGTGAGTTTGCTGGCCAATCAAGCACAGTAACACCATGGTCATTAAACCAGCTTTGGTACCTTTGGCGGTGTGGGCAGGTGCCAAGTCCTGCTGGAAAATTAAATCAGCATCTCCATAAAGCTTGTCAGCAGAAGGAAGCATGAAGTGCTCTAAAATGTCCTGGTAGATGGCTGCGTTGACTGTGGACTTCAGAAAACACAGTGGACCAACACCAGCAGATGACATGGCAGCCCAAATCATCACTGACTGTGGAAACTTCACACTGGACTTCAAGCAACATGGATTTTGTGCCTCTGCACTCTTCCTCCAGACTCTGGGACCTTGATTTCCAAATGAAATGCAAAATGTACTTTCATCTGAAAAGAGGACTTTGGACCACTGAGCAACAGTCCAGTTATTTTTCTCTTTATCCCAGGTAAGATGCTTCTGACGATGTTTCTGTTTCAGAAGTGGCTTGGTAGACCTTTTCCTGAAGATGTCTGAGCGTGGTGACTCTTGATGCACTGACTCCAGCTTCAGTTCACTCCTTGTGAAGCTCTCCCAAGTGTTTGAATCAGCTTTGCTTGACAGTATTCTCAAGCTTGTGGTCATCCCTGTTGCTTGTGCACATTTTCCTACCCAATTTCTTCCTTCCAGTCAACTTTGCATTTAATATGCTTTGATACAGCACTCCTTGAACAGCCACCCCTTTCAGTAATGACCCTCTGTGACTTACCCACTTTGTGGAGGGTGTCAATGATCGTCTTCTGGACCATTGCCAAGTCAGCAATGTTCCCCATTATTGTGGTTTCAAAGCACAAGACATACCCGTAATTTATACTGTATGAATGGTCATTTATTGAAACTCAAATGTAAATATTCTAATATTTTGAGATACTGATCTTTGACTTTCTTTTGCTGTAAGCTCTAATCATCAAAATTAAAACAAAACCATTTGTTTTAAGTGTTTTACTTTACATGTAATGAATATAATATATTTGAAAGTTTCACTTTTTGAAATAAGTTACAAGAAAAAAATGCACTTTTTCACCATATTCAAATTTCTTTAGATGTGCCTGTATATTCGCCACTTAAAGGAAGAAATCAGCAACCAATAACCAGTCTGTAAATCAAACTGATATTTCCTGTCTCATCAAAAATTTGCAGAGATTTTGTAGGCAATAATGATCTATTGTCCAAATTTTGGTGAAATTTAGGGGTTAACAATGGTCCATTGTCTACATTTTTACTAAATGTTGTGGGAAAGAATGGTCCGTTGTCCAAATTTTTCCAAATTGTTGTGGACAATAATAGTCCATTGTCCAGGCTTTGACAAAAAAACATTCAAAAATGATCCACTGCCCAAATTTGTATTACATTCTGTGGAAAACAATGGTCCAATGTCCGAATTGTGTATATATATATATATATAATATGGGTAAAAATAGTACACATTTTGACATTAATTTATCGGCAAAAAGTGTCCTTTATCCAATTTTTGGTAAAATGTCATGGGTAATAATAGTCCATTGTTCATTTTTGGTGAAATTTTGACAAAAAGTTATGGCCAAAAATGGTCAATTGTACAAAATATTGTAGGCAAAAATGGTCCATCGTCCAAATAATGGTACAATTCCATGGGCAAAACATGGTCCACTGTCCAGATTTTGACCTTTTTGTGGGAGAAAAAAGAAGACGAATAAAAAGTGCAGATGAATGTATTTAGGACATGTTGCAGGCTGGACTTAAACCTGAAAACCCCAAATGTGCAGCAAAGCTCAATGTGTCAGAACCTCTTGGATTAAACATGGTTCACACCAAAAATGAAAATTATGTCATAATTTACCTACTCTCATGTTGTTCCAAACCTATAAGAGCTTATTTATTCTGCTGAACACAAAGAAGATATTTTGAAGAATGCTGGATATTTTTAAACAGTTGCTGGTAGCCAATAACGTTTTTATTTATTTGTTTGTCTGTTTTGTCTGTCTGTCTATCTATCTATCTATCTATCTATCTATCTATCTTCTATCTCTCTATCTCTCTATCTCTCTATCTATCTATCTCTCTATCTATCTATCTATCGATATCTATCTATCTATACATCCATCTATCATACAGGTTTGGAACAAGATGAGGGTGAGTAAATAATATATATTTGTTTTCATTTTTGGATGAACTTTTCGTTTAACCATTCTGGTTAAACGCATTAGGAGCATGAAAAACCCATTTAACATGTATGCATTTCATTGTGTTAGATAACAGTTTGTTTTATGTTCCACTAACTTGTGACAGCTAGAAAGTCTACTTGAGTCTGAATTTTTAACAATACAGCCTTTATTCTATTCATTTTAAACCTAACAAATTATTTTTTGATAAATATATTGATTGAAAAGAGCTATATTTCTTTAAAATATATTATGTGGGTTTGATATTTTGTTATATAACGTGAAGACATTCATGCATTTTTAAGCATGCCTTACGTGTCCAAATACTTTATGAGGCCACTGTATGTCTTCAGGCTTGCTTGTATCTGATCTGCTTTTCCAGCTTGCTGAAACATCAATTGACTTATGAGTCTGATCAACCTCCAGATGGATCTATTTGAAATTCATACACACTCTAAAAATACTTCTCCCTGCGTCATTCTGAACTCTCTGTGGTCTGGCATCAGAAGACAGATGCAGATGTAAAGTTTCCCCTCTGTAGACTCGTAGAAGAGCTGCCCTGCCTATATAAAATGGATCGTTTTTTTGTCGGCATCCCTGTAACATTATTTATCTCGCCGTCTCATTGCCCCATCAATCTCTGTGGTAATACCCACATCGTTGTGAGTTTTGTGTGATAAGAATCAGTCTGACGTTATACAATGGATTAATGTAACACCCACAGTGGAGTTTAGCATTTGACAGCACTGCAAATGTGGGTTTAGACAACTCAATCGCATGGAAATTCTTAACTGTTTTACATTTGCCGAATTAGTGGCTAATGCATATGAAGTCATAAGAAGTCATTCATGTGTTTATATACAATCTGCTTACGCCTCACTGGTTAAATTTAGAGGGTGGACCTTCCTTAAAAAAAAAAAAATGTTTGTACGTGTTCCTCACATTGTACAAATTCTCATAAAATTGCCAACTTTTAAAATACTTGTGCATTTTCAAGGTTGGTGTGGACCAGAATGTGTAACTATAGCTGCTCGTATAGTTTTCTGTTGGTCCGTTTAACCAATTGGACATGTTCATGTTTTTTTTTTTTTTTTTATGCATAACTTAGTATAGCGATTGTCTGAAGGTGTAGCAGTCATATTTGCAAAGATTTGGTGAAATTAGAAATAGGAGAACACCTGAAAGTCCATGGCCAGGAGAAGGAAGATAATCAGGATTTGCACATGTTGCAGGCTGAACTCAAACCTGAAAATCCCATATATGCACCAAAGCTTGTTGTGTCAGAACCTCATGTCTTAACCATTGCACATTGGAAGCAGCTGCAAACACATACAACAATGTATGATGTCCTCCTATAATATATGTTCCACTAACTTTTATACAACTAGAGAGTGTACTTAAAGGGAATGTCCACCCAAAAATGAAATATTATCAGTGAAGGTTTAGGTTTTAGGTTAACATTCATTTTGCAGGCGTATTAGCAAAATGTCTACAAAACTGCACAGGTAAAATAATAATAATTATAATAAACGTCCATTGTTAACAATGAAGCATTTATAAAGGAAGATAACATTTATAATAGTTAAATAGTTCAAGTACTAGTTCAAAACTAACAAAATGTTCTTTAATGTTCTCGCTTACAAAATTTCACTAAGCTATGACAACACAACTATGGAGTGGCACTTGATGGTAATGGTTCTGCGAACTTCTTAGGCTTATTATGCTTTTGGGAAACACAACCCAGATTAGTAAATTGTGCACACAATGTACTTAAAACAAGGTAAAAAATTTGTAAATCATGTTCACTATTTACTTAAAACGAGGTGACAAATTAGTAAGTCATGTAAATGAACTGGATATCAAAAGGACATAATTTCTTTGAAATAGAAATCTGTTGTAACATTATAACATGCCTTTACTGTCACTTTTGATCAATTTAATGTGTCATTGCTGAATAAAATAATTAATTTCTTGAAAAATGCAAGGGCCTCAAAACTTGTGAATGGTAGTCTACAAAAAAATTAAATAAATGGCAGTTATAAAAAATATTTTTTACTTTGAAAAAAAAAACATAATTTTAAAACTTTTTCTTTAAAAATTGAAGTTGAAGCAATTTAATTAGATTTTTTTTATTTATAAAAAAGGTAGGATTTTTTTTAACACAAAAAACCTGCATGAATAAAGCCATTTATTGTAGAAACTTTTTAGCATTTTAATAGCACAGTAGATAGCACAGTAGAGCAGGGCTACGCAAGTGACTTTTAATCAATATCTGTGGAAAGTCTTTAGCTCAGCAAGATACAAAGGTATCTCCTCTTGGCGTAATGCTTTCTGAATAGCTTTCTAATTTCCTTCCTTTTTTGATATTCACAGCTTTGGACACAATGAAATGGCTGTATAACGCCATGTGCTCAGCCGCCCTCAGTCTAATTACAAAAATGATAATGATAATGTCAGTCTACTTCACAGTATACAACCAAATTTCCTTTTTTCTTCTACTCTTTCATGTGCTGTTGCTTTCGAAAATGACTACCCTCTAGATATTTCACAGCAGGCATCAGGTACAAAGGTGCGGTTCTCCCACACAAACGGACTCAAGATGTCATTTGCAGTGAACGTCTCTTCCGTACCTGAACATCAAAGGTGCTGCCGATCAGGAGGCCAATTAGAGCCGTCCGATGATTGGTGCACAACATCTGAGGGAACTGCGGAAAAGTGTCTCTCTGTCTACAAAATGCATCATATCGGCATTGATTTGGGGTCAGGAGATAAATGACACATGCACGGGCTGCATTCCAACATCTAGTAAACTGCTCAACCTGAACTCAGTAGACAATTTTCCTATTTTACAAGGTGGTGATTTAGTATGAGAAGATAAAGGGATAGTTCACCCAAAAATCCATTGATCCAAACCCGTATGAGTTTCTTTCTTCTGCTTAACACAAAATAAGATATTTTGAAGATTGTGGGTAATTAAACAGTTAATGGTAGTCATAGAATTTTTTTTTTCCATATTATGGAAGTCAGTGGCAACTATTAATTAACTGTATTTATGTTTAAATAAAGAATATGGAATATTTTCTGAAACATTAGATGGCATTTATAATTTATGTAGAAAATATACCAATAAATATTTGTAGTTATTAGATTTTTATTTTTAGGGCCATATTGAAAGAACATTTTCCAGATTGCTTTTGGCAGCAAATGAATAGCTCACCCAAAAAATGAAAATATGCTGACCGTAATTTTTACTACGGTTAGTTTTTTTTAACTATTCCTTTAAACTTTGTTTATATAAAGTTGTTGAACAGTTGAAAAATGAAATGGTCTGAACATACAGCATACTCATTTATACAACTTTACTTCATTTAAGATAAAAACATTTGTCTAGCCACTTCAGTTGGTAGTTCTCTCCTCTAGTCTCTGTAAATTTGCTTGGCACACGCCATCAGGTCAATAGGCATATTTACATTTCTTGCTTGATTGCCTCACTCTGATTCTTAGAGAGACCCAATGGAGCTGCATAAGCACTCCGTCAAGGTTATTCCCTCCTCACATTCTTCATCTTCAGACTGCTAAATCTGTATTTATATATTTGTAGTCCTCTACTGACAAATTTCTATTGATAAAACAGAGCACCATTCATTATAATGTTGGACTTGGATACTCCTGCAGGGAACAAAGTTAACTCCGAATATAAATTGTAATGCAGTATATACATCTCTGTTACAAATCAGTCTGGTTTGTTTTCCTGGCCATATTTCACATACAGTACATTAATGAATTTAAGATGAGACACTAGAGGAAAAAACATTGCTTTCTCATCCACTGGTCAATTTTGAGATTTTACGCTATTTTTTTGCTTCCGTAACATCAGACTTTTGGAAAGAAAATATACAAAATACCCAGTAAGTTTTTAACACTTTATCTGTGTAAGTGTAAGTGTACGTTTATTACACTTTATCTATTTGCGTCTGTAGGTTTGCAATTAAAATGCATATCTTTAAAAAGGCAGTTGACTTAATTCAAATTTTTTCTCACACATTGAGGCAGAAATTTCTACCTGGCCTCGTGGCATAAATGTAACTGGGCGCACTTTTTAGCGAGACACAAAATACGTACCAATAAGTACATATCACTGCAGTTTCCAAAATAAATGAACACTAGAGTCAGTAAAACTCAGACGCCTTTTATTCCTTTTCACAGAAATTTACAGTTTCGATTAATAAAGCGTAATTTTTTGCACAATTACTTGAAGAATATCATGTTATGACTTCCAAACAATATTAATGTGCTGGGAGATTTGAAAACTGATGCTTTTGAACATTAGCAACACACATATCCAGCTTCATATCTATGGGTTTTCATAGACAGTAGGTTTGTTCGGTAGTTCATGGAGTACGGAGATGTACTGGAGAGTCGAGGAGCTATGGTTTGAATCCCGTGTAACCACAGTTCGACAAAACAGTTCAAATCTGCATAAGTTCAATAGCATGGTTGCATCAACAAATGCGTTTTTATATCAGTTTTGCATTCGTCAACACTATCGGGTAGGGTTTAGGGTTGGGTTAGGTGTAGAGCATATTTCCAACATGATTGAGCATAATTTTTTTGCGATATTTGAATTCTGAACCACCGCAATATATACCTGAAGCAACGTAATAAAACACAGCAATATGTAACTATATCAACCTAATAAAAAAGTGCCAGGGTTTACGTAGTGAACCTGTGTTATAGCGCCACTCAGTGGACATTTGTCTTTGAAACTGCGGCAGTAACATACATAAAAACGGTCTCGCTAAAAAGTGCCCAGGTACGTTTATGACATGAGACCAGGTTGAGAAATTCCCACTTCAGCACCAAGCTTAACAGTTTTTTTCCTATCAATATTCTGAATTCTATATTTTTTTGTTCCCATTCAGTCAGTCACGTTCAACGTACGTCGGACTGACCGACAAATAGGAATCTTGCTAGAAAGGACAATCTGCTTCGAGTGTAAATAAAATGAGCCAATGCACATTGGCATGCAATCATATGCAGCAGCTGCTCACCTTGCACAGCTTGTATCAGCTTTTCAGACCCCGCAACGTGGCCTCCTCTCTTTGCAAAGCGGGGTCGAATTCTCTTTTTTTTCCTTTTCTTCTATTTTTTTGCCTTTTTTTAGCCTGCCCGTTCTCAGCTGGTAAACCGCGTCCCCTGCGTTCCACCCTCGCCAACCCCCTAGCCACATTGGGCCATGGGTTCCTGCCTTCGGAGCTCCTCCCACGGAGCCCCCTTGGAGATACTGAACGCTTTCCCCCGAGGAGGGCCAGGTGCAATTTTTCTGTCTTTTCTCAAAGCAAGGGTCCTGTTTACACACTCTCATCCACCTCTTCTATAACTAGCGCTCGAGAAGGTCCCAGTCCATCACAGCTCACTCAGCTCCTCGGCTCATTCAGACCATCAGGCTCGGCTATGTGATTCAGTTCGCCCGGTGTCCCCCCAAGTTCAGAGGTGTCCACTTCGCATCAGTGAAAGCTATCAATGCCCATATCTTGCGTTCGGAAATCGTAGTCCTACTGGCGACGGACGCGATAGAGACGGTCCCTCCAGCGGATATGAGGTCAGGGTTTTACAGCCCTACTTCATTGTACCCCAAGAAACGCGGTGGGTTACGACCGGTCTTGGACCTGCGAGTTTTGAATCGGAGCCTTCACAAGCTACCGTTCACAATGCTCACAGAGAAATGCATTTCCCAGTGTTATCCAATAGTCTCACTGAATGGGTTTTGGGGAACAGCAATGATCGACACTCTCTGTTTGCCCTGTCCCACCGTCCTTAAGCAAGGGGGTACATGAGACTTGCTACAGAGCGCTGGAAGGGGGCAGCTACTGTAGCACTTTGGTAGGGATTCCTATTTGTCAGTCAATAGGAAAAGTCTTTCCTATTTGTCAGTCAATAGCAATAGTCTTTCCTATTGACTGACACAGTCGCTGGACCACAGTCGCTGGACCCCGCTGATGCTGCCGCCTTACCTGTTTGGCTCCTCAGCGAAAACCTGATGATACAACGCACCTGCTGCTCATTATATACCCGCGCTGCGAAGTGAGCAGCTGCTGCATAATATTGCATGCCAATGTGCATTGGCTCGTTTTACTTACACTCAAAGCAGATTGGCCTCTCTCTCGCGAGATTCCTATTTGTCGGTCAGTCCAACATACGTATCCATTCCCTCCTTCAGGGAGCGAGGGTTACCTATGTAACCGAGATGTTTTTGAATCATGGCGATGCCCCCCCCCCCAGGCTGTTTAATATATTCTAATTTTATTTTTTTTAAATCGCGTTTGGTCTCGTACTGTATCGCATCCCTTGTCAGTGTCGGGCGCTTGCTTGGCCATTTATTGTGATTAACAGGAAATTGTGTTTAAGCGCCAGCAGAAGATAGAAGTGTAAATAATACTCTTTGAGAGAAGCAGCCTATCAGCGGAAGTTAAAAACAACTAGTAAGTGTATTTACTTGTCTCATTAGTGTTTAGCGCAGTTGTTGTTGTTGCTAGGAAACGCTTGTTTTGTTTATTGTGTGGAGACGTGCTGAAATCGCGTTTGGTCTCGTACTGTATCGCATCCCTTGTCAGTGTCGGGCGCTTGCTTGGCCATTTATTGTGATTAACAGGAAATTGTGTTCAGCTGAATTGGAGTAGTATTTTGTTAGATGGGTATAAAAAGCTTAGTTTACCGCGGCAGCGGTCGCGGCAGCCGTTGTGTGAAGACCTCCTCGTGAGAAGACCGAAGAGTGTAAAGACCATCGACTCTACCGTGCGACTCCACCGGACAGGGACACCGGCAAGGGATATAAGTATCGCTTTTTATTTATCCTCTTTCTTACTGCTTGTTTCACTTCTGTTTTAGTTTTTATAACTAATTCTTACTATGTGTAAGTTGTTGTTTGTTAGCATGTGTTTTTGACAGTGTTCTTTTTTAGGATTACTGATAACTACTGCCGTTTGATTTGTTATCTATTTTAATTTTAGATAAATTATGTATGAATTTATTATGTCTTTATAGGTATTTTCTTTAGTTTTAGTTTTAATAAATTGTATTTATTTTAGTAACGTGACTTCAACATACTACATGGAAATGAAATAACAAATATATACAGTATATATATATATATATATATATATGGGTGTTTGGCTTAATGTCATGTTAGAATCATTTTTATACTCATACCTTTTGTTGTTTTAATATTTTGAAATGTTTTTAGCATTATTTTTGTTTTCATTTAAATGTTTAGTTTTGAAATGTTGTTGTATGCATTTGTCATTTTATTTAATTTCTCAATTTTCTTAAATGTGTATATATATATATATATATATATATATAGTATTTATAGACTTTTAACTTATAGTTTTAGTTACTTTTTCTTATTTGTAAGTCGCTTTGGATAAAAGTGTCTGTTAAATGACTAAAAAGTAAAAAGTAAAGTAAAGTAATTTATGAAGTGATACAAACAGAGCCAAAATATCTTTTAACTCTAATATGTCAACAAAATTAAACACATTTTGATGCTGGCTTTATCCAGTGTCCACATTTCTCATCTGGAAATGTGTGCAAGTGTGTGCATATTTAATTAAATAATGCCTAATTTGCATATTTTAAATATTTAATATTTAAATATTATTTAAGCAAAATATTTCATAAAATTTGTAATACAAAACAGCTGTACGAATGTACTGCGTTCTTTATATATATTTTGCCATTTGTATTTGAGTTTTAGTTTGTATGTCTTTATACTTATTAGTACTGTAATTTTATATAAATTAATCAAAAGTGACAGTAGACAATAATATTTTATGGTTTTTATTACTATATTAGAATTCCCATTTTATTTATTTTTTATTCATTTATATTTCAAATGAATGCTGTTCTTTTGAAACTTCTATTAATCAAATGTTGGACATTTTCCACAAAAATATGAAGTAGCACAACTGTTTCAACATCAATAATAAACTAAAATGTTTCTCGAGCAGCAAATCAGCATATTAGAATGATTTCTGAAGGATCATGTAAGTAATGATGATGAAAATAATTTTTTAATCACAGAAAAAAATACATTTTCAAATGTATTCAAATAGAAAAACAGATATTTAAAATTGTTATATTGTTTCAAAATAATGTTTTTACTGTACTTTTGTAAACTCAAATAAAGCATAAGAGACTTCTTTCAGTGGAGTTTGATGACTGTAGTCTCACCAAGTACTGGCAAGGCCATATAACTGATAGGTAAATCAACCAATCACGTTTTGTTTTCTGCCGCATCATGTTTAGGGGCGTAGAAATGTTCCCACATTAACAGACCAGTGTTTAAAACTCTAGGACGTACTTTAAATAGTCTATGTCGTGAACTTTACATATTTCACATACTTTTGAAAATCCAGCATTTAGTCGAATCCTTATAAGCGCTCATCGTCACAGCTGTAAACACGGCAGCTTTCTTTTTCCATGAGGGGGTTTGGCATAAAGAACGCGTCACAAACGTCTCCCATAAATTCTGTATATTTCAACCAATCCTATGATAACTCATTTTGTGTGCGATATGCATCAGATGTTCAGTCAATGGTCTCTGGGCATCAGATGTTCAGTCAATGGTCTCTGGGCATCACATCTGATGCCCGAGACACACTGCATTTTTGGTTGTCCCAGATGAAAGATTGTCATCGTGCATCAATCGTGGTGATTTACATTTATGCATTTAGCAGACGCTTTTATCCAAAGCGACTTACAGTGCATTCAGGTTATACATTTTTTGTCAGTATGTGTGTGTTCCCTGGGAATCGAACCCACGACCTTTGCGCTGCTAACGCAATGCTCTAACCACTGAGCCACAGGAACATTTCTGTGTTGATTTCACATGATTCTGTGATCATGGCTCCTAATCGGTTATCCTGTGTCGTACAGTGAGAAAAAAAAGATGACTGTTTTCATGGTCTTGTGACCAAAGATACGATACAGCATGATCATCGCACAGTGTATTTGCTGCTACGATCCACATTTACTGACGAACCAATGAAAATGCGATATGAAATCAACGCGACATGACTCTAAAACATAAGACTGCTTACCTCAAGCTCTTATCCCTTCCTCTTTCACCGCTTCCACTTTTTTTCAGCAAACATAAAAAATACAACTGCTAAAGTGTGACTTATCATGCTCTTTTTGACATTTTATTCTACTATAGTAACGTGCGTCGTATCATACGAATCTACACACATGTCGTAGCCAAGTTTATTAGATCCATGTCGCACAGTGTGACATGCAGTGATCTTATAGGATTGCTAAAATTGTGCAGTGTATTTTGGGCTTGAAGCTGAAAATATGATGACTGTAGCTGTCCTGTTAAATCCTCCGCGAGTTTGCATGTCACCGCCACGAGGACAGAGAGAGTATCGTGCCATTGTTCCTGCGGCACAGCATGCACTTCCCATAGCGTTCCTCCTGTGGTGCATGTGAAACCTAAGAGCTGCAATCACGCTTGATTGAATCAAATTTCGATAAGTAACACACAGCGTGAGTGTAAAAGACGCACCCCGATGTTATTCGATTATTTAATAGATCAGCAAATCCCGTTATGCCACTTCTCCCGCTCATGTGGGAATTGCCATTCGCGACTGAACCCATGAGTGATTTGATATTTGGAGACATTGAGACAGTTATCTCTGAATTTCTGCTCAGATCATGCCAGGCTGGCGCTCTCAGCCTCACATAGAAATCAATCAGAGTTTCGGAGAGCTTCATCCATCAAACGTAGCATGATCAGACTTCTCATTAGCAGCAT
Organism: Ptychobarbus kaznakovi; assembly: GCA_027422405.1. Lineage (NCBI taxonomy): Eukaryota > Metazoa > Chordata > Actinopteri > Cypriniformes > Cyprinidae > Ptychobarbus > Ptychobarbus kaznakovi. The sequence goes on from CM049815.1 coordinate 15,565,899, forward strand.
TATTGAATCATATTGCAATCTAAGTTTGTCAAATGTCAGCAACATTTGAATAGCGCACTTGAATTCAACACCGCTTTGATCTACGATGTAATTTCGTATAACACCGTGTATGAACGAATGATCTGCAATTGCTGATAAAACAGAAAAATTGGTTTCCCATGGCCAGTTATGAATGATATATTGGACTTGAACCCTAAACAGAGTTTTTGTGGAACTGCGTGTACTGGAAAAGCCCATTGAATTAAAGATTGGTTTGTTTCTTCATGGGAACAGATTTGGAGAAATGTAGCATCACTTGTTCACCAATGGATCCTCTGCAGTGAATGGGTGCGGTCAGAATGAGAGTCATTCAAAACATCAAAATAATCCACAAGTAATCCACACCACTCCAGTCCATCAATTAACAACTTGTGAAGCAAAAAGATGCATGTTTGTACGAAACAAATCCAACATTAAAGCATTTTTTTTACTAAAAACAGTCGTTTCCAGCTAAAATACAAGTCCATAATCCCTAATAATGCTTCTTCCTGTGAAAAATAACATCCTTTGTTGTCCTCTCACATCAAAATTAGACAACATGATAGTTTAGAACTGTTTTGGGCTGTTTTATCTTGGAAGTGTTTGATGTGTGCAGATTTCTCTCCTGATTGAGACAAGATTACTTTTTCACTGGAGAAACCAATATTATGAATAGACAAATTAATATTTTAGCTAGAAGCAAATATTTAAAGTTAAAATGATGATTTTTTTTGTACAAACATGCCACTTTTCGCCTCACAAGATGTTAATTGAAGGACTGCAGTTGTGTGGATTACTTGTGGATTATTGTGATGTTTTTATCAGCTGTTTGGACTCTCAATCTGACGGCACTCATTCACTGCAGATGTATGCACTAGTGAGCAAATTATATAATGCTACTTTTCTCCAAATCTGATGAAGAAACAAATTAATCTACATTCTGAATTGCCTGAGAGTGAGTAACATTTTTGCTTATTTCCATTATTGGGTGAACTATTCCTTTAAGATTGTAAGTAAACTACAAGTGAACATTCAAAATAATTAAGCACACTTATTTTCACAAGACTTGGTTGTTTAAATTGTCCGATTTGGTCTCATTTACACCCCGTTTTTGGTTGCTGATAAACTTGCTGCAGAGATTTTTTGGTTAAATTGGATGACTGCTGAATATAAGTTCAGTTTTAGCGCTAATATACCATGTGCTAACATTTTTTAGTTTAGCGATTTCTCCACTAATGGGTTTTAACTAATGTGAGTTTTATAGAGACCATCAAAACAAGCCGGAGAAACATCAGAAGCCTGTGAGGCGTGATGGAGACCCACAGAATCTCTTAACAGCCTTTTATGATGGAGTCATTGATCATCATGAAAAATGAGGGGAAAAGAGAGTGAGATTTCTCATTTTTTCATGATGGATCAAGAGGTTATGGAGGCCAAGCAGACAGAAGAAAATATGACTAAACTATTTGAAAATACCTCTGCATATTTGCGAAGATTTATGGCCGTGTGCCGGTCGTAAATTAGAAGGGACTGTCAATCTGTAAACAAATACGCTTTGGCTGAAGTGGCAGTTCGGAGTCCATTAACCCCATGTTATTGACATGTTTACAGTCAGGCATAACAAATCTTCGCCACAGAGAGAACATGTCGTATTAGAAATGTACATTTCATCTTTATAAACGTTGGATGTACAGTTACATTAACAATTAAGAAGGATCCTTGTCTGAATCTGTTGTTCCTATTAAAGTGCATTGATCTATGGAAGCCACGTTCTGCATTCTGGATTTCAATTTAAAACACAAAGACTTTCCTAGGGTTTTAGGGAATGCCCTGAATCCAGAAACTGGAAAATTATTGATGGCGTGTCATTGCGAATAATAGGTAAATTTATCAGGTGCAATATCAGATAAAACCATTTGACAAGTACAAGTTAGGAGGGTAATTTCTACTATGGGTCTTAAAGGGGTCATAAAATGCTACATGCACTTTTACAAGTTGTTTGAACTGAAATGTGTGTTGGCAGTGTGTGTACACGACCACCATTTAATGATAAAAATCCACCCAGTGTTTTTTTTTTAATCTACTAAAATCTTTACCCCTTTCTCAAATCGAGCCATCTGTCTGTGTGACATCACACAGACGGAGGCCCCTCCCACGATTGTTGATTGACAGTAGCATTTCAGCACAGACTGCACTGGTGTCTTACCTCAGACCCACCCTGAGTGAGCTGTCATCATTTGTTTCACCACCAGAGCAGATGTAGACAAGAATGACTCCTAAGCGATTGAGGTGTTTTGTTGTTGGATGTAATAATGTACATAGCAGTAGTCATTTACTCCCGTCATTTGAGCAGCTGAAGAGGATTCAGTTTGGTTTTGAAGGGAAAGCTCCTTCGATCTACCTAAATGCGTCTATGTTCGCGCGAATCAATCGTGATCCAGCTTCATCTACAGAAGAAGTGATTACAAGGTTTTTTAAATGAATCTTTGTGAATCGACTTTCCTAATAATGTGCTAATTAGCAAGTTTCACGATGAATGCAGCTAAAGTAAACAGTCCCTCAGTAAGAGGGAAGAGAGGGGCGGAGTCAGCAGAGCTCTTTCTCATTTAAAGGAGAATGACACAATATGGCCTGCTCTGAAAAGAGCTGTTTTTGACAGGCAAAAAATATATTTTTTGCACTTCCAATGAAAAATGTAAACCAAACAATGTTACATACTTTTCATTAAGACCCTAAAGAATATTATCAACTTGTGGAAAATGGGCATTATATGACCCCTTTAAAAGTAAAGGTTCCAAAAGAGGGTTTTCACAATGATGCCACTGAAGAACTTTTTTTGGCTCTCCAAAGAACCTTTCAGTGATCAGTTCTTAAAAAAAACATTTGGAACCTTTTATTTTGTAAAATTGTGTATTGGATAAAACATTTAACTCACTATTGTCTTTTACCACAATTAACCCCCGGTTGTCCTCAAAATCTTAAATTTTGTGCTGCGCTGCATTGTTTCAGTACAATTTGCCAAAAATCTTCACTATAAAAATACAAAACATTTATGTAAAATCAGAAAACCTATATTCTAGCTGGTTAGAGAGATATATAGGGGTCACATACCTTGTGTTCAAAATTAGTAGCACAGACAAAAAATATATTTATATTAATATTATTATTTTATATTAAGAAGTATAAATAGTATCTAACATTATTGATACTTGGTGTAAGTAGCATTATTTGCTTTGTGTACAGTACTTCATCTGCCCTTTTGTTATGTCTGGTTCTCAAACCCGTGCAAGGGTAAAATAGTTTTATCACATTTCTTTACATATTCCAAGCCTTCTTTACAAGCTAATGCACTAATTTTTAATGAGTGCTAGTACATCCAAAGCACAGCCTGTCCATTACTGTCCAGGTTTGACAAGCTCGTTTAAAGCACCTCAATGGTTGGATATCAGGATGTTGCACATTGAAGAAATAAAACGCACTAATGACCCAGTGCCTGCTTTCAGCTCTATAGCCAAACTCATCTCACACACACCGCTGCCATACACATCCACCAAACAGAACGTCTAAAGGCTCTGAAAGAAGCAAGTGTTTGAGGAAACTGATCTCTTTTTGGTGCGCACATTAAAGCGAAGACACCAATAAATCAATCAATAAAACTACCAAAATCATAATGGCATGTTTTAATGCATTTTGGTTTTGAATGCTGAAGATCCCGTAAGTACATTCCACTGTAAAATAATATTTACACAATATATTTCTGTTATAATTTCAAGTTTTAATTTCTCCTTATTTCATTTTGCGTTTCCATCCACGTTTTCCACATCGGACTCTACCAAATTTATTCAGTGGGCAAGAAAATACATTGCCAATCTTAACAAACATTTTGGGTCATTTATTTAATGCTATTTATTTAAAAATGTAGAACTACTATATAAAAAAACTGTATATTTTATATATTACAAGATTGCAGTGCCAAGCACCAACACTTACATAAAGTGCATACTTACATAATGTGGCCAAACAAACAAACAAACAAAAAAAAAATCACGGAATTTAGGTGTTATTTAATAATCTGTTACATCTGGGTTTTGGCCTTCCAATTCAGACTGAAAACACACACACACACACACACACACACACACACACACACACACACACACACACACAGTAAAGAGACCAGCAGAGAAAGTATTGAACCATTGAATTTCTCCATCTCTTATTACACGCTTCAGAGCTGCAGCACAAACCCAGCAACCTCTTTTGAAATAAAGCCCTCGTAGAAGGATGGTCAATCAAGTGTGTGTCCGAGGAAAGACAAGGTGACTAATACTGAGATGGGAACAGAGTCCTTTTGTGGAAGACGGGACTTATCTCTGCAGCCAAGGGCTGAGATTGGCACTGCTATTGTCACTGGGGATTTAACTCAACTGGCTAAAACTGCTTTTATCCCAGCCCGCTTAATTCTTCTTTAGGGTTAAGAACAAGATGGCTGAGAAGGCCTCAAATGCAGGTCTTATGTAAGACGAAATTTCAAAACTCACAGAGAGAGGAGCGTGATCACTCAGCTACTATTACACAGCTCAGTGGTTTTGCTTTCAGACCCAAATTTTACACCCAACAAGTGTTTGTTGCACACAAAACGAAATAGGGAAGAACCAGTTGGATCACTCCAATTTACAACGTCATTGCTGGCTTGTCTAAATGTATGGAAATGAAATACACAAGCTGGACTCATTGTGGAATGCATGACTCTTTCTTAATTTCTGCATTTGCTGAAGCATCCATGCCATTTTATCTTGCTTCTACAAGGCTTTGATCTCTTTTGTGGATTGTCATGGCTCATGTTTCATGGGATTTGTACCTGAACGCTTCATATCGCAAATGTAATGCTGTACCCGGTGCGCTACTGAGCAAGTTTACTACATTAAAAAAGCCATACATATTGAGCTGGTTTGTGTTTCAAACATAAAAATGTGATCGTTTACAAATGATGTACTATGGTAAAATTGTTTTGAGGTCATAGCATAGTGTTATGCAAGGAAACATACCAAACTCAGTCTTTATTCATCAATAATCTGGCCCTAAAATCATAAATTGTTAGTAAAGGAACTAAAGTTGTTGGTGTATTACTGCCTCTAGTGTTCATTTCAGCTGAAAAGTGCAGAGATATGTACCCAGAGTAATATATTTTAGGTTTTGCAGAAATGTAGGCTGAGTTGTGTATGTTCAATGGTATTTTTAGTATAATGCATGCTCAATCAATATGGCTTGTGACCATAAAAGGATAAGCCTGTTTATTTTGTATTCTAACTCTGCACAGTTATATGGTTAATTGCATGCTATTGTTTGCATTGTTTTTACCTGAGATAACCCATGGACCGAGTAAAATCCCTTGTGGCAAGAACATCATCACTAGATCAAATACATACTCTAATTAACCCATTGACTCAATCATTGCAGGTCTAAAGGTGCAGTAACATTTACTATTGCTATACAGTCATTTCAGCTGGAATCCACATGATTGGGATTTTTGCTCATTGGAAAACATGATTTTTCCTGTATTTCTGTATATGCAGAAGCATCCATGCCATCTTAGCTTGCTTCTACTAGTCTTTGAGTTCTTCAGCAGAGTGTCATAACTCATATTTCATGGGATTCAATACCCAAGTGCTCCTTATCGCAAATGCAAAATTTTACCGGGTGTGCCTCTGAGCAAGTTTACTCATTAAAAAATCTATACATATGGAGCTGTTATGTTAAGCAAACATCAAAATGTGTTTGTTTACAACATGGTATTCTATGTTAAAAGTGTTTTGCGAAAGTCAACTTAAATATAACTGCACCTTTAGACCCAAAAGGATTCAAAGGGGCAATTATGCATTTAGTCCAGTGAAGATATTCTTGCCATAAGGAGTTTTACTTAGTCCATGGTGCTTGCCAAAATGTCACGCATGTAATCTGATCTACATATTTAAAAAAGGAGAACAGAACGAGCTCAAGACATTACAAGGTCTATCAGTTATTACCCAAAGCTGTTGCCGTAATACCGTAATCTGAGAAATACCGTATCTGCCAAAAGCTTCACGGCACACGCAGACGGCCATAATGCCCAGCAGGCAACTGGCCAATCGAGGGCAAACCGAGAGTAATCGAAGCAAGTCCACTTTCTCCAATAAGATTTATTATCTTGGAGATAGAGTGGAGATATTTCCATTCTCAAGATTAATTCTCTGTGAAGAAAAAATCATCCAGACTGAAATGGATGTTTCTTGGCTTTGCAGAGTGAGATAATGATATAAAAAATGGTCTACATTTTATGGTCAATTTGGAGATTGACAGCACCATCTCCATTCACTTTCATTATATGGAAAAGATTGACCAGAGTTGTCTTCGAAATTTCACTTTTTGTGTTCTACAGAAGAACGAAATGTGGGCGACTATTTTTAACATCATATCAACATGCCACAGACTTTAAAATATTCATAATTGTGAAAGTCTGGCATGGTAATGAAGCAACCTAAATTGCTTCCAAATTCTGGAAAGCGTTTTTTTTTTCACTTCAGTGATTGTAATGACGAACCATTAAAATTAAATAGTGGAATCTGGGATTATTTCCTCAGTCCAAAAAAGTATTTTATGTGATACTAGCATCCAAAAATAGACTCCTTTCTGAGTGTATTTTGGCTGATTATAATAGCCTTAGTCTACATCGAATATAATAGCATTACTTAAACATCAAAGCACTGCTGATCTCCATGGCAACCAAATGGAACGGGATAGATGGTGATTCTGAACGTCAGCCGTGGAGAACATCACTGTAAGAAGAAGAAGCTAAAATATGAATGAAGGAATGAGATGTGAACAGAAGTTCAGAGAGATTACTGCACACTGATATGCTTTGGCGGTAAAATATCTGTTAACTAGACTCCATGCTGAGTCCACACCGAGTCTGGGGCCATCGGGGGATGAATGTAGTGTTTAGTAGGGCTGTCAGGTGTTTAAATATTTAAATTAATTGATTTGAAATGATTAAATTATGCAACATTTCATTAAAATATAATAAAGTAATAGCACCAATGAAAGTATTAAATGTAATTTATTAAATAAAATGTATAATAAAACATTAAATTACATAAATTATATGCAATCATTCAGAAAGAAAAAGTACCTTCAACTTGTCTCGATTAATTGCATTAATTTTTAAACACAATTATTTATAAATTAACATAATAAATAGTTTATTACTCAATATTAAATGAAAAAAATATTTTTTTAAATAATGTAATTTAATTTGTATTATTTATTTTGATCTATTCGATAAAATAAAAATAAGAAAATTAACATATTTTATGTAATATTTTTAATTAAATTACAAATTTATTATTAAATAATTCATTATTAAAATTATTATTAACACATTGTATAAAAATGCTATTTTAAAATATTAACATTTTAAATATAATTTAGTTTATACACTGATACTAAATGATACTAGATACAAATTATACTATTTTTAAGGTAAGTGGTCGCAAACAATTTATTTTAGCTACATTTATTTAAAAAATGATGTTGAAAGTTAGTCAACTAAATGTATTTATTTAAATATAGCTCAAATAAATTGAATGCAACCACTTACCTTAAACAAATTTTGTAAATTCAATTAATATTTTTTTCAGTGTATTATAATGTTTTCCAATAAATAAATACATTTGAGTTCAAGTTTTTTTTATTAAATTAAATTAATAAATTTAAATTGTAAATTAAAATTATATTAAAGAGGACGTGAAGGTATATGATAAACTTTATAAACAATTTATAACTATTCAATTTTAAATAAAGTTATTTAAATAAACAAATACTGATATTAATTAAAATTAAATAAATTATAAAAATAACTGAAAATTGCATTAACATAATTTGAATTTGAATTAAATTAATAATTTATTGATTTTATTTAATTTTAATTTATTAAATAAAATAAATAAACTGAATAAAATATAAATAATTTTAAATTCAATATGACAAAGCTGAAAGGCACAATTAATTGCATTCATTTGACATCATTCTTTATAATTAGCTATCTAAATAATTGAGTAGTAATTTAAGCATATTACATTGAAGCATATTAAAAATGTAAAATAATTTCCTTAAGTAATTTATTAAAAATAATTAATTGAACTAAATTGCCATTTTAAATTGGCAGCTCTAGTGATTATATACAAAAACTGGTTTAAAAAAATAAGAGTTTAAAATGTCTTTCTCAAGAACATCACCACATAATACAAATGAACTTAGTGTCTCAACTGCTTTCCCTTGATGGTAATGACATAAATTAAGAATGCACGATATTTATCAGACAGATAAATTATTGACCGGTATGAGTGAAAATGACGTAATTTTTATTGCTCCGATAAATAAATGAAATCCGATATCTATATCCGATAAAGTACACTTGCTGGTAAATCAATCAATCAGTCTGCTTTATCAGAGATTCAACCGCTTTCCGACTGCAAGTGACCTGCTTTAAATTGCAGTGACTCCCAGCTTGTGTTGCGCTCATTACGTCAACATTTTTGAACATGTCTTCACCGGTCTGGAATTTTTATCGGTGGCAGAGGAGGACAATGCCATTGCTATTTGCAACACATGTTCAGCAAGGACTCCGAGAGGAGGAAAAAAGGCGTCAAGTTTTAACACAACAAATCTTATATCTCACTTGAAAGGTCGTTATCGCGGCAAAGCTGTATTAAGGGACTTTAAGCAGCCTCCACTGTTGGAATGGTACCGACATCCCAACGTCATATTGTGCATTCGTGACTTCAGCTGCTACTTCGTGACATTCTGTACCCGTCTACTACGGGACTCAGGACAACAGCTGCTTTGCCTTAGTCGTTACAACGTGACAGCTTATGTAGTTCAAATGTTGTGTTTTATGTTATATACCATTTCATTCCATCAGTATACGATTCTACCATTAGTCTTTCATTTAATCTGTGTTGATTATGTTTTGAATTTAAGCTAATTTCAACGATTGTTTTCGTTTGTACAAAGATATATGTGTGATGTAAGCAACATCACCTCGGGTAGCACTGAGACTAAATATATGTGAAGAGAACAATGTAATTATTGCCTAAACGTCCTCCTCATAATCCATCATTTGTATTTAAATAAATGACTGAATGCCTTGTTTACGGATGCTTAATGATTTTTATGTTCTCGGCTAAGGCGGTGTAACAGCTTACTTCTGTTTAACGTAGCCGTTCCATTCGCCGCCTTTGCTTAAAGTCCCCAGATATAACTTCCTCATCCTCGTGCACTAAAAGGGTTGAAGAGATGCATTTCTTTATGCATGAAATACTTGAATATAAATTTGTTGTTGATGAGTTGTTAATTGCAGATAAACCATAGTTCTGTTACTAAGTATTGTGGTGCCTTATACAAAAAATAAAAACATTTGAAGAGTCAGGACTGATGTTTGCTATTATAGTTAGGCCAGAGCTACTAAATATCAGTTTCATCAGTGCATCTTAGATTTTGTATTCTCCTGGGTTCACAAACTGCAGATTATATGAAAATTATAATATAAAAATCTGAATTTATTGGTTATCGGTATCGGCAAGAGAAGCACTTAATTATCGGTTACCAGTATCGGTTAAAATTTTTCATATCGTGCATCCCTAACATAAAATCCCTAAAAAGAACCCATAATCTCATGTGCCTCGACAATGTCTCAAACTGTGCTCAGATCAGACAAATTTTTCTCCTGTGGTGTGAAAGAACAACATCTGAGCCAGACTATTTTCAACTCCTATGGATTTCTCTTTGTGTTCTTCACTTTAAACAGAGCTGCAGATGTACAGACCAGCTTTCAATGCTCAGGCCTGAGGTTGAGACTCAGCCATGCGTCAGAGATAAATAAGTGGTCTGAGAGAGAAATCCGCTCACGTTTGCTCTAAGTGGATCTAATGAGGCGTGTGCTGAGAAATCCACTGCTACTGCACTGTCTCAATCACGCAGTGCATGAAAAAAATGGAGAGCAAAACGAGACAATAACAAGCATGCAAAGCTCTGCTTTTCACCTTTGTTCTACAATAATGAAGAAACAATGAAGCAGGCAATTATGAACGAACTCTGCTATGCTGTTAATTCAAAGTCAATAACTTTAACAGTGAAGTGTAATGAAAATGTGTTATTGTACAAAAGCATTTATAGTATTTTTTGTATGTGTGTCTCTAATAAAGTAGTTGTAATTTAATAACAAAAACAATTAATTAATTGTAAATCAATCCTAGTAACTCGAAACTTGTGACTGTGTTTCAGACTTGTTGTCAGTCTATAAAGACAATTTGCTTCCAGCAATTTGCTTGGAAGTTACATGAAATAAACTAAACCCTGCTTCCAATCGTAGTTACAGCAAGCTGTACTGCTACTCTTTAATCAAAATCTGATCACTTGAATCACGAAACTAGCGTAGCAAACACAGAGATGCAGAGGAAATGTGTTTGCAGTGGCTTTTCTTTTTGAAAAACCAAGCTCCCCATAAACAAAATAATGAGGTTTTCGGGTCTGATGGCTTGAATTTTTGCAAACTTATGGAGGAGGAAAAACTGGAGAGATGGCAGTTTTGTGGGGAATTTCATTCTTAAACATAAACGCATCAATCAATCAATGAAAAAATAGATAATAATAATAATAATGATTATAATTAATTGATATATACTGTGTGTGTGTGTGTGTGTGTGTGTGTGTGTGTGTGTGTGTGTGTGTGTGTGTGTGTGTGTGTGTGTGTGTGTGTGTGTGTGTGTGTGTGTGTGTGTGTGTGTGTGTGTGTGTGTGTGTGTGTGTGTGTGTGTGTGTGTGTGTGTGTGTGTGTGTGTATTTTAAACTTTATTTTTTTCATTATTTTTTCTCAGAAGTACTTACTGCATTACTTCTTAAATTTGTATTACACATTTTAAACATATATTACTATTTATGTTAACATATGTGTGTGTGTTTTTCTCAGAAGTACTTACATTACTTCATAATTTTAAAGCCGTTGCAAATTTTAAACATTGTATTACTATTAATGAGGTTAATCAACCACTTCAACGGCTTCCTCCACACTGCAGATTCAAGCCAATCACTCGAGACATTTTCTTGCGGACATGTCAGCACATTCTTTGCCTTAATATTCCAAACATATCACGCGGGGCCACCAAAGCAAAGCTAAGGTGTTTAAAGTCGAGGCACAAACTGACTTCTCAGAAATAATAAAAGATTTCCTCTGGAGTTTCTGAAGCTGCTTGGAGGCAAAGCTCATGGTGAGTTGTGCTTGAGATTTATGTGCAAATATTGGGTTATTAAAGTAAATAAGCAATTTCTCAAACCCCGCCAGATTTTTGTGTCTCTGAAAGTTTGCTAGAGAACAGACCGAAACTTTGGAAGCAGTAACAGTGTTGTATTCTCGAACAAAGTCATTGAACATGGCTAAGCTAATATATAAAAGACTGAACTGTGGATTTTTCCAGCACCACAGTGATATTATCTTTAAAACTGAATCCTTCGACCATAAAAAAGTCCATAAGCGGCCTTCTGTCAGCGTGGGGTGATAACTGGCCCTCATTTTCTTGCCGAGCGCTCACAGCCTTTTTAAAGGGCATGGAGGCCTGTACTATGCAGGAGCCGACACCGACAGCTGGGGTCTCTGAGGTGCCATCACCTTTCGCAAGGTCATCCGGGCCTGGCCAGTGATCGTGAGCATCAGAGATGGATAGATACGGCCAACAATCTGCAGTCTGGCAGCATGAGAACAGTACGTATCAAATTGTGAAATGGGTCAATGACATTCATGAGCAAGAGCCCACGATAAAGAACAAACATTTGAGGGACAGTTTACAAAAAAAAATTAAGAAAGTTCTGTCATCATTTACTCACCCTCATATTGTTTCAGAACTGTATGAGTTTCTTTCTTCAAAATAAGATATTTTGAAGAATGATGGTAACCAAACAGTTGACGGAAGCCTTTGACATCCAAAGTATGGAAACACATACTGTGGGTGTCAATGGCCACGTCAAATTTTGGTTACCAAAATTCTTCAAAATATAATCTTCTGTGTTTTACAGGTTTGGAACAACCCAAGAGTCAGTAAATGATGGCAGGGTTTTAATTTTTTTGGTTTAATTGTCCCTTTAATGACTCTAAAAATGCCACGCGGTGCATTCATCAATTACAAAGTAATAACACTCTCCTTACAACTTGAATACAGTTAGTTAACTAAAACTAAAACCATAAACTAATTATGTTTGAAATAAATAATGAATGTTTCTGATTGAAATAAAGTTCAAATAAATTACGTTTAAAAATACTAAACTTCACAAAAGAACATTTAGAGAACTTAAAAACGTATATACATTTTTTTATAAAAACTATACACATTAAACGTAATATAAAGAACACATCACAAAAAATCAAAAACGTTAAAATGAAAATACCAAAATAATAATACAGTAATTACATTTGAAAATCTAGTTTTCTGTGGCAAGTTCTTAGACATTTCACTTTCTCGTATTGAAGTTGTACACAATTTTCAAGAAAAGTTTATATTTAATGACTTTTAACAATGTCATGTGGTGTAAACATGTAAAAAGTAATACACCTTGTGTCATACTAAAACTTAGACCATAAACACAAAATTGTTGTTATCTGAAATAAATATTAAACTCTTCTGACAGAAATTAAAAATATAGAGTATTAAAAACTAAACTCATTTTATTTCAACTAGTTGCCAAGAAACATTTATCATTTTTTTTGTTTGACTTGATGTACTAAACTAAATGTAATATAGACATATTTAGACATATTTTTTTAAATAAAGAAAACTATTAGTAGAAGTAGTTATTTATTTTTAATTTCAATTCAATGATGCCAATCAAAATTTCAATTTAAATATTGTAAATCATGTTGTGTAACTCTCAAGTAATAAGTAATATATTTTTTCCTACACTTTGAATATTTTAAGGTTACTATAATAAACCAAAATGTTCATGGTTTTACTTTTAGTTACTCAAATAAATTAATTATTAACTGTAATATTTTAATGTAACATTTTATTTCAGCTAGTTGCCAAGGAATATTTCTAAGTTTAATTTAGTGTCAGTTTGTTTTAAAATAACCAAAACCAAAAAATTGAAATGAAAAATAAACAAATAAATACACTAAAAGAATTACAAAAACTGAATAGGTAAAACTGAAAATATAGAAATAATAATAAAAAACTATAAGAGTATCTCAGTGAAATCAAAATAAAACAGTTATGAATTCCATTTTTAATATATATTTTTTTAAATAAATGAGTATTGCTCATTAAAGAAACCCACACCTTCCTTCAAGGTACTGGATGACAAGATGACAGAAAGTGCGGCTCCATGGCAGTGGTTCTGGGTCTCTGTACATCACAAAGTGTCTTGTAGACTACAAGCCTGTATGGATTCTGTGGGGTAAGGAGTCCAGAGAACAGAGACGAGGCCCTTGGCAATAACTGGGATAAATAAAACAGCGGCAACACCTCTGTGCAACCACAATCGCTCCAGGCGTTTGTGAGGAGACAAATGAATAGTGGAAGAGTAACTCAGAGGATGAGAATTACAAGAGTAATAAATCAAACTAACAAACAAATAAGAAAATACTTTCAATTTCACATCCAGCTGCAATAAATTTGGTTTCAACAAATCATCCAATTCCAAATTAGTTCACACCAAAATGAGAATTCTGTCATAATTTCTCGCCCTTATATCATTTTAAACCTGCACGACTGTTTTCTTCAATGCAAAACAAAAGAAGATGTTTAGAAGAATGTTCATACTGCTCTTTTTTCCGGAATGGATGTAAATTTGAACAATGCCTGAGACTTGGTGTTACAAGCTCTTCCTCTGTCTGTTTTCCTCGTTAAGATGAATCACTTCATGTATTCCCCAATTGTAAGTCGCTTTGGATAAAAGCGTCTGCTAAATGACTAAATGTAAATGAGAACGGGGGCTGTCGAGATTTAAAAATTATGACAAGCACCATAAAAGTAGTCTATATGTCGTGTGATATCTAAGTCTTTTCAAGATTCCAAGTCTTCTGATGCCACACGTGAAGAAACAAAACAAGGCCTCAATTTAAGTTGTTACTTACAGAAAGCTCTCAAATCGCGTTCACATTTGCACACACTCAAATCTTCCACTTAAATACATGAGCGTTAAAATCTAGGACAATTACTCACAAATTTCATCAAAATGTTATGTTGCTTCCTGCATGTTAAGCAACATTTTCAAAGTAAAATGTCCAGAGTGCCACTAAAAGTGTGTTCAGTGTTTTCCGAAACAGATGAACGGGAATCTGGCGATTTTTATTATATTTGGCTGCTGTACGCATAACAGCAGTTCAGAAATCAAGGAAAGGTTAATGCTCTAACATGTTTAAAAAATTATGTCATACACTAAGCCTAACCGATAGTGTTAACAAACACAAACATGAGCTAAAAATGCATTAGCTGGAGCAACCATGCCATTTTAACTTGCTTCTAAAAGTCTTTGAATTATTTTATTGTGAATCGTGTTTCAGAGGATTGAGCGCTCAATAATGCAACTGCAATGCTGTACCGGGTGCGCTACCGAGCAAGTTTACTATGTCAGAACAGACAAACATATGAAGCAGGTTATGTGATGAAAACATAAAAAAAAAAATTTTTTTTTAGTTTACGAGTCATAAACTACGGCAAAAGTGTTTTGAGGTCATCAAGCACTGTGTAAGAAACTGAGTGAAAAAGACTTTAATAAACAATCTGCTCTTGTAATCATAATTTGTGTGAAAATAAATAAAAGTTGTTGGTGTTTTACTGCCACTAGTGTTCAATTTAGCTAAAAGCTACAGCAAAGTTAATGTATCTATTTAGGGACCATTTTTGGTGTTTTGCAAAAATGTACACAGAGGTAAATTGTTTCCCATGATCCAGCAGTATGTTGGACATTTCACATGTTCATTGACGCCAAAGATAGCATGATGTAAATGTGCGCAGGAGCATGTGAGATTTGAGCGCTGCAGTAGAGGGAAGGATTCTTATGTTGCATATCTCTCTGAAACTTGACATGGATCTACATCGAGTTACAAGCCAAAGGGATTCTTCCAGTTGCTCACTAACAGCAAGGAAGCAATGCACTGCACAATCCTTTAAACCAAGGCATCAAGAATGCAATCAATCAGCCTGCAATGAGGCTTTTATAGGGACATAAAGTTCGAAATGACCTTCTTTGGGATGGATAAAATGGTCTCACAGGGAATTCCCTGTCTCTTTGAGGAGAAAGGGGATGGTTTTTAAGCATGTTGACATTCTGGACACTTTCTGTTTAAATCACTGTTAAAAAAACTTTGATTATCACACATTCTATAGTGTCAAGTAATGTTCATCTTCAGAGCGGGAAATATACATATACAAAATAAAATAAAATTAATAATCTATTCAAAACATATTTTAAATATGTGTAATATATGGTGTAAACTACAGATATTAAAACAAATGCAAAAAAAAAATATATAGATTTTTTGAAATGTATAATATGTGTAAATATATTTTCAACCTTCATATACTTTAGTTAGTTAGTTAGTTATGCTTTGTTTTTGCCCATTCAATAACAGTCAATGGGCTCAAAAACTCTAAACACTGGACCTCATTGATTTTCATTGTACAGACAAAAAATACTGAGACATAAAGGTTTGGGACAACATAATAAGAATTTCATTTTTAGGTGAACTCTCCCTTTAAGTGTCTTTTGGGGCCATTGTTTGGCTTCATACTGGATGAAAACAGGAAATGACTCGTGAAAGCTGTCACATTAGCGCTGAACTCCAGCGCTGAATCTCTCTGATCACTGGAAAAAAACACTGCTTTGGCCAAATCCCGGACCTACCTGACAGTGATATATAACGACCGTCAAAAACCCAGCGCTTCACTGGTTTCCTACAGGGAATGAAGAAGGCAGCCAACCACAGGCCTGCCACAAACAAAACAGATCTGAGCTCAGCGGAGAGCCTTGAAAAGGCTGAGCAATGAACTCCAGCTAATGTGAATCCACAAAAACGCCTGTTCTAACAAAAGGTGCGAATGACAAGAAAATTGTTTCCTTTTCAGTTGCAAACAAGGATAATTGGGCATGAAACAGGATTAAGATAATGTTGCTCCGTATTCGCATTGGCAGATCTCAGCTGCGTAGTTTGATAGGATTGTTTGGAGAGACAAATAACATTACATTACATTACACCAGATGGCTTCAAACTAAATAATCAAAGACAATCAATGGACAACAAATTAATGTCTTAGACACAACTTTAGTTTTGTTTTCGCCCTATCTGTTGTAGTTAATGTTAGATGTGCTGTAAGAACAAGTCCTAAAACCTGCCCTGCTGAAAAAAACAATAGAACCCTGCCCAAAACACAATAGAAAATGTAATGGATTTAATTGCTTTAATGGGAATTGTATTGGTTTTAATGGAAACTACAATGGTGTCTACTGGTATGTGATGGATTCTATTGGTGGGATGTTAAATCATATTGTAAAAATGCCCAAAACACACTACAAAAATGAATTTTGTAATGGTTTTACTGGAAAAAGCTAATGGTTCATAATGGCATTTTAATGGAAACCATTATAATTTCTGTGATGGTTTCTATTGGGCTTCTATTGTGTTTTTTTAGCAGGGTGGAAACAAGTTTGCATTTAGTTTGTTTAAGTTAGAACTTCTGGTTCCATATTCCCAAAATCAATTGCTTTTTTGAACGGGCTTTTGGGAAAATTCCTGAAATAAGGTCTGTGGTGAACACAAGCTCAAGATTTAAATAACAATTGAATGTTTGTGTGTGTGTGTTTGTTTAGTGGTTGTGTTGGTGATGTTTAAGTAATGTAACCATGGTGTAGTTTATTTTTAACTCAATATCACAGAAAAAAAAACACATTTATGAGGCAGCAGTTTTGTATCAAACAAAAAAGTCAATCCCTAAGCCCACCTCTAAAGCTAACCATGCAAGGGAATTAAACAGATTGTATAAAACATACAAATGGCAAATTTCTACATATTATTATTATTATTTTATTTTGTATTTATTTTGACGTAAGCACATTGGTTTAAGTTTAGGTTTTTACTACAGATGATTGTATATGTCAAGGGAACCAGGGTGACAGGAACGTATGGGTTGGATGGCCTACACAGACAAGTCATAACTGCGGAGACCAGTCTTGTGATATTTGGTTAAACTTTTCAGAAGTTAAAAGCAAAAAAAATACATTTTTTTTAATTTCTCCTGACCACAAGGTGGCACTGTGCCAAAACAGTACAGGGATCCTCAGGTCATGGTTGTTGTAATAAACATCAAGTTTGATGTGAATTCGCCATTGGGGAGATAGTGCCTCACGTAAATTGTGATCTCTTCATCAATTTTCAGTTGAAAATCAACATGAATTCCATAACTTTTGTCAGCATGGTATGAAAATGATCTGATTAAATTTTTGCAAAAATCAGAGCAACTCCTTGAGCCAATGAATCAGGATTTTTTTGTTCAAAATTATTAGCATAAACATAACTGCAAATTTGGACAGTTGCGGTGCTAGAGGGATTGTGTTAAAGACTCCAAAATGGCTGTGGATAATATTCAGACTGTCCTCTATCTGTGCCAAACTGCACAACATTTTACCATACTGTTCTATGGGCTTCCATAGACTAAAGAGCAGAGGAAGAGGAGGTAGAAGAGGAGAATGAGGGATAAGACTAACGGATACAATTGATGCCTACGCACCTCTGGTGCTTGACCCCTAATAATAGTAGTTGAAAACTATAGTAATTTATTTTGTACTGCTGGACTAAAATGACACTTGACAAACCACTTTAATTAGTATATCTCATGAATATTCAAGACATCAGAATAAATATCTGAAAATAACTGTAGAAATTAATCCCAGAGAGATCTTCAACATGGAGTGCTCTTAGTAAAAACTCAAGGATCAATTTGCATGCTGAAATGAATGAGAACACCTGATGCCTCTTTCACCAACAGATTTCTGTAGCTTCACTCCCATCGAATCTCCAAAATCCCGAAATATTATCTATCATGCCTGGGACAGGTCTGTAATATTAATGCAGATATTAATGAGTTATTATAAGGACGTGAGAACCTTTAGAGTTACACATATACCATCATATTATGCTAATTGATAGAGCCTGTGTTATACACAGATCTTTTGTATGCAAATGTAATCATGTTTATAATGAGATGGAGCTAATTATTGCAGCTTGCAGATGTTGAGCGGCATCTACAGAGGAATAAAAATAACATGTGAAAACATGTGTACCTCATGTTCGTGGGTTCAATGATTTGTTGACAGTTGAAGTATGTATTAATAGTTGTCCACCAAAGCTAGGATGTTTAACGGATTCCTTTTAATGGATTGCCTGAAATGTTTACTTTTATAGTAAAGTCTAAAATACAGCATAATAATAATAATACTAAAACATTAGAGTATACTAATATTACTTTTTTAAGATTATAATCGTAAAGCAGTTTAAACAAAGTGACACCTAATTTCCATGGGAGTGGAAATAAAAATTGATCTCACTCCTCTTTCAGGTAAAAGTGAATACAATTAAAACTGGTTTTCACTTTTTCACACTTTTCACTTTCGAATATTCAGCTGACGTAGAAACATAAATCTGATCTCACTCCACTTTCAGTTACAATGTGAATGGAATGAAAACTGGTTTTCAACTTTTTCACACTTTTCATTTTTGAATATTCAGAAAAAAAATATTTTACTTTTTTACACTGTTCACTTTTGGATTAAACAAATAAGGTCTAAGTTACATTATTTTCAATGTGAACACCCTTGAAGAGTAAAAATTTGTAACAGCATGAACTTCCAAATATTCAATCATATCACAATATTTTTTTTTAATGCAAATCATGGAACCCCAAACATGATCCTTTATCATCTCCAAAGAACCATAAACAAGTTGAAGCAGGTTTATCTAATCTCCAAATACCTATGACCTGCCTACAACTGCCAAATCATATCTGCTTGAATATCCTGGCAATGCTTTGGCATATTTTTATCATTTTTATATTTCATGTACCTATAGAACAAAACTGGCTGTTGTTATGAAGATAATCATCCAATAAAGTTGAAAACGAACAGCTCAACATGCTTTAAGAGTGACTATCACAAATGTCACCAGCCGAGATAAGTGTAAGATATATTTAGCATAATTTCATTAAGCAAATAAAATGCAACCTCCTCCGAGAAAAAGCAAGCATTCACAAAATCAGTGGAGGGAGAGGAGACAACGAAGTTTGCAACAATTGGAGCTGCTTTGTTTAACAGCTTTTTTAGATAATTTAGTAGCTGGGCCAAGTTCACTTAATTAAGAGGCTTATCTTTCTTACAGAGGCCGTCATGTGTTGCAGTACCTAATTGGTTTTGCAGTATAGGTGGCTGTTTCTTGACACTAATGCAGAAAACATTCCAGCACATGAGATACATATTTACAACAAAAGTACAACCAAAAGAAAGTACCAGTTAATGTAACAGCCTCTCTACTCTCTTTATTTAAGTGCTTAATTCTTAATTCGCATGGAAGATTTGTTAGTCTGAAGATATAATCATGGATTAGCAAGAAAGGGATATGTATATATTTTTTAATTATTAGCAGTTTTGACATTTTTTAAATAATTGCTTTTTTATCAATGGGGATAGTGACAACTTGATCAGATAATAATAATAATTGGGTATTAAAAATAACTTATTATTCATAGTTTTTTTATAGAATGACCAATTTACAATTTGGTTTGTGTGCATGTCAATATTCAAAAGAGTAAACATCAGCTTATACTAAATATTTATTGATTAATATCTTTCGTTGCACAAGAGGCCGTGAGTGGGACTAATTAGCGCTCAGTTTTTGACTGATCCCAGTTATGGCTCTTGAATTCAAAGAGCTCCAAAATGCAGAGTTGCGTTCTCACCGTTTTCCAGCACATGAGCTTAAAAACATCTTAATGATGCCAGTCAAGGACGAGACTATAGGGCTTAGCAGTAGATCCCACTTCTGAGCTGCATCCAATATTTAAAATAAGCAATAATAAGTAAATAATACGTATTTACAATCCATAAATAATGAGCACAATTTCTTAACACAATAATATTTTACTTGAATATGGTGTTATGTGTTTGGCTGGTCTTTATGTTAGATTATACATCTAATGTCCCTGTAGATTTGGATCTAATCAAATTCGGGGTGTGTTTTCTTCATGTTTTCCAGGCTGACTCATATTATTATTATTATAATCGTTAATCAAAAACCACTTCATATGACTGATTCAACAAAACCCTCACCTTTAAAATAGCAATAGCAGATATTTGACAGCTACAATTCCCCACAGTGTCTGCAAAGGCACTAAACCCACAACCAGGCAGAGCTAATATAAATATAAATACAAATATAAATTGAGTAGTAATTAAATATATCAAACAATATATACATCAACACATGACAGGCCAACAGTTTTAGTTGATTAATTTAAATACATGGAGATTAATTACAAAATACGTTGTGGCTATGAAAATGTACACTATTATAAACAAAAAGATACATATAAATGTAAATTTAAGTTTTAACATTGTTTGCCTTTTTTCCACAATTTTTGTTTGTATGCTTAAAGCTTAAACCTAATTTTGTTAGATTAATACTTAACACAGTTTGCCAATGAATATGAAAAACAATTTTAGTATGCAGCATTAGCATTAGTGTCTCAATGTCTAATGCAATTTTCCTTCTCGAGCATATATCTTGTTTAAAGGCTGATCCGATATTTTTACTCGAAAACAGACACAAATACGGATTATGAAAATGATATTTTACAATGAGGTGACACATCCTCTTCCTCTAGTTCCCGATTCATTTGGGTCTGTTTTAAATGGCCAATCAGAGGTTGCTAGGAAACTGCTTGGGTAATGAACTGTTGTCTGGGCCGAAGGCAACTTGAGTGTTAGATTAAATTAATCCTATTAGTGCTACTGAGTGATATAATGATCAACTTCCAGGTACAATCTCCCCGTTCATTTCCCGCTCACACACGCATATCAATATGTCTGCTTGTGGACAGATTCAGTGGCGAAAATAACACAGTCTGTCAATAAAATTGCAGCTACTTGGAATTTTTAGCTGGTATAACTGGCACTAAATTGACATTCTATCATACATGTAAGTTAATGTCTGCTAACTAAAGGTATTGATTCATGAAATGACCAATGTTTAATAAAACTGATTTTTGCTTCCAGTCCAAGTCACATTTGTGTTACCCAAAGGAAATTTGTATTGCTCAATGGATGCTCTTTCAGATCTTTTTTGTTTAATTTAGGTTTCAGATATTTCTCATAAAATTATTGTGGAGAAATAAAAATGAATGAGATAATTATTAATCAAACAGTAAGCATATGGAATTATGATAGCAAAATTCAGCCTACAGCAAGTAGCAGTTTTGTCAATAGTTATAATTTAAATTTTGATAGCATAACTAATGAAGCATGATTAATATCTACCTCAGATATCGCTCCTAAAAATTCCTTTGGTGGAATAGAAAACAGACACATATGACATAACATACTCGGTTACTATCGTAACCTCAGTTCCCTGAGATATGGGAACGAGTACTGCGTCGGGATATCAACGTTAGTAGGGGAAAAAAACTTTTTTCCTCTTCAACTGAACCCTTTTTCAATCACACAGTTATAACTGCACATGATTGGTTCAAGTAAGGTGAAAGAAACGAACCAATGCACGGTGGTGGCGAGCGAGCCAAAGGCTATGCAGCCCCGCCACAGCCCGCCAGAATGGGAGGGGCATCTGGCTATATAACCCGCTGCTTGCCACCGCATCTCAGATTTCTTTGAAGGAAGCAACCGAGCATGCAGCTCATAGCACGGCCAGGAACGCAGTACTCGTTCCCAAATCTCAGGGAACCGAGGTTACGATAGTTACCGAGTACGTTCCCTTTCGATATTTCACTCGTACTGCGTCGGGATATCGACGTTAGTATGGGAATCAGTCCAATCACGCCGTGCTATGACGTGGAACGACTCGAAACCAAGACTCATGTGGGATTAGGCGCAAGGGAGTCAATAGAATACACTAAGCACAGGGTGAGCCTTGAGGGTCATCCGTGGCCTGGGTGTCGTCCCAAAGACACCTAGCGTCCATATAGTTATGCACAGACCAAGCGAAGAGGGGCTTGAACAATGTTGGTCAAGTGAAACCAAAATATTGCTACTTAAGCAGAAAGGACTCTGGCCTGCAAATGTGGATGGTGAGGACCAGCCAGCCGCCTCACAAATGTCTGAAATGGACACCCCGCTGGACCATGCCCAAGAAGATGTGATGCCTCTGGTGGAATGGGCTCTGACTCTGATGGGGCACTACAACCCCGAGGAGGAGTATGCTAATGTGATAGCATCCACTAACCACCTAGACATTCTCTGCTTCGTAACAGGGTCACCTTTAGCGCGCTTACCGAAGCCAAAAAAAAGCTGTTCTGACTTTCTGTACGAGGCAGAACTCTCAATGTATATTCTCAGGGCCCTAACGGGACAGAGCAGGGACTCCTGGCTGCCCGTCAGGGGGGAAAAACGTGGAAGCGTTATGACCTGGGCTCTGAACGGAGTGAAGAGCACCTTAAGTACATAACCCAGCCTTGGTTTCAGGACAACCTTGGAGTTGTTAGGCCCGAATTCCAGGCAAACAGGGTTGACGGAAAGGGCCTGCAGGTCTCCTACTCAACAAGGTTTTCAACAAGAGTACTCTGAGGCTCGAGGATTGCAATGGTTCAAACAGGGACCCTTCTAGAGCCCTTAGTAGTGTTGGTACGTCCCAAGGTGGAACTGTACAAGGACACATGCAGGGCACATAACTCGGGCCGTGGATGCCATATCGTACCGTTCGCTTGAGAGAGGAGGTCCCGTCTCAAGGGGATCGGCCACAGGGCTGCTTTCAGCAGCTGTAAGAACTCCGACACCTACGGTTGGTTCCTCCAGAGGGGGGCTATTAGAATCAGCTTGTGCAGTTGTTCCCTGACTCGCCTGAGTACCTGTGGTAGCAGAGCGACTGGGGGGGAAGCATAGAGTGAAAGACTGGGCCATGCGTGGGCCAGGACATTCTCTATAATTCTTTTCTCAGGCTTTTCTTTACAAATTATTTTGGTTAAATAAAAACATACACAGTTGACAAAACTGATGCTTTACAGTAATATTACAGAGTTGTAAAGGCCCGTTCACACCAATAACAATAACTATAAAGATAACTACACTGAACAAAATTATAAACGCAGCACTTTTGTTTTTACCCCAATTTTTCATGAGCTAAACTCGAAGATCTAAGACTTTTTATATGTAAACAAAAGGCCTACTTATCTCAAATATTGTTCACAAATCTGTCTAAATCTGTGTTAGTGAGCTCTTCTCCTTTGCTGAGATAATCCATCCACCTCACAGGTGTGGCATATCAAGATGCTGATTATACAACATGATTATTGCACCGGTGTGCCTTAGGTTGGCCACAATAAAAGGCTACTCTAAATTGTGCAGTTTTATCAAACAGCACAATGCCACAGATATCGCAAATGTTGAGGGAGCGTGCAATTGGCATGCTGACTGCAGGAATGTCCACCAGAGCTGTTGCCCGTGAACTGAATATTCATTTCTCTACCATAAGCTGTCTCCAAAGGCATTTCAGAGAATTTGGAAGTACATTCAACTGTCCTCACAACCACAGACCACGTGTAACCACACCAACCCAGGACCTCCACATCCAGCATCTTCACCTCCAAGATTTTCTAAGACCAGCCACCCGGACAGCTGCTGCAACAATCGGTTTGCATAACCAAATAATTTCTGCACAAACTGTCAGAAACTGTCTCAGGGAAGCTCATCTGCATGCTCGTCGTCCTCATCGAGGTCTCGACCTGACTTCAGTTCGTCATCGTAACCGACTTGAGTGGGCAAATGCTCACATTCAATGGCGTCTGGCACTTTGGAAGGGTGTTTTCTTCACTGATGAATCCCGGTTTTCACTGTCCAGGGCAGATGTTAGACAGCGTGTATGGAGTTGTGTGGGTGTTCAGCTCCCAGCTCCAATCTTTGAGTTTGTGGATGATATCGTCTGTTTATTTTAAGCATACACTTGTCTACCTTTTTAAATTTTAGAGTTAGTGACAGCAGGATTGATTTTGATTGGCTGTTAATATTTATATTGTTCATCAAAAAAAATAAAAACAGTTCCGAAAGTGATTCCAACGATATCGTTTCTCTGTGCCTTTGTCATTATAGTTGTAGTGTGGACTCTGCTATTCTTTAATATTTTTACAACTATATATTTATCGTTGTCTTTATAGTTATCATTCTTGGTGTGAACAGGCATTAAAAGTATTTTTTATAAAATAGCTCAGATAATGGAGGTCTCAGTTATGTTTCATTTAAGTATCAACTTGTCTCAGACCTTCCTCTTATGATTTAATAAAACACACAAATGACACAACTGTAGTACAGTTATAAAATTAATTTGAATAGAATAACTGTATTGGATATCGGAGGTCTTGGTTACGTCTCATTTAGGTATCAACTTGTCTCATACATATCTTTAAAAAATGTATTTGTAAAAATAAAAACATATAGGAATGAGATAATTGTTAATAAATAATAAACATAGTTATACAAGCAATTTTGTTAGCATAGCACAGATTACGGAGATCTCAGTAATGTCTCATTCACATATCAACTTTGTCTCAGATGTTTCTGCTACAAATCTGCTTAAAACAAATCAAAAAAGACATAAGAGGGACAATTGCTGAAATGCAGTATGAGTACAGAGCTATAAAACAAATGTAGATATCATAACTCAGACATTTCGGAAGTATGAGAATTTGATGAGAAATGTTGAAATTGCTCTTTATAGCAGACTTTGGTATTTTGTCAAATTTGAGCACAGACATTGTCGAGACTACAAAAAAACCTAGAGGAGCAGTTTCAGATTACTCTGTCTTTTCTCTCAGTAGAAAGATCTGAGAACCAAGAGACTCATTGTTTCTCATTACTATGTAGAAGAAACAATCGAGATATTAAAAAGACCTCATTTGTGAGTGTTGTTTCCTACGGGTAAGGATTCATGTTACACTCGACTTCTTACAGTATTTACCAAGTATCCATAAGCAATATGTGGCTTAATAGAGTTTTCACAAGTTTTCCTGTAGTGTTATATTGTTTTGGTAGCGCTAGCACTGAGCAGTGATTTAATTTTAGTGCTGTAGGTGTTTGTGCCATGTTCTGCTTTGTCACATTGCTGTCCCGTCACAGCACTTTCAAAGGATTTGCAACCATATACGCATAATCTGACTGGCATTACGGTTCCACATAATAAATGGAGCACTCGCTAAGAAAGAAAATAGCTCATGGCAACCTCCAGAGAACATGTGACCAGTTAAAAAACGAGGAAATTTCGACTCCAGAGAATTTGCAGCTTTCTTTTGCCTAATGCCACACTATGTGACTATAAAGAGAGATTTGTAATGCACTCTGGAATCATGCTTCAGCTGAAGTCCACGATTTTGAAATAAGGGCTAAAAATAACAAGGAGCATCTGTACATTCTTTTTTTAAACGTAAGTATTAAAACTGGCGAAGCTACTAACTGAAATAATTCATTAACGTGACAGCTGGGTCACACAACTTGAAAAACAAATGTTTTCTATAAAATGATCATAAAGACTTATGTTCTGTTCAAAATAAAAGATTTAAATGTGTGCATTTGTGTTCACATTGAATCTTAGTAGTGTGTGATTTTATACTGACACCTGCTGACCTGGATGTACGAAGTTTGTTTACTAAATGCTACTGCATCAGAGCTTTTCTTTTGTAAAAATTAAAACAGATACAAATAAGAAAACTGTAAATAAGTTAAGAAAGCATAGTTATAAATTGAAATATGATAGCATAAACAAGATATTGAAGGTCCCAGTTGAATGTCTTGTTTAAGTGCCAGCTTCATCTTAGATATTTCTCCTAAAATAATTTTTAAGGAGGAGTAAATAAGTATGCAAATAAATAAATAAATACAATTCTTAAATAATTGCACATGAAGTAAGTTTGATAACATTTCTCAGATAATGAGTTCTTTGTTATGTCTCATTTAAGTGTTAATTTTGTATCGCAAAAAAAATTATTTAGAGGAAATATAAACCGACACAAATAAGGAAGTTGCTGCTATACAGTAATAATGAAGAGTTACAGTATAAAATAACTGTTATGTCCCATTCAAGTACCACTTATCTTATACATTACTCTTAAAATACTTTTGGAAAAATGTTAAAGTCTTGAAGGAGATCAATTTTAAAATACTTTTAAAAACTTTAAAAGAGTTAAATATTAAACTACTAACTTAACTGTTTTGCCATTAACATGACAACCGTGTCATTTATGGTATGCAGTGCCTTTTGAACTTATTAACTTTCAAAAAAACAAATATATGTGCATAATTTAAGACAAAAAACGATCACAAAGACTTTCATAAATATGTTCTGGTCAAGACTGTGTGTCCATTTAAATGTGTAGCTAGTATGTTTCTTTTCAGATTGGATTTTAGTGGCTTTTTACATCTTATACTGACACCTGTTGGCCTGGATGTATTAAGTTTGTTTACTAATGGCGACTGCTTCACAGATTTGATTGTTCTCCTTTTTAATTATGTTGTACACACTTCAAAAAAGTTTTGAAGGTTTGGATCAAGTTTTGCATGTTCTGGTGGCTTGCGGTTTTCTTTATCTACACCACAATTTTACAAAGTCACAAGTTTAGAAGTACAAAATTGTAACTTTTCTTAAAGTGATATGAAAATTTTTTCAAAACCACATGAAACCAACACGGATACAAAGTGTACATTTATAAGAACACAACGTAGATTTTAAGATCAAATTATCTAGGCCACAGTTCCACGAATAATGTTTTCCGCATCTTGTGCAATTCATAAAATAGACTAAAGCAAATTAATTCAAATTGAGGGTAAAATTATTTGCAAACGATTTAGGTATGACCTCTAATCTGTACTGCAGAAGCTTTAAAAATTGATGTGTGAAATATCTCAGGCGAGAGGAGTGTTTGATGGACAGCTTCATATGGAATTCATCTCCTTTGAGCAATGACTGCTGTACTTACAAGGTTGGTCCTCTCAACCAGAGAGGGAAGTGAATCAACATTTTAGTCTCCTTATCATTCACCGGATAAACTTCAACTGACATTAATAGAGCCATGGAGGAATACGGCAATACTGTGGGCACTGGTAAAGTTGATCTGTTTACAAGGCTTGTTGCATGAATAATTGTGTACCTTAGAGAATTTCTGGAGATTTTTGCTCATACTGTTTGTTTGTAACTTGATTAAAATTGGAACATCACTGAAACAAAGCCCTCATGCGTTCACAATTGCAATGTATGTTTTTTTCAGAAAGAGAAACAGCAAAGATATACAAGGATAGTACTGTATGTAAACATGAAGAAGAGGCTGAGAAGTTTAATAAAAATGTCAAGTCAAACTATTTTAATTACATATTTATCTAAGCATGCTGGAATGTGAGAATCATGAAATCATGAAATGACACTCAACAATTAAAAAATACACAGAAAAATGTTTTTGGACAAAAAAATGAATGGGGGATGGGGTAAATATGCACATATATAAACACTATTTTGTTGTTTTGTTTGTTTTTTAATTGCATATTATAAGCTTCCCTGACATATTTAATAAAATAATTTGAAAGCGTACAACCTTTTTCAGAAAGTTCATTATTGTTCACTATTGTTGCAACAACTGTCTTTTATTCATGTGTTCTCTCCTTAGGATGTTTACTTTCTGTCAGGACGTTTACTGTGCCGGGCACGTATTGGATCATGAATATTAATTACGTTATGCGACAATCACCAGCCGTGTGGAATTACCGTTTACCGCTTGCACTTTCGTTCAACACTGCTTAAGCAACCGCTTGACAGAGGGTTCCGCTTGATCTTAAAGTTGTTGTTTTATGCAACCTACGCTTTTCCCCAACGCACTCAGATCGAACAAAACAAATATAAATAATCTCTGCATGTACATAAATGGGAGTGAAACAAACATATTTATATCTTGACAGGAATTTTACAAGAGGTGATCGGAAGACATGGCGGTTGGAGGTAAGAGTTTAACTATTTAAACCCTCAGTTTTACACAGGAAAACTGTATTCATGTTTTTTTTTTAATGGTAAATATGTTAAGGTCTCTGCACACTGAGTCCAAAATTGTTGTTTGCGTTTTTTCGTATTCGTAATCCTAATACTTTGTCACGCACAGAAACCTTGCACACTGAGTTCGATGCATTTTTATCCGTTGAGAGAAAATTAGCAAAACAGTAGCCTACTAAATTGAGTATTCAAGCATTGAGGATGATAAAAAAAAAGAAAAAGAAAGGTAATATTGGGTCCATTCAATCCTGATATAGAGAGGAAGAAGAGTTCCCCCTCCTTATTAAGGAGCAGCGGGATTATCACTGGCGATTCAAAGTTTATTTCAGGATGTTAGTGGCTCAGTTTGATGCTTTGCTAGTGATACTAGAGCGACATGTTAAAAAGACGGCCACCAATTTCTGTGAACAGTGTGCAAGGATCTATATTCAGTGCTTTGGGCCAAAGTCTCTTTAAGACAAGACATGTCACTCGGCGGCCATCTTAGAAATGCCTCTTGGGCATCAAAGTGCAGCTCTTATCACTTTGTATGGGGAAACATCAAATTCTCAAAAACTGTTCACTAAGCTTACGATTAAATTTATATTTGAAATCAAGAATGAAATCGAACAACAACTATGTCATAAATGTTGTTTAGTGTTATACAAAGCTTATTTTTCAGGATAGATCAGCCAGTGCGCATGCGCAGTCCTGCGGGCTCGTCTCAGAGCGCTGACTGTTTCTATAGCAACTGGGACTTCTAAGGGCAGCTGCAGTGATGCACTGACTTTACCGATTGGCTCTTTCATTCAGAAGGCGGGGCTTACTACAATTGAGCAGCCACATTAAGTGTTGCATTTTTACCCATTCAAAACTATACGAGTGACATGTCTTGGGTATTCTATAGTCTTTGTTTGTGCTGCGAGATGAAGTGGATGAATTTGACAATTGCCCTTCTGGATTTTGGCATTCGCTTGTACGGTGACTCTGAACTGTCAAAACACTTCTCAAAATGCTTTGTTACGGATGCGAAAAATTGAAAAAGTCGAACCTGATCTCAATTATTTTATGACGGACGCAAATTTCGGAGGCAGTTTGTAAACGTGATTGACATGTGAGGTCGTATTTATTTTTCAACGTGCGAAAATTTCGGACGTAAATTTCAGACTTTTTTCATCTCTTTTCAACAACTTTAATGTTGGTTTGGTCAAAGTATTATATATATATATATAACACAGTAGTGTGTGATGGTCACATCAAAAGTTTCAAGATCCAAAAAGGACATAAAAGTAATCCAGCGATGAAGCCTTCTAAACCAATGCATTCACTTTTTTTGATAAATAGGCCAAATTTCTCCCCCTTAAATCAAATACTTTGACACATTAACACAAAACCTCATTGGTTCTTTTGCAAATCACATGACTTAACATAATGACAAGAACCAGTGAGGTTTGATGTTAATAACACATCAACAAAATAAATTTGGGCTCTGTATGCATGAGTTCATCAATGTTTTGATTTGTATCCAATTTAAAAAAAATATATATAAATACTGTTATGCTTCGTGATGTTGAGAATTAATATTTATTACATTATTTTATTATCAAAATCATAAACATACTCATTGGTAGCACACATACGTTTACATTTTACTGCATTTGTCATCTTCTAGTAAAAACAGTAGCTAATAAATCAGTATTGCACATTTACAAAAAGTAGCTTCATAATAGCAAATCATACAGCAAATTATACTAGTTTTTTTGGAGCAAATTCATCTGGTTGACAAGTCGTTACTTGATGTCCAGCGTGAAAACTGTCCTGAAGCAAAGTTGAGAGCCAGTACTGTAGAATACCTATTCCTGATGGCTTTAAATTGGAGATCCAGCTGTGCGCGACATCAACTATCCATCAATCAGAGATTTCCCAGAGCGGCAGTCCAATCCCCAAATGACTCAAATGGCCTTTTCTCCAGGGCGTCTCCAGCGATGAAGACCGCACCTGCTAAAGCCTCATTACCGACCATGAGCTTCATCATGAGTTGACAGAAAATCTCTACACATCTCCTTTCATTGCCCGAGTCCACCATCACTCCTTCTCCTCCTTCGCAATAACGGAAATGTCCATCTCCACTTTAATGAAGGCAACTGCGGATCAAGTTAAATAATTCTCAACAAGCTCCAATTATTCCTCTCCTTATTCTAACTTACCATTCATCACATTCCTTCCCATTTGTACCTTCATCCAATTATTTCCCTTGCTTCTGTATTTTTAATAAGCCATTACTTGTGAATGTATTCTTAATTTTCCTCAAATGGTACTCAGAAGAGGCTTTTAATTCAAATCGTTTAAAACTGCTCACATATTAATAATAGTGATTTCAGACATTAGCATCCTGCTTTTTTATCCATTTCTGGGGTTTTTTTCACGTAATTACACAGCACTTTAATTCACCCTGTGGCCCTAGTATCGTAAATACAAACTGGCACTTAGGACTGCTGCTGTTAAGGTCTCAAAAGAAATAAACAGGCTTGTTTTCACCAATGTGTCCTTACTGACAGCACTCCACAATATTCCTATTACTGAAAAATGAACAGCCTTGAGTTAACATAACTATAGATTTGATTCCTGAGACAGTATACAATAGAAACGTACCACTCTAAAAAAACAAATGTGAGAAATAAGTTTTGCAGCCATTCAGATAAAAAAAAGCCAAAGTATTTTTGAGATTTAAACATGTTAGCTGTAGCGGCTTTTTAGAGTGATTAGCGTACCATTTATGAAACTCCTGTAAGATTTTAATGGAAAATGTTTTTTGAAATGTGATGTTAAGAAACGTACTTGGTTACTATCGTAACCTCGGTTCCCTGAGATATGGAACGAGTACTGCGTCGAAGAAGCTTGTATGGGAAAAACTATTTCCTCAGTCGAAAGAAACGACTGTGGAGTGCAGCTCATAGCATATTAGAATGAGTTTGTGCCGTTGCTCCCTGACTTGCCTGAGTACCTGTGGTAGCAGAGCGATTTGAGGGAAAGCATAAAGCGGAAGACTGGGCCAGGGCATCCATGCTCTTTGTGAAAAAGATTGGGCAGTGAGAGTTGTCTTCGGAGGCGAAGAGGTCTACTCGAGCTCTGCCACAGACCACAGACTTCCCAAATTTTCTGAACCACGAGCGGGTGGAGCGTCCATTCCTCTGAGGAGACCCTGTTCCTTGACAACATGTCTGCTTCATGGTTCATCTTGCCCGGAACATTCGTCGCCTTCAGTGAGCGCAGATTGTTCTGGACCCACACAAGAAGGTCGTTCGCCAGCGTGCAGAGTCTCTTTGAGACAAGGCCGCCCTGGTGATTTATGCATGACACCACGGACCTGCTGTCTGAGTGTACTAGCACATGGTGTCCCTGTATGTCCGGAAGGAAGAATTGACAGGCCTGGCACACTGCTAGAATTTCTAGGCAGTTGATGTGCCTGACTCCTTCTCGGACCAAAGACCGAAGGTCGGTTTGCCTTCGCACAGCGCTCCCCAACCCTTGTTGGAAGCGTCTATCATGACAACCTTCCTTCTGTGCACCGTGTCTAAGATCACGCCTTGCTTTAGCCAGAAGAGGTCTCTCCAACGGACACAGGCACCGAGTCACTGTTACGCGGTGGCGTCCGTGACGCCAAGCCGCAGATGGAACTCTCTGCTTCCGCCAGAACTGGATAGGTCACATGTGAAGTAGACCCAACCGAAGTACCGACGAAGCCGCTGCCTTAAGGCCCAGCATTTTCTGGAAAGCTTGGAACGGACGGGCGGTCCCTTCCTCGAAGGAAGCCGCGTGGCGCTGAATTGTCATGGCTCGCTCCGCTGAGACATTTGCTGTCATCTGCAGTTGATAACTGTGCCCAGGAACGAAACTTGCTGGCTGGGTGACAGTATGCTCTTGGCATAGTTGACCCTGAGCCCCAGGCAACCTAAGTGGCTGAGGAGGAGGGTCTTGTGCGATGTTAAAACCACATGCGATTGGGCTAGAATGAGGCAGTTGTCGAGGTAGTTGAGTATGCTACCATGTTTAAATTAGTCTGACTTATTGCCAATTGATTTTGGTTCAAAATTTGTCAAACTAACTGAAATAAACCTGGCATGTTTGGTAAACTTGTTTTATGAAACAGCCCCCTGGTTGGGACACCTGCCAATATATGTTGTCATTTTCCTGTGGCTTCAGTGTAGTCACATGACATTTACAGCCTAGATGATTGGCTCAACAACATCTGCATTACCCATGAGCAAAAACTGTTGCTTGAGAATGTATTCCTGAATTAAGATTCAGGTTTAAATTAAGAATCAGATTCTGTCTCTTATTATATTTACCTTGCAAGTTTGAAAACAAAAGCTTTGAAAGCCTAGAGAGAATAGATATGTTGACAAGCACTGTTTTTATGAGTCACAGCACTGCGGCAGCGCTCTAACAAACATGAACATGACCATCACCTCCAATTATTTCCCACAAGTTCAGCAGATACTTTTACTTGGCAACAGCCCAGGATTACACTGCTGTTAACAAGCCAGTGAGAAAGCCAGCTCCCCTGATTACCAAACATGTTTGCCGTTGGCTACTTTGCTTTTATTCACTAATGATGTATTGTACATTCTTTTTTAATAGGCTAGAAAAACTAATGTATTTTCTTAACTGCTAAGCTATTGCAATTTAAGTTGTTGCTCAATCACATTTTTTGTGTCTGTTCTCATTTAAATCAAAATTCTATTTAAATGAATTACTGCTGTGAAAGATAATATTTTGAATCAATACTAATGAGAATACTAAAATTATTATGTGTTGTTTGCTCCAATATTTGCTCTTAAATTACAAACACACAGCAGTTTCCAGCTGAAATTAACACTAGTGACAGTAAAACACCAACCATTTATATTCATATTTCCACACGTTATGATGAAAAGGCAGATTATTGATGAAAAATCACTTATTTTTGTACAGTTCTGTGCACAATACTTTGACCTCAGAACACTTTAAGCTAATACACTACACAATTATAAATGTGTTGGTTATACAACGACGGATCGGCCCAGCCCAAACAACCAACATCTGGTTATTAGTTTAGAAATCCTGTGCCGAACGTATCCCCGGGAAGGCATGTCTGGCCACCTTAATATATAAAGCAAAAAGAAGAGGACCCAAAATGGAACCCTTCGGAGCACCATAAGAGATTTAAGCACAGGATGAGAAACATTTCCCTACATGAACAGAAACAGTTATCTCCTTGAGGTAAGAGGCAAAGCACTCCAGCACAGGCCCCTGAAACCCAACTAAATTAGTCTTTGCAAAAGGATATCATGATCTACTGAGTCAAATACTGTTCTTAAACCAGGATTAAAATACAGCTAGAACACAAGTTCTGTGAAACACAAGTCACCATAAAAACTTGCAGAAGCAAGTTAAAATGTCATGGTTGCTAAAGCATACAGTATGTGTTTTTCTCACAGTTGCTTTTGTGAATAATACCAGTTAGGTGTAGGTGGTACGTTATTTTAAAATGTGATAGCATTAACTTTTAAGCACAAATGACTGGACATTTCATTTCCAAATTGCCATGATATGTTCAACAACTAATAAAAATGTTGCCCAATCCACTTTAATCTCTTTCAGAGAAAACTGAATGTGATGTTAGCACCACTGACTAGACAAGCAACATAATATTGTCCATAAATGTCACCACAGGCAAGTTTTTCCAGCGAGCCTCGGTTTAATTGATATGAGTATTCCATGTAATCGTCATTTTATTAATGACATGTATTAAATAATTAACAATAAAATATACATTTTAGCAGTACATTCACACATACGAATCCGTGCCTCAATAATAAGTTTGCCAATACATTTGCCATCATAAACTGTTAGGCTGCTGCTTTTCCCTTTTATGTTCTGCTTTTATTGCTTTGTCTCATTGACAAACCATTATAGCCCCCTCATTCCATTATTTCCCATAATGCATTACTGCAGACCTTGCACAAACTGATCATTGCTCTGCCACAATCTCTCTCTCCCTTCCCTCCTGCTGTCTTCTACGCCATCCTCTACATTATCACCCTGGGAAGCGGGTTGGGCCGTCAGTCATTTCACTTTCTTTCCGCTGCTCCTTTCTTCTGTTCTTAGGCATTGTGATATTCTAATTAAACCTGACACACCTTCATGTTTATGCATGTGCACATCCTTCATTGGCTTCCCACGTGCATCTGAGGAGAACTGCATGTTAGCATGCCAAGTAGCATTGCTATATCTTTGTTTTTGTCCTTTTCCTCTCTTATATACATACATACACACACACACACACACACACACACACACACACACACACACACACACACACACACACACACACACACACACATATATATATATATATATATATAACTCTTCTCCTCCCACTTTTGTCTCATTCTCCTTTTTTAGATGTGACAAAAAGCAAACGCCTCCTGAAAGCATCTCTTCCCACAAAAAAATCCTGAAAAGAGGTGCAACGGGTTGCCAAGTCCTCCCCACAGATATTGAAGAGCACCTCCTTTTTGAGAGGACTGAGAGATTGTTCTCGGAAGATCATTTCACACTGAAACTACTGCTGCCAAGAGCATGAGACGTGTTTATCACTGGCTGAAAGAAACCTGATATTACACTGAGAGGTGTAGTTCCCTGCTTCCAGATGTAAGAGCAATGGATGAACCATTATTGTAATATTACTGATTATGAAAGACGTCATAGCAGTAAATCTTTCAATTTAGTGGAGCCAGGATATGCTAAGAGACTATCAGTCAGTATGTTCACTACATTAAGATGTAAGTAGATGGATTCAGTTACAGCTTAAGAAGTATAAAATAGCAGATCAAACTCAATCTCGTACAAACAGACTGACTCAAGCGTCTAAAACCAAACCAACTGGCGTCAATAAAGTCCGGCCAGCTTAAATGTCATTTGCAATATTAAACAGGATATTTTTTTTTCTCATTTTAGTATTATTTGAAAAAGTTGAAAACGAGAATTAAATGTAATATTGATGATTGCAGCAATTAATAGTAACTAAAGCCTAATGGATTTACCTTGAAAATCCCTATTCAAAAACAGTATTGCTATACAGAAAAATGTTGTTCACATAAATTATGTTCAATGTCTTTCCAGTCAGTCAATGATGAAAGTTTGGGGTGGGGCTACTTCATTGTCTGAGCAATAGGACATGAGAACAGGTGCAAGCTGCAGTAGGAATGTCTAGGAACCTTGTTTGGAATCAAGTTCCATTTTGTGCCGAAATTTCCACTGCATATTTAAGCATGAAGAGAATTCATGCTCCTTCGTGTTTTGTCTGTGCACGAGAGCTAAGGTAAAAAGAGACTGCAGCCTGCATCTCTGCACTGTACTTTAATGCCATCAAGTGGCAGCTGGGCCTTTTTTTCCCCCTTTGTCGTGATGTCATTTCTCCTGAGCGCTTGTGCAAATGTTGCATGCTCGCTATAAGCACCTAACAACCACACGCAAATCTGAAAAATGAGATAAACAAGATGCTTCCTCACGCTCCTGTCAGAAGGGGCTAGGATAATTTTAGAAAGATAATCTCCCTAAATATGATTAAAGATTAGACAGCAAAAAACAAACTCTATGGAAAGCGGAGCTTCCGTATGAAGCAGGAACAGAATGAATGCTGTCGACTTACTGCGAAATGGATCCGTAAACATTTGTGCCAGAATGTTCGTCTCTACACCTTCTTTCATCACCCTGAGGATCCAACAGGATATGCCACATCCAGCCTCTAGAGTAAATCTAAAAATCATTGGGAAGTAATAAATTGTCAAGGTGAATTATCAAGAGTTTACACTTCATTTCCCAATGATGCAAGATGGCAGAACTGTAAAACGACTCCTGGGCTTTTCATTAATTAGGCAGTCTCCTCCCTTTCATCAAGCTTCACGTTTGATAGATGAGTGAATGCAATTGTAACAATGAGCAGGGACAATCAGAAGGCTGTTGAGTCGAGAGTGTTTTTGTTCACCTGCGTCGGGGAGTCAAAAGGCTCGGGAGTTTAATTCCACCCAATAATCACCTGTGAAGATGGAAAGCGTAATTAAGTCGGCGGTATTGATTAGCACCTTGTTCCTGTATTCCCATGTTTTCTTGTGCATTTCTCAGGGACGGACCGATTTATTCTGGGAGTGAGGAACTGTTGGACTTGAAGTATGGGCGTAATTAACCGCTTACACTGTGCTTGACTTTCCCAACTGCCAAAACAACCGCCTTTCCTCCTGGTTTGCCTGTCCTCTTATGTCTTGCTCATCATGCTGTTCGAACAGCCAGCCATAACAAGGCCTGAGGAGAGAGGAGGAAGTCTGGAGTTTTCACGAGAGGTTACAGTTGACTTGCATTCCACCTTTCGAACCCAAATTCAAGAAATGGCATATCCAAACTAAAACAGATACTGTGCAAAAAGCCCTTGGACTAATAGACCTCAATCAGACCTTTGGCAATGTGTTGTCATCAAGCCAGAATGGCTAAAGCATTGTATTTGCTTATGACAACGATTAAAATTTGGTTGTTCTGTTTGTGTTGTGTCACAACTGTTACCTGAAAACGTAATTTTGTTGCAGATCTGTGATTTGAACCATGTTGGTTCAACGATATAGAACTATCGTTTAATGACATCACGCAGGTTATTCAGTAATAACTTTGGCTAATTAATTGGTTTGAGAATGAATTCAAGTCAGATTATTGTACTGTATGTAAGTAACACTCATGGCATCTGACTACATTGCTATTTTATTCACACATGCGCATGCTGAATGCAAACATCACTCATTATGTTGATTATGTTCTGGGGTACTCTCCAAAATGGTGGAAGACGGTAAATCTGGGATAAGAATTGCTGAATAAATTATGTTATTATTGTTTTCTTTGCACACAAAACGTATTCTTTACGGTAAAATTACGGTTGAACCCCTGATGTCACATGGGCTATTTTACCGATGTCCTTGCTACATTTATGTGCGTTGATCGTGGTAATATCCTTGCTGTCTATGGGAGGGTCAGAGAGCGCTCAGATTCCATAAAAAATATCTTAATTTGTGTTCCGAAGATGAACAAAGGTCTTACGGGTTTGGAACGACATGAGGTTGAGTAGATAATGACATAATTTTCATTTTTGGGTGAACTATCCTTTTAAGAATTAAGATGATTCTAGTGATTACAAAAACAACACTAACATTTTCTTACTCTAGGTTTTGAAGTTTGAATGCAAAATTCTAAAGTTTATCATCCACAACCCTTGGCTACAAAATTACGTTTGGTGAGAAGCTGAAAATGACAAACTGTATAAATATGCATCTCACATGTAATCCGTTTGGAGCATTTGAAGCAGAAAGCTGGACCTGCTTCAAAGAGTTTTGGACACAGAAGACATGAACTTGAAGAGTATGGCTGTATATCTACAAGTCTCTCTACCCAGGCTGTCCCTGATAATATCAACCAGGAGTCCAGGCCAACAAATGAAACAAAACCAGATTAAACCAGCCAACCTTTGAATTTTTGAAAGCCAAGCACTTGGCCTCTCTTAAATAGAGTTTCAGACTGCTTTAATAATGCTTCCTTTCAGAAAATGGGAAAGATGAATGATTCCGAGAAAGTCCTTGGATCTAAATGCTTCAAGGATTCTCCCCATTTTTACATTTTGAAATGTTAATGAAAGTAAATGCTTACCTTTTTGCATACATTACCATAAATGTTTTGGCTGTGAATGGGGGGGGGATTCCCGTATTCGGCTAGGAAGACATTTTTGTTCTTCATACCCTTGCCGTTAATCAGCAAAACCATGGAAAAGGCATGAATATGTATTTATGGTAATTAATGCATTGCTGAATCAAACTCAAACAGCAAAGCACAGAAAGTGTAGTGCTACATTAATATACATTATTCAAATGCATGCTCTGTATTAACATTGTTGTAATTTTCCAAGAAAATACAGAATTCAGGTCGTATATTCCTGGATGACAAATACAGTAAACAAACTTAGCCTATTTATTACTTGCTATTGATTGCCACATGACCTGACAGTTAAGTTAAACACTGACAGTAGCATTAACATATGCTATGCACAGTCCGTTTATATCCTAGGCCTGTTTCTCAATCAGTGCCTTAGGTTTTGGTTTCTGTCTTGATAAACCTATTTATATTTAAAATATTCCTGCCTAATGTGTTGAATCTTTCCCTGAACTTCCACTGACGTTCGGGCTTACAGTCAATTAAATGTATTTAGGATTTTTAGGAACATGAGTCAATGACATATAGGAGTGTCCATGAGAAAGAACCAAATTTAAGAATGTACTCTTAATATAGTTTTGAAAAGCTTTGAAAACCATTTTCAATGTAAGTATGTCATGTGGTGTAACCATCAAAAACATTTTTCTTATACTTATACTTTCTTATATTTTTCTTACTTTCTTAATACATGTGAGAGAACAAGTTACACATCATAATTTCAAGATTTTTTTGTTATATAATATCATAAACAAATCATAAACTCTTAATATCATAAACTGAATACCATAACCTTTTTTAGGGAAGCCGCTCCATATGACACGTTACAACCGTTCAGGTTGCCTTGTGATAAAAGGGTCAAATTATCTGATATTTTAACTTCTTAAAAAAAGTCTGTTTTTTTTTGCATGTTGGTTGCACCACATGATTTCATACAAAATGAAACAGTTGTGTTAAAATATTGGATATGTTTTAAGAAACAAAAAAAAATAATATGGCAAACTACTTGGTTTTCTTTTCGATCATTTATTTATTATTATTATTAGTATACTTTACATTACAAAAAATATTAAACAACTTGATTCAGACATTAAAACAAGCTCATAGAAGATTAGTGCATTGCATATAGGTATGGATACATTTTTTTATTTTTTAATAAATGTAAAGTAAGAAGAAAAGATTAGAAAATGAGCACCATGTCATTGACCCATATACTCTTGATTTTTGACATTTTAGACGGCAAGCATTGAGAGAAAATGTATAAAGGAGTCATGTGACTCATCTGACAAATTGCACTAATAAAAAAGGGTTATTGCCCAGGCTGTTCCTACCTCCCCAAGCAGTGTTTTTCATCTCCCAACCACTAAATAACACACAGCACACATGCCACGACACAGCACGTCTGTTACTAACAAATGTATCCCGATCCGGTTTGATCAACGGTTAAATGTAGCCCTATATGACATAAATATTTCATATGGCTCTTTATTAGCGATATGGTGCAAAACTGGTTCCATTACTCCTGTATTTCTTGTGAAAAGGGTCTCAGCCACAGGTGGAAGGGCGAGTCATTTCCTGATTAGTACCTCCTTCATACCTTTGATGCAACGGGAACAGCTAAAGCTTGGGTGAGCATGATTGATGGAGGTTCATTTGCTGCCTTCAGGCTCGCTATGAAGGGCCTGCATTAGACTGAAGCTGAAAACCCGGCTGAGAGATGAGGCCATGACTGTTGTGACCTTCCTGGACGTAGATATTTCATGCCAAAATCGCCACTGTCCCTGTCGCCACCTCCTCACAATCCCATTCTGCACCGCATTCCAATTTGAGCGCTGGATCTGAGGGGGAGTGATTTGGCAAAGTGTGACAGTAGGCAATTACAGGGCTGGGTTTACGCAGGTGAGATTGGACCATGTAAAGCTTCAGATCTGTGACTGACAATAACAGCGGAGGCGGCGACAGGTTATCCTGTCTTTCAACTCAACTTCGGCACTGAATTCATCATAATATACCAAACCTGCAACAATAGTCATGCTTGGAAATGTTGGAGAAGTTGTATTTCTGTGTAAACAAATGTAGTTTTCTTATAGAGTGATGGATAAGTAACATCAAAACCTAGACTATTTTGCCCTGGGTTCCATCGAGACTGTTCTTTTTTATAATGAGGTTTTCCAATTTATGAGTAAAACAAGGTTTGTGGTAAATAAAAAATGACAATACTTAAAAGTTTTGCTCCACAATGTAAATTACACACAACCATACTGACAAACGTGAATTTGAAAGCAGTTTTGTTTATTATACTGTATAAAAGTGTATGTAAAATACATCAAAATGCTTAATACATTAATATAAAAAGTAAATACATTAGAACATTTGAGGTGTGAGTGTGTGCAGTTTTAATTGTAGAACAAAACTAGTTTTCGTCAAAGTATAATCAAGTTATGTTTACTGACTTTTTTTAAATCATCAATTAAAAAACCCTGTCATAAACACCTAATAAGAAAATGATTTTTCTTGTTTTTGATGTCTTGGCTGCAACAATCTATAGCCTTACTAATCTCACATTCAGCCAGAATCAGAACTAACTAGCTAATAATGCTAATGGGAGCCCAATGCTAATGCTTATGCGAGTCACAAATCCACGCTACTCTGGGTAAATTTGCATGACAAAAATGACTAAAACACGCTGTATTATTCATGCCAAGCCAGTAGCTGGTGGTCACTTTGCTAAGAAACACTACAAACCTGTGCACATACCTATATACTGAGCACGTAATATACATGTGCATCACAAATTAGCATTTTTGTAGTTTACACGGGACAAAAGGAAAAGGAAAGGAAATTACGAGACGTGTGGCCAAGTATGGTGTCCCATGCTTGGAATTTGTGCTCTGCATTGAACCCATCCAAGTGCACACACACACACACAGCAGTGAGATGTGAAACACACACACACACACACACACACACACACACACACACACACACACACACTGTGAACTCACACCTGGACATTCACCCCCCTCCCCCCACCACAATCCCTGCCGGACCTGAGACTTAAACCCGCAATTTTACAGGGTTACTAATTCATACAAATTCATACTACCTCACTCATACGATTTTGTACAATTACTGTGAGGGGTAAGTTTAGGAGGGGGTAGAGGTGGTCATTCATATGAATTCCTACGAATTTGCCACCTCATAAAATGCATATGATTTTTCACAAAACGTGCAAATTCATACGAGTGAGAATGTACGAATTAGACACCTTGTAAAATATGTATGAATTGATGTGAAATAGGGATTTTATTTAATCATTTAACCCAAAAAAATATTAAGTTAGTAGGATGAACATTTTAACTTAAAATATAGAGGTGAAATAATATTTACAGTTTTTCAGCAAATTTTCACATGCAAAATTCAGTCATTTCAATAGCAATCAACGCAAATAGGAATTAAAAGTGCAGCATGAAATATTTCTCATGCAGATTTCTTTTGAGTTTAAGTTGGTCCCACAAATTTGGACAAGTTAGTTGAGCACATTGAAAGCTGCTTTGTATGACTTCTTGTTTCATACATCACTATACTACTTATGATAAATACAATGTAGAAATGCCAGTGAAAAGTTGCTAATTTGACTGCACATTTAGTCCTCCATATACTAGCCTGTAAAAGCCAACACAATTACTAATGTTAGTGAAGGTTTTATTTCCATTAAAACAAATTTAAAAGTTGGTAGCTCTGCTAGCCTCACCATTATGAAAATCTTTAGACTGAAAAACAGCTGGCAGTGAGGGCTAGAGCAGCAGTGGTATATTTCTGGAACATAAAAGATGGCAATGTTTCATTTCCCCTCAAGCAATTAGTAACCTGTTTCCTCTAACCTGTAGAAATGTGCTGACCTGAAACACAAGTCTGATTAATCAGTACAGCTGCACACATACGTCATTACGTAGAAAGAAATGCGTAAAACATGGCCAGATGAAATCAACCATATGTTGCTGGTGTTTGATGCTTATAATATATGTAGCTTCAGCTACACTGTGAGAATAAGGAATTTCCAGTTACCAGGCAACCTGGGAAAGTGGTCATTGAGCATTCTATGGACAGGCCAACATAACGTAACGGTAGCCTGCAGATGTGCTAACGAATGCCGTCGGCCGGGTTTCCCATCGGTTCTTCTGTAATAGTGAATCAAGCGTGCAGCTGCCATCAGGTACAAAGCTCTCCTGGTTTGTTTGTCCAAAAAAAGGGTCATTTTTAATTCCAACGAATATGATAAGACAATAATTATAAGTCAAGATGAGGGTTGTCAGATTTTCATCTCGTCCAAAAGATAAATAGCCGTCCAGATCACTGCTACGCTAAGAGCACTTGCTCAATTCACAGACTACCATTGTGGGCCAATTAAAACGGGATTTACAGATTCCCATGTCTAACAATAGTCAGAACCATTCCACTGATCTGAAGGATTCTTGTTTTCAAGCCAGACAAGTGAGAGATACGAAAAGCCTCCAGCCTAAACAGCTATGAGGGCAGCAAACAAATATTGATGACTGATGATTGGATCCAAAATCCACCACAAATTTAACCATAAATTATGAAAGTAATTTATCTTAAGTTAAATAAGTTAATCTATCTATCTATCTATCTATCTATCTATCTATCTATCTATCTATCTATCTATCTATCTATCTATCTATCTAATCTCACAGAAGTGAGTACACCCCTCACATTTTTATAAATATTTTATTATATATTTTCATGTGACAACACTGAAGAAATGACACTTTGCTACAATGTAAAGTAGTGAGTGTACAGCTTGTATAACAGTGTACATTTGCTGTCCCCTCAAAATAACTCAACACGCAGCCATTAATGTCTAAACCGCTGGCCACAAAAGTGAGTAAAGCCCTAAGTGAAAATGTCCAAATTTGGCCCAATTATCCATTTTCTCTCCCCGGTGCCATGTGACTTGTTAGTGTTACAAGGTCTCAGGTGTGAATGGGGAGCAGGTGTGTTAAATTTGGTGTTATCGCTCTCACTCTCTCATACTGGTCACTGGAAGTTCAACATGGCACCTCATGGTAAAGAACTATCTGAGTATCTAAAAAAATTATTGTTGCTCTACATAAAGATGGCGTAGGCTATAAGAAGATTGCCAAAACCCTTAAACTGACCTGCAGCACGGTGGCCAAGACCATACAGCGGTTTAACAGGACAGGTTCCACTCAGAACTGGCCTCGCTATGGTCGACCAAAGAAGTTGAGTGCACGTGCTCAGTGTCATATCCAGAGGTTGTGTTTGGGAAATAGACGTATGAGTGCTGCCAGCATTGCTGCAGAGGTTGAAGGGGCGGGGGGTCAGCCTGTCAGTGCTCAGACCATACGCCGCACACTGCATCAAATGTGACCCTCTCTGTGAAATCCAGGCTACAGTCTCAAAATCTAATTATTAGACAACAAGCATCAAAATTTGATTGCTAGCATTGATTTCACAAGAATTTCAATCTTTGACAATATCATCTACAGCAGGGGTGCCCAATCCTGTTCCGGAGATCTACTTTCCGGCAAAGTTCAGCTCCAATCCTGAGAAAACACAATTTTTCTATCCTTCTGTCCTTCCATCCGTCCGTCCTTCATCCCAACAGCAAACTATA
Organism: Ptychobarbus kaznakovi; assembly: GCA_027422405.1. Classification (NCBI taxonomy): domain Eukaryota; kingdom Metazoa; phylum Chordata; class Actinopteri; order Cypriniformes; family Cyprinidae; genus Ptychobarbus; species Ptychobarbus kaznakovi. The sequence continues at coordinate 15,609,659 of CM049815.1, forward strand.
AAACTTTTCACTTTTCACAATCCAATCAATTCCTGAGGAATAATAATAATAATAAAAACTAACCTTTTTAATTAAATATCATGTAGCACTCACAGAGTGTCACATTATATAATCAGGTTGACTGTAATTAATGAAGACTGTGCTGATAAAGAGGTGGTTTGCACTTATAGTCATTTGCACCGCTTTTCTCTTTGACTGACTGGTTGCTTTTGCACCACAACTAGAGTGCTATTTAATTATCGAGGGCATGGTATGAAAAACAGCAGGGGCAAGTGGGGAGAGAGGCTCAACCTTTCATTGAGTTCCTCTGATCTCTAGCAAGACTGAAACAACATGTTCATGGCAAACAGAACCCACACATTTGACGAACTCGGACAGATTATTACTGCCTCAAAGTTTTTAATTAAGCAAGACTCTGAAAAGCCTGCTGGAATGGGATGAGGGCATATCCTACATATAAGATGAATCCATATTACTTTATTTAACCATTAAAGTGCCCTCAACATGAATTGAGATCTTTTCTCTGGAGAAGTATCAAGAGCTGTTATTAAAACAGTCTTTGCTTTGGACCAGTCTCCTGCCGAGTCTCCCAAACATCATAATCCAGCCCGGCAGCAAGAGAGATGTGATCATTATTATCTTAAGACCAAAGCCATCTGCCTACAAGCTTTGACATTGAGGGAGAAAACCAGTAAATTGGATTTTGGCAGGTATTATCTGTTAGAGAGATGTATGGAAAGCCCTGGATACAGCCAAGAGGGTAAACAAGAGCAGCAAGGAGAAAATAAAGATTGCACAGTAGACATTCATGAAAAATGAACCCGTGTGTTTAAATCGGGGGGGGTAAAATATTGCTTGGAAATTTTGATCGGCTGACTTTTGTTTGCACTGACTGTCAAATATTAGACCGCCCAAACTGAAAGGAAGAAGAGGGTAGGGGATGCACTTTGAGGAAGTACAGCTCTTGAGATGCCATGTTATGATAACATTTCATTGATCACAGAAGCGGCTGAGGAATTATGATTATTTGGAGGGACTATAATACACTTGTATTATGACACTAGGTAATATTAAGCGATCTACAAATAATTCAGACTGATATAATCAAAAAAATAATAATAATAACAATAATACACAAATCACGGCTGTCTGTATCATTGTAATATATGAGGTCAATGAACCTTTAATGCAATCATCCTCTGAAAATCTCGGTTAAAAGGCTGGCAGTGATAAATTACATTAAAGCTTTGGAGTGTCACATTAGGTACAGAAAGCACTGAAGTGGGTAAGTGAGTAAAGAGCATCTGTGACCATATCAGAATATCTACATTACAACACCCACAACATCTAAACAAACAATGTCAGCAGAGGAGTGGGGGAACCAATATGCAGAATAATTATTTGCACATTATTTTACATGATATGTTATATATTGTATTGTTTTCTTGTTTTTAACATGACACAGATAGCTAAAGCTAAAAAGATATAATATTTTAATATCTATGTATGTTTGTCTATCTTTCTATCATCTAGAGTATTTAACTTTCTGTCTGTCTGCCTGTCTATCTCTGTCTCTGTCTAACTGCCTGTGTCCGTCCGTGTCTGTCTGTCATCTACAGTTTAACTTTCTGTATGTCTGTCTATCATCCATCCATGTCTGTCTGTCTGTGTATCTATCTATCTATCTATCTATCTATCTATCTATCTATCTATCTATCTTCTATCTATCTATCTATCTATCTATCTATCTATCTATCTATCTATCTATCTATCTATCTATCTCTGTTTGTCTATCTATTTATGAAAGTGATAGGGCGCAAGAGGTTTAGTCAATATTACCATGAATACCAAGACTACATGTGCATTTGCGTGAAGGCCACCTTTCTCAGCCCAACACTGGAATACAGTTACGTGTGATCAGAGAAGCTCTACACACTCTAGATGTGTCTCCCCTGAGACTCAAAGCCAAGAGTTACATATCAACGTGAAAGATTAATATTTCAGTAGCCATTAAATACATAATCATTGGAAGCCACAAGACCCCAATTGCAGATTAAACTCGCTGTACTTTGGCTAATCATTTTAGGAAGTCTGATATTTATGAAGGCATAATTAACCAGTACGGTTTCATCCATCATAGCTCAGCCTGCTGTAAGAAGAGTACTGAGACAAAACCAATATTTAAGCTCTAAAATTGCATATTTTACATTAAAATAGCACTGTAATTCCATAATTTATTACATTAATAATTTTCTTGTTAAAAATATTAACTCTCAATTATTTGGTCAAGGGCAATCCTCACATTACATAAGTCTGTTTGTTTTTTTGGCTAAATGTGTCATTGCAGAATCTCCATCAGAAGATCATTTTTGTTTTAATTTGTTGTCCCACAAAACGGTTGACTACAGTAGGTGAACATACAAATTACCTCAGGTACACCCACCATCGAGATGTCGCTCTAAAGCAGCTTACTCCAACAAAAGAGGTACGGCATCTGACGTTAAAACAAAAACCTTTGCAAATTAATATATTTTTCCCAGCTTGTGGGAGAAAAACATGTTCTACTCATAAGACGGATGGTATTAAGTCTACAAATACATCAGGCACGGTATGCCAAGGCCACTGGAGTGCCTAATCAATTGAGATGTTTGGTTTCAGGTACAGATTGTGACTGTGCATAATTTAGCAAGCTTCTTGATTGCGAGCCGAGCTGGTGGTGGCATTTTGCGGCATTTTTCAGTGCCATTACTATCGATGTCGGAGGTCCTTTAGATCTTCATTATTTGGGCCGAAGCCATGCCCTTCTTGATTGAAGAGCTCGGAAACGGCTTCCGCTATTAGTGAGTAATATCACTTGATGCTGAATGAGGCGGGGGTAAATAAAGTGTGAGAGAGGTAGAGAGTTCTTTGTCACATGCCCTTGATTGTCAAGCTCATGTTTGCATGAAGCATCATACAATTATGAACTGCACTGCACTGTTTAGATGACAAAAAGAAAGCACAAAAAAGGTGCAAAAGCTGTCACTTGGGAGGTACCCTTAAGGTACTCATATATACCATTTAGGTACTAATATGTACATTACAGAGACCAACGTGTACTTGTAAGTGCCCTTTAGCTGTAAATATGGTACAAAGGTGTACATTTTACAAATGTACCCCAGCTTTTGTACCCTTTATTCTGAGTGCTGAAGTTGCTTATCTTCATGTTGGAAAGCCAAAGCAAATTCTTAAAATATAATCAAGGAAACATGAACACTATATACACATTAGTCTTCCCAAAACTACATACAAATTAGTTTTTCCTTACAGTTAAAAACTAGCGCTGACAGAATTAAAAAAAAATATATATATATTTTTTTTATATATATTCTGTTAGTTTTCTTTGTCACAAAATCTTGTGGGTATGTTTACACGATAACAAAGTGGATAATGGAAAAGTTTTCCTTTGTTTTTTTCACAAACAGATGACAGCATTGTCAAAAATTATCCCCATTCACAATGATAGGCAAACATGCTCTTTTATGTATGCCAGGACATTAGATAGCAATGTCACTTTGTAAAGAAACATTACACAAACATAATAAACATTCACATAACAACAATAATAATAATAATTTTACATGGAGATGATAATATTACTGTTTTCAAAAACAATGAAATGCATGTTAAAAAACAGTGTTGGGGGTATTCAGGCATTCAGGCTATACATGTATTGTCAGTATCAGTATGGTGTTGTCTATCAGTATTTGTAACAAACAATCAGCAGAAACGAGAAATGCAAGCAGCAAGCAACAAAGAGCTGTAGAATGTGCGTTCATCCCCCTGTGTTATTTACAATTTAACGAGTGGGGATACACACGTTCTTTGTGTTGCCTGTTTGGGAGAGGAGCATGCACGGTCAGCGCTCGAGGGCTTTTTCATTTGCTATAAATAAAATGTATTATATTAAAAACAAACAATCACACCCTGCTCATATTTAAAAAAGTAATGCAAAAGTAACGTAATGCATTACTTTCCATAAAAAGTAAATAAGTAACATAATGAGTTACTTTTTTAGGGAGTAACGCAATGACTGACGGCTGAAGGTCTGAAACAGATGACAGCCTTCATTGTTTTACAACCATGTATATCATGTATAACTATATACAGTTATTGGTGCAGTTCCACCGTTTGGCTCATTTCATCCTCATACCTGTTCTGCTTGTTTAGTGGAGTAATGATGCTTGAGATTTTTACCCAATGGAGGTAGCAGTATCATTAAGAGACCTGAAATAATAATCAACCAGAAAAACACAAATCAATTTACATGTGATATTGTTGAATGGGAAAAATAAAGTGTGCATGCCTTCAAAAATACTTGAGGGCCATATGAGTATTGCACATTCTGTACAACAACAAATTAAGCTCAGATGAGCTTTATTTGTCACATACACAATTATACAGAGTATAATGAGGAGTGAAATGTGTTCTCTGCATTTAACCCATCCAAGTGGAGCAGTGGGCAGCCGACATTGCGGCGCCCGGGGAGCAGTTGGGGGTTCGGTGCCTTGCTCAAGGGTCTCACCTCAGTCGTGGACACTTCCTGCCAGAGCCGGGATTCAAACCCACAACCTTGGGTTACCTCGGGTTTCAAGTCCAACGCTCTATCCATTAGGCCACAACTGCGCCTGTGTGGCCCGGATTGAGATTAACATATTTGTCAAAAGTACTATGGGTAAAACTCATTTAATGTGGAAATATAAACAAGTACATCTTTAAAGGGGAGTTAATGGATGCAGTACTCAAGTGGTAACCTTTGTCTTATTGCTTGTTTCCCATAAAATCACTTCCAGTAGAACTTTCTAAGGATTAAGGGCACAGACTTTCGATCCCCTTATACATCAAACGCAAGAATCAATGCTGGTTCAAAGCACAAGATGGCACCTTTATCTTGCACACAAATCTGTTCAAGATACTTGACCTTTACTTTATTCTTAAACTATTGTGGTTTCAAAGATGAGCATGGAAGGTTTTCAATACTCTTTTTATTATGTATAAATCCACTGTTATCTTTCACCGTGGGGAAGCCAACACTTGTGACTTGTTCACTTGTTCACCAGCTAAAGAACTAAAACAACATGACTTTGGGTACAAGTATCCAGACCATGAGAAGATTTCTCCTGTTTATTGACCATGAAGAAGTGAAGGATCAAATCAGTTCCCTGATTAGACCACATTAATAAGTGATCATATTACTTTTGCTTGGATAATGATTAAAAAAATACACAACAATAGAATACACCTGATTTTTTTTATTAAAAGACCATAAAACAGCATAGAAATGTGCTTTAAAAAAATGCAAAGCCCTAGCAAATCACACAATGTGCGTCGCCAACAGTATATCTTAATAATATATATTAAACACTGTATTATATAATATATTAACTGTATTTTATGCAACAAAAAAAAATAAATAGGTAAATATTATCAACATTGTTGGCCATTTTTAATGTATTTTGAAATATATTTCAAATATTGTTATTTAATAAATACAAAACAAATTTTGCTGTATGGGCATAAACTTACTAAAAAGCACTCAGAACACATTAGAAACAACCAAAAACACCCAAGACAACCACATAAAAAATCACATAAAATCGAGAAGACCTTGGCAACCACATAGTAAAGGGTAAAGCCCTAGCAACCACCAAAAACACACTAGCAACCACATTTCAAGATACTGAAAACCAATCAGGGGTGCGTTTCCCAAAAGCATTGTTAGCCAACTATGGTCGCAAATTCCATCGTTTCTTAACGTAGCTCAACGATTCAGTGTTTTCCAAAACAGTTCAAACGGACATTCGCTAAACAGCATTGCAACCTAACGTGGTGGTTCGACCTGTGGCTAGAAACATAGTTCCTTGTTAGTAAGACATATGGATGTGAATAAATTACGTTCTTGGGCACAATAAGCAAGCTAACATGCAGTCCAATCTATATCCTCCATTCTATTAATATATATATATATATATATATATGCCTTTCAATCTATATATTTTAGCATGTCTTCAATAAGCACCATTTTGAAGAGTGTGCATGTGCATAAATGCCCCAGAGTATGACATAAGAAGGAACTCACGATGACTCAAATATCATATAAAGCAAAATGACAGGGAAAAATAGTAAATTAGTCATCAGGTGCCATGTTAAATGCAGCAGCATGAGAACTGAGATTGCAAAATTATGTATCCTCTGCATGCGTGTAACGTCATTAACAACGACCCTATATTGTTGATCTAATGTGGTTCAAATGACAGAGATGCGACTGTGTTTGGGAAATAGTCGTAAATAGCTAGCCACAACAAGGCATCGTACTAATCAGTGCATTACATCTGTATATGGAATACACCCCAGAAAAGCTTAGCAACAGGTTTTAAGTTGTCAAGGACCAAATAACCTCCCTCAACAGCCCAACACATACTGATGGCAACAGCTCTAAATGAGAAAAAAGACACTGATTAAGAAGAAGTCACTGGGTTGCTAAGGGAAGTATGGCCACAGCTAAATTGTTCTCACCCCTAACAGAAGAAATAAGAAAAGATCGTATGGGTCCTCAGAAGCAAAAAAAGAAGAGGTGAAAAAAGACATCAAGCAGGTGAATTGGTTTCTCTGCTGTGGGGAGGTGATTTCTCTGAAACGGAAACCTTTTATAACAGGGCAGTGCATAGATAAAGGACAGGATCTATTTATATGAGCAGAGGCTCCAATGGATGGTTGTGCTCAACTCACAGACAACAAAAGGTGTGTTTTGTCGCAGAGACATTGAATAATCGTGCAGTATAAAGCTTTCTCTACAGTAAAGGTTCCTCTGGGAGATCAGAAAAAGGCACACTTGTGAGCGAACACATCCACAAAGACAGGCAGGTTCAGCAAAATGTCAACAGCTACATTAAAAGATGTTTCACTGGTACTGAACCTTATAGCCAAAGCCAAGATCTAACTTCAATTATGTATGTTAAACAAAGGACTAAAGAATCACATTTTATGTTGCAAATTAGTATATCATTAGATTTAAGGTAATAAAGTAATAAAGGTACTAATATTCTGTTAAATATTACAAAACGGTAACATAAAAGTATTTCAAAAGTGCTAGTTTTACTAAAGTTTCACATAAATAAATATCATTTTTATTTATTGTATGTTTATTCTATGCTAAAACCACTGAATCACACAAATCAGGGTTTTAATGTATATTTAGTCTTCCCAATTTTAGTAACGGTCACAAGAATTGCACGCTTCAAAGGAAATGAAACAAAAATATAACAACTAATATAAACAGCAAACAGCATTTTTGGAGTTTAAGTACTTTTCATTCATTATAGCCTTGCTGCTTTTTATAATTTTCATGCAAAGCACCAATCTTTAGGCACTGGATACAAAATAAAATGTTTATATGCGATTAAGAAAACTGTTAATACATATTTTTTTTTGTGAAAGCAAAATTCTGAAGCATCGTGTAAATACAAATAATATGTTATTTATGTCGTTTAAGTGGTTATGAGAAAATAGTTTCACACTTCTAGTTATGCCAGGGAACATGGTTTACATGGCCATAAAACCACAAATACTGCATTCTTGTGAATGTTCATCGGCAAAGATGCCCTGACTATAGTTACAGAAAGGTGTGTAGAAACCCAGTTACTGACGGCTGTGCAAATATACATAAATTAAGAATACGCTCATAGATTTTTTGCATCTCTGGTATGCATGTAAGAGTAATGAATTAAACATACCCTTCCAGAGGTGTCCAATTTTGCTCCTGGTGAGCCATTAGCCTTCAGAGTTTGACTGCAATCCTGGATAAACACACTCGAACCTGCTTATCAGGTCTTCAGGATCACTAGACATTTCAAAGCAAGTGTGCTGGGGAAGGTTGGAGCTAAAATGTGCAGGACATTGGCCCTCCAAGAGCTGAACTTGACACCCTTCTCAATGAGAACAATAGCTCATTTCAGGCAAATCAATATTAATTTCACATTCCACCATTAAAAGTTTAAAGAGTTCCAGATATAATTTGCACCGGTAATTATTTCCTGTTCAGAAAACTCCTATGCATTTTATTAGGACATTTCCCAATCGCTATGTCTAGAGACGCAAATGAAAACAAGGCCAACTTGTTTTGTCTTCTTCCTCAACTTGGCCTGAAGCACATACTGATACATACAGACTCGTATGACTCAGTCTTTGCTTTGAACTGCCTAAAAAGTGAGTAGGTCTTCGATGAGGAAAGTGTATAATCCAGCAGTCCGTAAAATCTGAAAGACTTTTGTTTCAAGGCACGTCAAATTATTTATTGTCTGGCGATCTTAACCCAAATATCTGAAAGACGTCTTTTTTTTTCCACAGGTACTCTGGAATATTTTCTTCTGTCCTGCTTCCATCACACCCCCTGCCCTTGTTTCTTGGTGTCCAAAGGTTATATAACGCTTGAGTGTCGCAAAATAAACCCACAGCTCTTAAGTCGAGATTTCAGCTTCTTTCAAAGCACCTTTCAGATTCTTCCCACTTAAAAGTGACATTATTGATCTGCTTCGGTAAAGTCGGTCCCCCATGGGTTGAATCATCCAGTGGGCGGCTCGGCGGTAGGCGCTAGAAGATGGAGGAAAGAATGTCTGCCTGACTTGACCTCTTTGGCTTCAGACCACACCACGCTTCTCCACCTCCTCCACATTTGTTCTCTTATTGGGAGTAGACATGAAAAAGCGTGGGAAAAAAAGAATCCTCGTCTCGGTTTGGGCTCAGAACGCTCGCCCTTTTTGAAAGCCAAAGGTTCACAGCGGGTCTCTGGCCTTTCTTAAACACGTACATACAGAAGACCCAAACAAATATACAAGCTAAATGTCAATTCTTTGAGCGGAGGTGCCAAGGCACTATGTCTCCTTCGGGGTCTAGTAAATAAGTTCTCCATGACAGAACAACAAAAGGTTCTCAAACCACCAAAAGAGGAAATATATTACGTTTATCTCCATTTTCTGGGATTTTTTGTGCAGAATCTTGCCTCTTAGGTACATCTACTGTTATGTAAATGTCGATAGTCTCCAGCCTCGGGCATTGAGGAGCGTAGAGGTGGAAAGTCATGTTTACATGAGAGTTTTTAGATGCAAATTTAAAAAGAAAAGTATTTCTGCTTTTCATAAAGAGATTTCCTCACCTCTATCTCAAAATAGATCCTATTTCAGACTGACATTATAAAAAAAAACATTTGGATGTTATGTTTATGTGGGAACTACAAACTCCCTGAGCAGCCTTGATGGAGGCCAACAGTCAACACCTTCCATTAGTAATTGAGTAATAACTCAAAGCAACTGAGCCGGTTGCAATTAAAATAGCCGACCCCTTGCTCCAAATCGACGGATGAAGCCAACACTCCGATCGCTAGCCAGGGGCTTTATGATTTGCTTGGGGATTTGAGCAATAATGGAAATGTTTACAGATTATCATGGCTGCCCATTTTGACAGTATATTCCAACTGACGTTCTTTCTTTCTTCCCTTTCTCTCCCTCATCCTTTCACCCGCCTCTGCAAATTACTGGCTCCTCTTTCATTGAAAACCTGATCATGTAATTTCCTCCACTCCTCCTCTTTCGGTGGCCCTAATAGCAGCCGTCTACAGGCTGCAATCATTGTACTGTCTTTTGCTTGCTGCTCTCTGCTGGGGAATGAAACAGTGGTGCACCTGGGGCCAGCTATGCCTCCTCTTTCTGGGGACTTTCATCCTCTTTATTTCTCTCTCTGTGTTTCTGACTCTTTTCTCCCTCTGAGCAAATTCACTAAACAAAGAAGTCAGAACAAATGTTTCCCAGACAGAACTCACTGACAGTGACGTACAGTTGCTTTATTTCATCCTGTTGTAGATGCCTCATTATTCATCAGCGTATCATCTCTGGTACAAGTAGATGAAAGCAGATGATGGCAATGGCAATTCTCTGGTTTCCCGTTCTGGCAGAACAGCTTAAGTGTTTCAATGTTGTTCCATTTACACCAGTGATTCTCAACTAGTGCGTCACAACTGAAATGAGTCACAAGTCTGTTTTGATAGGGTCGTAATCAGAAGGAGGGAAAAATGTCAAAGGTCATGTATTCCATCAGAATTGTTGTGTCCAACCTTGCTAATGAAGGACCACTATCCTGCAGAGTTTAGCTCCAACCCCAATTAAACACACCTGAACCAGCTAATCAAGGTCTTACTATAGGCATACTAGAAACTTCCAGATATGTGTGTTGAGGCAAGTTGGAGCAAAAATCTGCATGATAGTGGCCCTCCGGGACCAAGTCTGGTCACCCCTAGGTTACAGGATTGGTATTGTTCTGGTCCTGGTTCTGAAGGAAAACCAGTTGAGTACCAATCATTTACACACATTAGCATTAGCATAAACAGTAATGTGCAAATAAAGTCCTGCAGTTTAGTATGTCAGAACTAGGTTGGGATTACATTTGCCACCCGGTGGACATCCCAAATCTGGAAAGATTCCAAACTGTAGCGAACAAATCCACCCCAACTGGTGATTATAAGTACATGCAAGTCTCATTATCTTTTTTCAGAATTTACATTTTTGCACAATATGGTCGTCAAGTCTTGGGAGTCTGCATTGGAAAAAGGTCATGCTTAATTACATTTCAAGACTTATCTCTCTTCTGGCCCCTGAACAATTACAGGGTGAATGAGAGAAGCTATCAATTGCCTGTGACAATAAGGTATTAAGCCGAGGTGAAGGGAGGGGGCCTCACAGGACTACAAGCTGTCCCTAAACTGCCTGACGGTAATAACCTCTAATCTGGTGAGGCAAAGCCCTCTTGTTTCCCTTGTACAATCCCAGCTAATTGCCCAATTAAACCAAATCAGGTTCATAACAAATCAACAGCATTAGCACAGCCTCTGCATAGAAATAGGAAGTGTATGGTTTCTGAAATTGTCACTTGGGAAACTAATCTAGTTGGTAAGTGCTATATATATATATATATAGAGAGAGAGTACGAGTGCGTGGGGGCTACAACTTTATGTCCCCTCAGGATGGGATATTAAAGGTGATGAGTGGCAGTATTCATTTTTATGGCAACCATTTAGAAAAACACTTCCTACTAGTGAAAGAGGTTATCTGGCACTTTCCACAAACAGGGTACAAATTAGCTTTCAAGAGCATTGAAATATTTTAACAATACAAATGTTGTCTTTTCGATATAGTTATAATATCGATATAGTCAATTAATTGTAGAAAAAGTACAATGTTAATTTGTGTTCCATATTTTGCATGCAAGCCGGTTACCACATGATTTGTCAAGTCAAAAATGAAATAATGTTATAAAGTAAATAAATAGATGTAAAAACATACATTGTTTTAATAAAAAAGTAAAAAGTTCATTAATTGTTTTTAAATAAGTTACTGTTTATGCTAAATAGTTACAAAAATCCCAGTTTTAAACTGTATTCAGACATGTCCTAACTTGGTAACTAATGGTTTTCAACGCAAAATCTCAAAATTCTGCCAGAGTTTAGATTTCTCAATTCAGACTTTTTTCTTCAGGTCAGTTCTTTATTTGAAACTGAACTGTGAGTTCTAAATTCATAACTGCAATTATAAATGCAGACTTATGAGATGTAAACTAAAAAAAAAACTGAAAAATAGTAAAAACTATGAAATAAAAATCACAATTGCAAGAAAAAAAAATATATATATATATATCAGAATTGTGAGATAAAAGGTCAAATGTAAAAACAGACGAATGGAATGTAAATTTGCTTTTTATATATATATAAACTCAGAATTGCAAAAAAAAAATGCAATTACTTTTTTATTTTACTTAATTTTATCCCACGGCAGAAACAAGCTTCTATAAGTAAGAGTTGAAAAACAAGTCATGTATTAATTACTTTAGTTCACCTACCTTAGATAGATGGAGAAGATTAAGCACATGCTTTCACTGACCATTTATCTCAACCACAGTGTTCAAGTCCTAATTTGTGACCTTTTCATGAAAAGGGCCATCTGTTGCGGGATGTCAACCCTGTCCAAACAGTTATTTACCCTCTAGAGTAGACAGCTATTTACGGTAAGGATTATCACTATTTGGCTTTGAAAAGTACAAAGATAAAGCAACCTTTGTCTTTTAGAACATACACAAAAATTGAATGCCAAGAAACCCATTTTTCTTCTCAGTCTCTCACTATCTTGTTCTTCCCTAAGGCAATGCTCAATATAGCATATAATGTACAGGTGGCTTGATGTCATCCTTTTATCTGAAAAGGGTCCAGCTGAAGATGAATCAGAAGCCTGAGGTAGTGAGAAAGCTCTAAAAACAGCTCTGAGGGTACAGAAAGGTTTCGCTTCATTTGTGTCTGGATTCGAGAGAACGACAAGCAGAGATGAAGGAGACCCACACAGTGGAATAAGAAACCGAGAGAGGAAATTCACAAAGAATGAATTGTGCTCACTGATAATGCCATTTAGTCACATGTGCTGTCTGCATTGCTTTAACACCTGATTCACTGAAATGATTATGCAAATCAGGTATCTGCGCAAATGCACCTACACATGATATCTACTTGAAGTAGTTTGCATGGTGCAATACTTCATCTTGAAGACCAGTTTTGGAGTGGAGCGCATCCTCTCTTTTCTGTCATTTAATCATTATTTGAGGATTAAACTATAACATATAATGGTACTTTAAATGGAACATTAAAATGACAAAATCTAAGGTTTCAAGAACCAAGTGGTAACTGTGATATTGCCAGAATGCCTGTAAGAATACATTTCAAATGTTAAATCATAATGTTCTGAGAAAAAAAAAGAATGCTGTAAGAATATCGACATATATTTTGCCTATAAATTCATTGAATCATGGCATGCAAATAAAACAATATTATAATTTATGAAATAATGTAATATCATCTACTTTGCCATCGGACAATACCACTGCACTTTGATGTTATTTGCATATGCCTTAAATCCTATATTATGACTTGTAATTTTTAATTAATTCTCAAAATATGACTTTAATCTAGTAGTTTTGACATAATTCTTAAAATATTACAACTTTAATCTCATAACTACCATTTAAATTTGGAAAATGATTACATTGTCATAAAAGACATACTATGAGATTATTCTCATAACATTATAACTTTATTCTCATAATCCAAGGGGATTTTTGGAACTAAAGCAAGCCTAATTCACGTATAAATTTGTACTTAAAAGAACATTAAATTTTTTTATTTATTTTTTATCCTGGACATTGAAAAAAAGTGTGTATAAATGAGGCCCAGTGAAGTTTTTATGCTAAAACATCTTGGAAAACTTATGAGAATTTGCCAGAGTCAAAGAGAACATGAGGAGAGAAAAGTCTTTCCATGTCGTAAGAAGACAGGTCAAGAAGAAAAACACTCTGAGAGATGCAGTATGGGTCGGCAGGACCCGTACAAGGTAAGAAAATCAATAGCAATGTATACATGTGTGGAATGGAGCCAAGGCTTATTAGAGCAGTTAGACGGGGATTATCTGAGACTGGATGCTCAACACGTCATTGCCGAGAAAAAAATAAATACATTTGATCACGCCTTTCACAATTGCCTCAAACGAATTGATTTTGTCAGGAATTGTTTGCTTGATCCCACAGAAAAGATGCCACGGCACCTTGGTGCTACAAGCCAGAACATGTTTTCTAATAGTCAATGCTGCTGTTTTAAGTAAGTGTCCTATGAATCATCCATAACTCTCTTCACATCACTTTTACAAAACCTTCTTCACATTTCTCTTGATTTGAGCTCTGCACACATTTCAGAAGCCAAATCACATATTACTTTCAAGCCCGAATTGACCACTATTAATGAGATATTAAGCATTTGCATCCTAACCAGTTTTGATCAAATTTGTCTGGTCAGTTGGTTTGACTTTACGAAGAAATTAACAAGAGAAACGCTGAACGTAGAAACAAGGCAGTGCACCGTTACATATAACAATCCTTGTGATGAAACGGCAAAACTTGAAATGTGAGTGGTGCTTCCCATGCAAAATTTGCATCACAATACTTTTTATGTGGGGAGCAAAGTTGCTTTGTGTGCTGTGAAAATGTATTCAGATCTTTAAACTAAAAACAACATAAAACAAAGGCAATCTGCAAGAGATTTGTCTGTTTACTCCCTATTAAAAGTCCTGCTACACAGCTACAGCATCAAAATTAAGTTCAAGTCAGGAATTTTACTAAGCCACTCCAAAACTTTAATTTAGCTTTTTTATTGAACCCATTCAGAGGTGGACTTACTCTCATGCTTCGGCTCATCAGGTGTGTTCGACTTGAAGTGGCGCCAAGCAGAATGACCAGTGTATGACATCACAGTACCATGACAGCGATAAGAGAGCAGACGGATCCTATACTTTCGAATCACTCTCGCGGTACTTTGATGTCATATACTGATCATTCTGCTCGGCGCCGCTTCCAGTCAAACACACCTATTATCTTGCGGCATGATTCAGCTGCACATGAACAGAGGGCTCCGGCATAGTTTAGCACTCCAATCCCAATTAAACACACCGGAACCAGCTAATCAAGGGTTTACTAGGCAAATTGAAAACTTCAAGGTAGGTGTGTTAAGCCAAACTCGATGATTGAGTTTGGACACACCTGTCCTTTAGGATTTCTTGGTAGAAAGCAGAATTAGTTTCCTTTAATTACTGAAAGTTGTCCAGGCCCTAAAGCAGAAAAGCCTTCCCACAACAGCTCACTTCCTCCACCATACTTGGCCATAGGTACATATGTGGTCAGAATTGTTGTTACCCTTCATAAATATGAAAGAAAGCTGTGAAAATTAACCTGTATTATTAATCCTTTTGATGTTTTATATATATTTTTATAAAAAAATCTAACCTTTCATTGAACTAAATTAAAACAATTGAAAATGGGGGAAAATCTCATTATGAAATAAATATTTTTTTCTCAAATACACGTTGGACACAATTATTGGTACCTACAGAGCCCCGCACATGACATGCAGGAAAAAGATAGTAGGCTAAACCTTGTGCACGATTTACTGTTTTGTTCCCTCGATTTATAAACTGTGCACACTATTTACGAATTTTTCCCCTCGATTTGATAAATCGTGCACGCGATTTATAAATCGAGGGAATGAATTAGTAAATGGTGTGCACGATTTAACAAATTGAGCACACAATTTAAAATAATCGAGGGAACGAATTAGCAAATCGAGCGCACGATTTAGAAAATCGAGGGAACGAAATAGTAATCGTGTGGACGTTTTAGTAAATCGTGCTCACGATTTATTAGTTTTTTCTTGCATGTAATGTGTAGGTCTCCGTAGGTACCCCTAGAAATTCTTATGAGTAAAATATCTCTGAAGTGTATTCCCATTCATATTTACAATTTTGAGCACACCAGCGTGATTATGAACATGCAATTATCCAGCCATGGCTTCCTGATTCACAGGAATATAAATAGAAGAGAAAACAAAGGCCAAATTCCCTTAATCGTGCATCACAATGAGAAAAAAACAAATAACATATTTCTAATGTGCAGCAAAAGATAATGGAGCTTCACAAATTTGAAAGTGACTTTAAGAAAGAAGCTAGAGCAGTAAAAATTCCCATTTCCACCATCAGGGCAATAATTAAGAATTTCCAATCAACAAAAAATGTTACAAAACTGCCTGGAAGAGGACGTGTGTCTATATCATCATAATGCATAGTGAGAAGGAGAGTTTGAATGGCTAAAGACGAATTGCAGAAAATAGTTGAATCTCAAGAAATACTATGCATTTGAGCACAGAAGCATTCCTACAGAATGAACACATAATACGCACGTGTGCATGATGTCTTCACAAATTCAAGTTTCTGTAGTTTACACAGCGACGATAATGGTATAATTTTCTTTGAAACCAGTTTTGCTGTTGATAAATGAATGGTGTAAATGAATGGTGAAAACGCATAAAGTTTTCCATTTTTAGTTGAAATGATCAAAACAGATTCCATTACAATTAGTTCCAGTAATGGAAGTTCTATATACGAGTTCAATACTTTGTTTGTTACAGAATTTTTGATATTAAACAAACTAGATGTCTGTATTGTACCTCATTTGTATTCTTTGCTACAGCAAACATGGGGTCATGTGGGTCTCTGTTAGGGATGTGCTTGTTAAAAACTTTACATTATAAAATAAAAATGCCAATTTTCCTTTCTACTGGGATTCCTGTCAGTTTGAGAGCACTCGCAACCAATTTTTGTTGTGCAAGTGAATGGAAGGTTTTCTCTCACAGAAACGTAACTATCGAAGGGGCCATTAGAAGGTGAAAGCAGGCATCTCTGACAATACGCTACCCGTTCCGGATCTCCGGTGACTGCCACTTCTGCTCTCCATTCAGTGAACTGTGAAAAGCACTGGAGTGCATGCCATCCACAGAAGACTGGGAACGATATTGAGCTGCCTGTTGAGTTACATTTTCATTTGCTGCAGAAGTCCACAGAAGATCTTGATAGGACAGGTGACAGTTTGTTATTGCCAGAGACTGAGCTATCCAAGTAAGGTGAAGTGAAGTGTGAGTGGAAGGTTTAAAAAAATAAAATACTTCACTGAGGCTTGTTTTAACACCTGGGATGGCTTTCAGAACTTGGAAATGAATGAACTAAAGGAAACTTAAAAAAAGTGGTTTGTTTTAAACTTAATTTTCTGGTAATCTTGACATAAAGAGTGTTGTTTTCTCTTGTTCTGAAGGTAACCTAACTTTTCTACACACCACCACGTCTTGTTTGCAGTTAAGATGTTTTTTTTGGTATGCTGAAATCACAAGAAAATTGAGACAAAAATACTGAAAAACTGAAAACACTGCAAAGAAAAAAAAATTGCAAAACGTTTTTACCTTATTCTCTTTCAACAATAATGGAGACAAACAACAGCTGTCCCATGTGAATCACTGATTTATAACGGCTCACTTTGTTAAGTGCTTTTCAAAATGTTGAAATTTCACAGTCAAAATACATTTCATTGGACAGATAACGGATTCGCTTTGAAATGCTGGTCCATGTCCAGTACAGCTGTTTTTGTGTTGTGCTCAGAATTATTATTTGTATCCCAGAGGCTGCTCAGTCATGAATGACTTTTGTCAAGTGTAAAGGTTTTTCCAGCAAACAGAACAGTGTCAGCTCAATGCAGAGCCACGCTGAGCAGACGGTGTGGTGTTGGCCAAAATGTCATTGAAGTCGATTCCAGTTGCCTTTATTACAGCACAGGAGTAATTGTATGTGAGTGATGGGAAATTGAAGCACTCCCTTACTTTTCTGAGAGATCTTCTCATCTTCCTTTTCGAATCTAAAACCTTACTGCAGAGAAAAGCTACAGTATGTAGTTTGTACGTAAGAATGTACAGAAGAAGCTAATTAAAGTGTTCTGAGGTTACTTTGATTTAATTTGCTTGGAATTATTGAACACTGAGCTCTAATGGGCCTGTCAACTCACATTTGCCAATCTCAAAGATAGACGCAAACATGAACATGTATGGCCTAATATAGATCATCTACACTAAAACTTACTCTTGAATAATAAATGAAACTATTGACCACGTCAAGGTAAATGCATTTTTCAGTGTTACACAATGTACAGTATACTAGAAAGGTAAGGTCATCAAGTCAAATTGCTGTTTGTTTGACAAAGCCTTGTCTAAAAGCTGAAGTATATAAATACTTCAAAGCCTTCAAGGCTGTTATACCTGTAATATTCATAAGCCATGTTGATTGACATATTTTACAGTAGATTTATAGCTAGACCAGATCTATTTGGCACCTCTTTCTTATCCTCTTCCATGCTTTCTTTCAGTCTGTCGTTCTGACTCATTGGTGGGTGAGGCAATGATTCCACGGCGGTGCCTCCATCTGGCTCATGAGTAAAACATTAAAGTCAATGAGTTGATTTTTACTTCCATCATCTTTATGATTCCTGTGCCTCGGGAGATGGGGGTTTCATATCCAGGTGCTCAGGGCTCATCGGCTTCATTTTGTCTCATACTTCTAATACGTTTCAAATAAATGTAACTAAGTAGCGGATCATTTTATTACACGAAAAGCCCGTGTTCATTAGTCTAGAGGTTTCTGCTCTCTAAAATTTCAGGAATACATCACTGTGTAGATTCAAATATACAGATAGCTATTGTTTATGTAGCGGTTCAGTATATTTGTAACAAGTCATTTCTATCTTCTAACAAACTCTAAAATGAATAGTTCCCTCAAAAATCTGAAATTGTTATAATTTACCATGATCATTTATATATATATATATATATATATATATATATGTGTGTGTGTTTTAATAAATTCATAAGTATTTTTTTTTCTTAATTTATTTGTGCCGTTTTATTTATTTATTTAAGCATTTACTTACTTACTTATTTAAAGAGTTAGAGACATGGTGGCCAAGGTTAAAATGGTACTGGATGCTAATTTTTAACTATGACGGCACCCATTCACTGTAGAGCATTTGTCTCAAACTCAGTTCCTGGAGGGCCACAGTGTCACGGATCTGTCTGTCCTCCAACCCAGCCAATCTCAACACACGCCCGCACCTGATTTCACCTGAGCCCCAATCAAGCACACCTGCACGTCATCTGATCCTCATCACCTCACGCTTCATAAGCACCAGCACTAGCGCACTTCATCGTCCGATCTCGTCTCGACATAGTTGGACTCTAGCACCATTCCATTCTGATGATATTATCCGAATTATATATATATATATATATATATATCTCCTTACCTTCTGTGTCATCCTCAGTGTTTCCTCCTCGTCCTCTGTCCTCCTCCTCTCCGAGTCATCCTCCTGTTCCAGTCCTGGGTACCCCGCGTCTGTCCCCATCCACAATCTCCTGGACCTGGAAAAGTTACCATTCGTCTGAACTGCTCTTCACCCTCCAAAGTATCTACACACCCGTTACTCACCTGCTTCCTGCCGTTCATCTGTGAACTGTTATTAAACGTCACCATTTAACATCTCCTTTTGTGTCTGTGAGTCCTTCCGTAACACACAGCTCTGCACAGTTTAGCTCCAACCCTAATCAAACACACCTGATCCAGATAATCAAGGTATTCATGATCACTAGAAACTTCCAAGCAGGTGTGATTTGGAGCTGGTTGGAGCTAAACTCTGCAGAGCTGCAGCCCTCCAGGAATAGAGTTTGAGACCACTGCTGTTGAGGATCCACTGGTGAGCAAGTGGTGTAACCCAAGCCTTTTTTGCAAGTCTTTTTCCATCAACTCTTGGTTGATGTTTAATAAATTTTTTAAGGTTAAGGTTTTTTTTGTTGTTGTTGAGAAAAAAGACTCTATAATCAATAAAGACACTTACATTATTATTTACCTCATGGTGCATCAGTGCCTCCTTATGAATCAGCCATTGCTCCTGCAATGACAAACATTTACAGGAGTGGCAAATCTACAGGAAATAATGTAAATACAACCATAACTGCAGAATTAGGACTGCAGATGACGTGATGATATAAAAACATATTTGGATGACAATTTTTGATTGAATTAATAGCAATAAGTTATCTGAAGATTTAACCACATACCTGATTACCATTGTGTTCACATTGCAATCAGCTTCCTCGTTTTTTTTTTTTTTTGTCCTCTCAAGATTGTTGAGTGACATTAATTATTGTATTTACCACTGACCTTTCTCTTCCTCATGATTTGTATGTTTTGGCGCCAAAACTGGCCTTTCCAGGCACTGTAACACCTTTCAAAACCTGTCCAGCATGTTGGATCAGGTCCCCTAATCCTGTTATCACTGAAAAGTCAGGCTTTTATAGCCCTGACAAGAAAACCCCATGAGAGAAGCCAATTCTGAAATATTCCCCTTTAGATCCATTTGCAGTCTCTGCTGGGATGCATCCAGCTAAAGGGAGATGCTTGGGCTTCCCAAGCGATTCTGGAAATGCCATGCACTTCTACGGAGGGATTAGAGCTTGTGGCAGTAGGAGGCCGATAGTATCTCAATGCTGTTCAGGCTCAAATTTTCTGGTCGAGTCAGCCAGACATCGATTGCAAAGTCAGCAGAGAGTCAGGGTCGAGCGCCAGCTTTGATTGTAGCTAATCAGGCTCAATCATCTTCCCTCTGATTGGTGGAGATGTGTCTGGGAATGAAGCCACCGTCAGCTTTATCTCGCCTGTTGACTGTAGTATATTTTAGAGATATGTTTCTAGCTCTGCTTAGGAGGCGTGCTGTTTGGTTTTTGGAATGGACAGTTGGTCACAATTTATTTTAAGGTCCAATTCTCACTATTAATAAACAATTAACTATGACTTTTGCCTCAGTAAACTCCTTATTTGCTGCTTATTAATAGTTAGTAATGTAGATGTTAAGTTTAGGTATGTTAATAATAGACATGCTAAGCAACTAGATAATAGTGAGAATTGGTCCCTATGCCAAGGTGTTACCGGACAGTTTTTGTCTCCTATGAACTAATTCCTATGAAGATATTATATTGCTAATTTGATATCTGGGTCAATGGTGTGAAGATATTCCTTTTGTCAAATTATATAGACATAGCATTTTATCTCATTTATTTTTATTATTTAAAGCAGCACTGTGTAACTTTTTTTGTTAAGAATGTACAGAATTGATTTAATGAGCGAGTACATCATGAACCCATTTTCCAAATTGTCTTTTTGTCTTGTACTGAATCACTACTGTACACCTATAATATGTGTTTATATTTTGACAATTTTTTACCGGTCGGGTAGCCACCACTGTGGAGTAACCCAGTACCTAAGTTACTTGTCATACAATTTAGCAGAGATAAGTAGCTCCGGCTACAGTGTAAGATGCATGCAGTTTTGTTTGTTAACCGTTAGAGAGCTAAAAGTTACAAAGTGCTGCTTTAATTTGACAAAATTCCTTTTATGACACATGATTTTGTAGGTCACACTACATGGCTTTGATCTGGTGTAAAAAAGTTTTTAAAATATTAATCTGCTTATTAATATTTTAAAAAAACAAAACATTTGCAGGTGAAGTGGTGGGCCCACAAAATCATGTGGATGTTGTTGGTTTCACCACACGATTTTGAGGGTTGCACCACATGACTGATTTAGTGAAAAAAAAAAATAATATATATATATATATATATATATATATATATATATAAGTATTTAAAAAATATATAATTCTCACAAATATAAAGTAATGTGGTGCAACCCAAAAAATCATGTGGTGAAACCAACACGCACAAAACTGGAGAAAGAGGGAAAAAAGGTCAATATAAGCGTATTATCAATTTGTATGTTTTGTGTGATCTGTTTTTTTATAAGATTGTGTTGGATTGTTATAACAAGGCAAGGTTAGTTCAGGTTGTAAAATATCATGTGGTGCGACTTGTCGAGATATTCGTCAAGATATTCGTAAATTATTAATTCATGGTATCTTTCAAAGTACATTTTTACCTTGAACAATGCAAGAAAAAACATTACTGAAATTAATGATTATGATTTGTACACTTGCATGTAAACAATGTAGAAGAAAATAATATTTATATTGAATGGTTATACCACATGACATTGAATTTAAACCTCACATGAAAATGGCATGAATAAAGAGTCCATTCCTACAGAATTTGTATATTTTAAATGAAATTTAAATAATCTAAGGTGCAGCCTTATTTACTTTTGTGTTTGCGGGAGCTTTTCACAGTTTCGCCGCATTGACCAACAGAAAGTATTTTGGTTTGAAATCGACTTCTATGTGAACCTCATATAACGATACACTACTGACAACAGACTTTTTTTCTAATGTGACTTTATTGAGAGATTTTACATTTATTGTGGATCTACATCTTCAAAAAACTGAACCATGAATAAAAATGACTGCATGCAGGATTGGGAATGCTGACAAAACGCTGTTTTACAGAACGGTTCTGTGCTACTATACAAGGAAAAACCCGTATTGACCCAGACGTCACATCAATCGTCATTCCCTCGACATGTTTGACATTAGACAGCTCACAGCTGAGACTGAATAGTGACAGAGAAAGTCTGGACAATGAGATTAATGCATTATCACAGCTTTGTGGCAGTCGGGAAGTCTTTGTCTTTTTAATTGGGTTCACTAGCTATGACTAGTGAAGCTGAGATATGACTCCATGCATATTACAGAAATATAACACCCACTTTACTTTCTTTTATATTGCTGTAATTCATTATCTTACTATATTCTTGTTCTATGTATTTTGCCAATCATAATTTAACACAACAGGGGTTTATTAAATTACACTGGCTGATTCTCATTAAATTCTTTCTAAGATTTTAGGGCTTCATAAGACAAAAGTTAACAGAATATTTATTATTTATATATGTAGTTTTTTTTTTAAAAAACTACAAGATAACCTTTAGAATTTACCTTTGTGATTTTAAGTTAATTAAGTTGTCACATCAATTACACCTAAATATATGGCTGAATAAACACATTTTATATTAAATGTTATCGCAATGTGGGTAAATGTCAGGATTGCAGAACAATAAATAATTACATGGATTATTATTTTTTCAAACCTAGTGTGTGGATTTCTTCACATTAAGTATACTAAATGTATACTATGTATCATAGTATACTAAATGTCATGAATCAAATATGCAACAAAAAACTATATATATATATATATATATAATTATATATATAATTATTATTATTATTATTCCAACTAAATATACACTAACCGGCCACTTTATTAGGTACACCTGTTCAATAGCTTGGTAACACAAATTGCTAATCAGCCAATCACATGGCAGCAGCATTTAGGCATCTAGATGTGGTGAAGACGACTTGCTGAAGTTCAAACCGAGCATCAGAATGGGGAAGAAAGGGGATTTAAGTGACTTTGAACGTGGAATGGTTGTTGGTGCCAGACGGGCTGGTCTGAGTATTTCAGAAACTGCTGATCTACTGGGATTTTCACACACAACCATCTCTAGGGTTTACAGAGAATGATCTGAAAAAAGAGAAAATATCCAGTGAGCGGCAGTTGTGTGGAAGAAAATGCCTTGTTGATGTCAGAGGTCAGAGGAGAATGGGCAGACTAGTTAGAGACGATAGAAAGGCAACAGTAACTCAAATAACCACTCGTTACAACCAAGGTATGCAGAATACCATCTCTGAACGCACAACACGTCGAACCCTGAAGCAGATGGGCTACAGCAGCAGAAGACCACACCGGGTGCCGCTCCTGTCAGCTAAGAACAGGAAACGGAGACTACAATTCGCACAGGCTCACCAAAATTGGACAATAGAAGATTGGAAAAAACGTTGCCTGGTCTGATGAGTCTAGATTTCTGCTGCGACATTCAGATGGTAGGGTCAGAATTTGGCGTAAAGAACATGAAAGCATGGATCCATCCTGCCTTGTCTCAACGGTTAAGGCTGGTGGTGGTGGTGTAAATGGTGTGGGGGATATTTTCTTGACACACTTTGGGTCCCTTAGTACCAATTGAGCATTGTTTAAACGCCACAGCCTACCTGAGTATTGTTGCTGACCATGTCCATCCCTTTATGACTACAGTGTACCCATCTTCTGATGACTACTTCCAGCAGGATAATGCACCATGTCACAAAGCTCAAATCATCTCAGACTGGTTTCTTGAACATGACAATGAGTTCACTTTACTCAAATGGCCTCCACAGTCACCAGATCTCAATCCAATAGAGCACCTTTAGGATGTGGTGGAATGGGAAATTTGCATCATGGATGTGCAGCTGACAAATCGGCACCAAAATCTCTGAGGAATAATTTCCAACACCTTGTTGAATCTATGCTACGAAGAATTAAGGCAGTTCTGAAGGCAAAAGTGGGTCCAACCCTGTACTAGCAAGGTGTACCTAATAAAGTGGCCAGTGAGTGAGTGTGTGTGTGTATATATATATATATATATATATATATATATATATATAAGGCTGTGCCTTTTATTATTTATCTGTGTCCCAATTTTTTGTGTAGTATGTGACCAAAGTATGTGACCAAAATATGATTTTGGCTTAGAACATTAAGTAAAAAAAATACACTTAAAGGACTGAAATAATGCTTTTATCCACAAGATAATTGTAATTTCCGGCTTGCCATAAAAAACCCTCATATGTGAAATCAATGCGGGAGGACGCAATAACAATCTATCTCTGTTTCTCCAGGCATATCGCTGAGCCTCAGCACCCCAGACCTTTATTATCGAGGGATCCATGAGAGAAATTTGCAATTTGATGTAACCGAACCCATGCCATGAACCTATTGCGTGAGAGTGATTTTACACCTCAACTCTAATGCTGCGAGAAAATACATTAATTGTGAAGCATGATAATAACGTCACTGATGATGATTTTGACTATATGCTTTGGGATTAATTAAAATATTGAAGAAATGGCAATTCAAAAAAATGTCTTTCTTTATCTATGCCACTCTGGAAGGGAAAGCACACATTCCCTTATCGTGCTCCCATGCTGAACTGCATGGCCCTGAATTGAAGGATTGGAGATGTCACTTTGACCTGAGAGATTTCTTTTATATTTGGTTCGAGTCCTATGGCCACCTACCCATGGGAATTCTCTAAGGCCGCTCATGAGCAGCCATGCCTGCAAGAAGAAGGACCGGGGAAAGTAATGCCAGAGGACAACTGGCCATATCATAAATAAATAACTGAATTCTATTTTCTTAAAGTTGCACATTAAATTTTAAAATGTGGCCCTCAGCAAAAGAACGAGAAACCTTTAAAGGTTTAGGAGGTAAACTCCCAGATGAAAGGAACTTATTTTAGGAATTGTTTGCATTTTTTTTTAAAGGATTTGACTTGGAATTTGTCAAGATCAAGGTTATTGTATTTAACTAAATCTAAAATCAAAAACCTGAATGTGAAAATAAAATTTAAATAAATAAATAAAACTGAAAATATTTTCAAGGCTCCAAAACTAAAACTAAATAAAATAAAAATGTTTAGTTCCAGATTTTTATATATAGTATATTTAAAACAAAAACTCCAAGCAATAGTATTTATTAAATTGGTTAATTATAGTTAATATTTTTTTAATTAATCATTTTTTGTGTTTTATGCTGTTTCTGAAAATGTGCGTAAAATGTACAAGAAACTGCGCGCGCTGAAGATGACCAGTAAAATGTAGCATATGATAGATCTTTTTTTATGAATGGGATTTAACTAATTTCTCTGATACAGAATACGCTTCGTTATTTATGTTACGGCTTTATAGGCTATCTGCGCAAAATGCCCCGAGTGCACAAGTGAACTTGTCTGCGCAGCTCTGAATGTACTCCTTTTGTGGATGCGTGCTTCATGCAACAACGTGCAGAAACACGGCAGCTAAACTCAAAATTAACAGCGTTTTATTATAATAGTGTTCTCATTATAATGTTATGTATATGAAAGTCCGACTCATTGTCATTAATATTATTGTTGTTTGTCCTGCTCACAATGCGTGCTGAAGAGATAACCACCGTACTACAATGAAGCACTTTTACTGTAGCGTAACTGAACCAAATTCATCTCATACGAGATAAATAATAGTAGGCCTATATACAGAAAAGTTCATTTATTTCAGTAATTCAACTCAAATTGTGAAACTCGTGTATTAAATAAATTCAATGCACACAGACTGAAGTAGTTTAAGTCTTTGGTTATTTTCTCTCACATTTAACAAAAACCCACCAATTCACCAATGTGCTGTATCCAAGCATGCTAACAGTAAGTTGAGTGGAAGGAAAAAGTGTGGAAAGAAAAAGATGCACAACCAACTGAGAGAACCGCAGCCTTATGAGGATTGTCAAGCAAAATCGATTCAAGAATTTGGGTGAACTTCACAAGGAATGGACTGAGGCTGGGGTCAAGGCATCAAGAGCACCACACACAGACGTGTCAAGGAATTTGGCTACAGTTGTCGTCAGAGGCGTCTTACCTGGACTAAGGAGAAGAAGAATGGACTGTTGCAAGGTCCTAGAGAGTCTGGAGGAAGGGTGGAGAAGCTCATAGCCCAAGTTGCTTGAAGTCCAGTGTTAAGTTTCCACAGTCTGTGATGATTTGGGGTGCAATGTCATCTGCTGGTGTTGGTCCATTGTGTTTTTTGAAAACCAACGTCACTGCACCCGTTTACCAATAAATTTTGGAGCACTTCATGCTTCCTTCTGCTGACCAGCTTTTTAAAGATGCTGATTTCATTTTCCAGCAGGATTTGGCACCTGCCCACACTGCCAAAAGCACCAAAAGTTGGTTAAATGACCATGGTGTTGGTGTGCTTGACTGGCCAGCAAACTCACCAGACCTGAACATAGAGAATCTATGGGGTATTGTCAAGAGGAAAATGAGAAACAAGAGACCAAAAAAATGCAGATGAGCTGAAGGCCACTGTCAAAGAAACCTGGGCTTCCATACCACCTCAGCAGTGCCACAAACTGATCACCTCCATGCCACGCCGAATTGAGGCAGTAATTAAAGCAAAAGGAGCCCCTACCAAGTATTGAGTACATATACAGTAAATTAACATACTTTCCAGAAGGCCAACAATTCACTAAAAATATTTTTTTTTTATTATTGGTCTTATGAAGTATTCTAATTTGTTGAAATAGTGAATCGGTGGGTTTTTGTTAAAAGTGAGCCAAAATCATCACAATTAAAAGAACCAAAGACTTAAACTACTTCAGTCTGTGTGCATTGAATTTATTTAATACACGAGTTTCACAATTTGAGTTGAATTACTGAAATAAATTAACTTTTCCACGACATTCTAATTTATTGAGATGCACCTGTATACACGATATATACAGAGGCCAACATGTTTTAAAATAACTTGTTACCTACCTGATCGAAAAAAATCCTGCCTTTAACTCTGCCTGTGTCAATTTGAGTCTTTTTAAAGATTTCAATCCCTGTCGCCATGTTCCTCTGTCGGTCACGGATTATGAAAGTGAAACTTAAAACTATAGGGGTGGGTTGATTTATTCATGCATGTTAATATATTTATTTATAGCTTCTTTCTTTCCATATTCTTATTTAAAGCATTATCATAACAGGCTGTGTTAACTTATTGGGAGAAAACTGGTTGTTCCATGTGAAATCCAACATTTGAGCACCCCCATATATCCAAAATGGCATGATCATAACACCCCGCGAATATTCGACTGTAAGATTGGGAGTCGAATCAGGCTCCTCCTATCGAATCATCGAATCGTCGACTATTCACCCCTAATATATATATATTATATAATATATAATATAATATATATATTATATATATATATACTAGGTGTGTCAACGTTAACGCGTTAACGCATGCGATTAATCAAAACAATTTTAACACGTACATTTTTTTTTATTGGATTTATTAATCACATTATAAGGTTTGACCCCAACTTCTTGCCGTCATCGCAGCACGGGAGGCTATCTGTCTGTGTGATGAGGGTAGTCCAGTGTTGCCAGGGTAGCAGCACAACAAGCGGGCTATTTTGAAAATACAGTCGCGGGAAAAATTACCATGGGTTTTAGTTTTTTGGGCTACTTTTATAATGTACCGCGGCCGCCCAAAATGCATATAGACAAATACAACTGAAAATAGATAATTTTACCACATATTTTAATATATTAGCATATTTTAACAACTGCAAACGACCAAATTCCACATGTGATCGCAAAAGGAAGTTATTTGAAGTGAGTTCTGAGTAAAAGTGTACTATTAATCTCATAAATTGTCTTATGAAGCATGATGCTAATGTTAGCTCTAATGCAGCTGCTGAAAAGGTCCAATTATTCTTCATAATGCATTTTGTCATAATACTTCACGTAAGGTCGCAAGCAAAAGTTTTGTTGTATTTATTTAGAAATACTTCTGATAATAGTTGGGTAAATGTATACTGGGATTGAAGTGATGTGGCTTGGTAAATGTTTTATTGCCAATATAAAGGCTGATAATGGCTGAATAAAAACAGAAGAATAATAAGGATTATGTCTCACATCTGGCCGAGGTGTGAAAGGTTCTGTTTCCTTAAACTACATTTATGCATTTATTGAACATTGATTTAATTAATCATGATTAATCATGATTAATCTCAGTCCATGACTGTGATTAATGCGATTACATTTTTTAATCGATTGACAGCACTAATATAAATATATATACAAAAATGAACTAGGTTTTTTAAGAACCTGTTGGATGGTTTAAGTTGGTTTAGAGTATGGTTTATCTGGTTGTAAAGTTGGTCTCCCGGCCTGAGCAGCTGTAAATTCCCAATCCCCTTCTAACACTAGCAAAACAGACCAGCTATCCAGCTTACACTGGTTTAAAGTGTTTTTTTCAGCAAGGCAACATTCAGTCATGTGCTGTCCGGGAAGAAAAAAGGGCATGGGCTAGCAAAAGAGTTTCTGGCATCATTCGTTCTGTTTATGCTGGCAAACAGCGCAGGTCTGGAGAACAGTTGTTGCTCGGTGTGGGTAAATTGTGCTCGAATTGTGATCAAGGCCGTGAAAGACTTTGCCATCTGAATTGTGACATGCAAATGCACCTGTTCAAATAGCACCTGGACCGCCCGACTCGCCAGCTCATTGTACGCAATTACTGGGGCTTGCAGTTTCTGCAGCCGCGCTTTGATCCCCCGAAGCATGAGGCCTGCTGAGAGTCTGAGCACCTGTTAAGAGTGTGAGTCATCTGTTCCTCAGCTGGGGTGCCTTCTCCACACAGCTGAGCGCGATGAAAATTAATCCAGAGCGCCATGGAAATAAATCCGGGGCTTAAAGGAACGTCTCTGGACACTGGTGTTCACTGCTCTGATGTGAAGTCAAAGTCAATGCTCTTATGATATTGCAACAGATTCACGCAGCATGTAGCATTTTTGCTCAAAGTCAGACTCAACTAACAAAAAGAGCTGATTTTGGGGGACATGTATCAAGAATCAAGGTACAGAGCCACCTTATTGGAACTTAAAGGAATAGTTGACAAAAAAATCTATTCACTCACCCTCAGGTCATCCAAGATGTAGATGAGTTTGTTTATTCATCAGATTTGGAGAAATGTAGCATTACATCACTTGCTCCGCAATGGATCCTTTGCAGTGAATAGGTGCCGTCAGAATGAGACTCCAAACAGCTGATAAAAATGAACATTTGCTTAACATTTATTTATCTGCAGGTCTCCCAAGAAGATGAGTTGGTTTCTTCTTCTTGGGAAAAGATTTGGAGAAAGGATTAATGGACCAATGGATCCTCTGCAGTGAATGGGTGCCGTCAGAATGAGAGTCTAAACAGCTGATTAAAAACATCACAATAATATTATCAATAAAGCAATTTCATGGATTCTGCCTTTGTTTCTTACAGACACACATCTTTTCACTTCACAATATGTTAATTGATGGACTGGAGTGGTGTGGATTACTTGTGGATTATTGAGATGTTTTTATCAGCTGTTTTGGACTCCATTCTGACGGCACCCATTCACTGCTGAGGATCCATTGGTGAGCAAGTGATGCAATGCTACATTTCTCTAAGTCTGACGAAGAAACAAACTCATCTACATCTTAATGGCCTGACGGTGAGAAATTTATTTTTTATTTTTATTTTGAGAATTACCTTTTTTTTACTGAAGCTCATTTACTCATGCTAATATCGTTCCTCATTGGGACTCACTTTTTTCTGGAGCTATCAAGTTTCAAAATGCCTAAAAAGCACCATAAAGTCTATTTAACTTTAAAGTGTCTTCTAAACTTAAAAAACAATAAAACTTAGCTTTTATGTGTTGTTGCATCTTTTTGATAAATCATAGTTCCCAAAACTACTCTGAATGGTTTGTTTGCAATCTGGTTCATGACTCACTGACTCATTGATTCAGACGTTAACATCTCCCTGAATTACTCAGTGGATAATAAATTAAACTGCAATCTGTTTCTCACACAAAGCTATCTTAAACCTTCAGAATAGATTGAATATAGCAGAAAGCATTACATTTTATGATATCGCTATGGTACTGTGTAAAGGTTGACAGCTCCATGCTGAAAAAAAAAATTCTGACTCAACATTCCTATCAAAACATAATACATTTACTTTAGAAGCAGAATGGCATACGATATTAAATATTAAAATGTTAAACATTCTAATTAAAGGGGCATTTAGTAATTAGTTAGCATTAGAATCACTGTTCTTTACACCACCATATATTGCCATGAATTAGCATGATATATCTGAGTATTATGCAAATTATACCCCCCCATAAACAAATATATTATAAGTACAGTATTTGTCTCATGAAGTGTACACCACATTATGAAACCCCATAAGAAAAAATAATGCTTAAGTACACATAAGTATGACATACATTATAAAATAAATGTTGAACTTGAGACAAGTCATTAAATTACATGAACAACTGAATTTGTTAGGTCATAACTGACTTTATATATGCCAAATGGGATTTCCTAATGTATGAAACTTTTTAAATCATTGCCAAATTACTAAATAATGCACCTTTCAAACAAGAGCTGTTTGCCAGTGAGGAAAAATAAGCTTGTTCTCCCTTTGAACGGTTTATTGCACAGAATCGATACGTGAAGATAGATAGTGTTCCTGTGGCTCAGTGGTAGAGCATTGCGTCAGCAGCGCAAAAGTTGTGGGTTCAATTCCCAGGGAACACACGGACCAGTGGGGATTTCTTAAGACTAAGGAAAGCTAGCTTCCCCTAAAATGTCAAAAAATTATGGTCAAATGCATAGTGTTAACATTTTATTGACTAAAAATGCGTTAATCACGTACTGTAAGTTGCAGAATCAGCTACATATAGGGTCGATTTCTTTCCTAAAATTCCCTAGCGTCTGGATTTCTGCTGAACCCAGCGTCCATTGCTTCATGGGGCTGCTAAAAGTTTTTTTCAGTGCCTCGAATGACGGTCATTGAAAATGCTGTGATGTCCCGCCCACGGACGCTCTGTCTCTGGGGGGTGAGGAGGAGTGGGCCCTGGGCGCTGGGCTTCTGCGTGAATTGGAGCTGTATCTCTTTTGAGAGCGTTTTTGATACTATAAAGAGTCTGCGCTGAAAAAAGCTATCCAAAGCGGCTTTGCACTTGGTTCTTAAATAATTTTTTTTTAACATTATAATGTTATGTTTAATATACATTTAATGGAAATTTCAAGATGCGAGTAAAAAATGCCTGACAAGCAAGGTGCTGTTTTTGTTCGTTGTGTTCGATCAATACGCGTTGTAATTGCGAATCACTGATTCACGAAGCTTAAAAACAGTATTTGATTCTCCTGAAATTCAGCCGTTTTGAAAGAATGTTTGAATGACTGTGATTCTCACAAACTTCTGCCACCTGCTGCCGTTTTATTTCCCGTCTAAAAGTAGGCATATTACTATTCCAACATATTTCTATATTCAGAATTTATTTTAAAAAATTAATATCTAACATTATTCATGAAATTATAAATATAGTTCAATGAATAAATGTCCTGATGCACTTCTGTCAGTGCTAAGATGAGTTTTGTTTAGATCATCTGGATAACAATAGCCAGTATTCATTCACATTAATTAAGTATTCAGAGAATAATATTGTGTTTTCACTTACATCTATTTATTATAATTTTGATTAATTTTGTAGAATTGATTTATAAATAAGTTGTATAGTATGGTAAGACTTTTTATGGTATGTGACAACCCTATTATCACCACATTCCTTGTTTCAGTTAAACCTAATTCCCACATTTCCTCATCGAGTTTATATTTTTTTTTTAGATTTTTGTTTGTTTCATTCATTCATTCATACATATTCATTCATCATACGTAGGCAGGCTAGCGTACTGGAAAAGGCCTAGGAAAGGGTCACAGAGCATTTTCTTGAAAAGGAAGTAGGGCAAATATATGAATAAACGGACAATTTTTAATGGGCCGAAAATGTTCCCCTCTTTGAAAGACCATGCCGCCACTGGAAACGGACTATTAAAAAAAGAAAATGTATAGCTGAATTCTGTAAGTTGCTTTGGATAAAAGCGTCTGCTAAATGCATAAAATGTAAATGTGAAGATGGTCTGTAGCCAATAGCCTCTGAGAGATAGCTGAAAATATGAAAATAAAACATTAAATTTAATGCTGCGCCTGACAAGGGTATCAAATTGCTCAAGCTTGTATTCTCCAAAAATGTCTGTCTCGTATAACCTAGAATTTATTGTGTTTGCCTGCACAATGCATCTTAGTATGTAAGTGTGTCTGCTCATGTGTGAATATTGATTTAGCATTAAGGGGAAATTGCAAATATCGTAATGGTGTGGTGATCTATTGGCTTTCAAAGGCAGCAATGCCACTTCACGGTCTCAACAGAATAGCTTTTGTTATCATTCTTAATGATTGCCATAAACCTGCTTGTGAAATTGTGGAAAATATAATTTTATACTAATATACAAACTGTAATAATTATACGGGATGCAATAGCAGGATGGTGCAGTCCATCTCAGCAGTTTTCTGAGGCTAAACAAATTCGATTTTCTTCTTAAATTGCATTTTAAACCATCATAATGACATGGACAAAGAAAAATCTTTATATACTCAAGCACTTCCATTTAAAAACCATCTAGCCAAAGAATAAACTAGATGTGTATAGTTTCAGTGTGACTAAATGCAAAAAGTAATAACAAATCTATTTGTTTTCTCCCAAAATGCACTTGTAATTGTTAATTGAAGCTTTCTGCACCAAAAAAAAATTTTTCATAACACATATAATTAGTGCTGTCAAATGATTAATCGCATCCAAAATAAAAGTTTTTGTTTACATAATATATGTATGCGGACTGTGTTTATTTATTATTTATATATGTTTACATGTGTGTGTGTATATATATATTATATATATATATATATATATATATAATATATATGTTTTATATATGCATGTGTGTGTGTATATATATATATATATATATATATATAAGCATAAAATATTTTCTTAAATATATACATGTATGAATTTTTTCGCAAGACACCAAATACAAATACGTATCACTATGTTGCGTGTTGTTTTTAGCCGTGAGCGGAAGGACGTGCTCTCTGTCCAGCCGCGTCTTCTGTCGACTGACCCGGGTCCCATCTGCCACACCGCACATATGTCAGCCCGACAGAGTGCAACCATTCATCATCTGCACCGATAACACCCGCTTGCACCGCGCTTCAACACCCCGCAGTCCCATGATGGGTGTTT
Source organism: Ptychobarbus kaznakovi (assembly GCA_027422405.1). Classification (NCBI taxonomy): domain Eukaryota; kingdom Metazoa; phylum Chordata; class Actinopteri; order Cypriniformes; family Cyprinidae; genus Ptychobarbus; species Ptychobarbus kaznakovi. The sequence continues at coordinate 15,642,893 of CM049815.1, forward strand.
TCTGCAGATAATAAGCTGTAATATATTCAGTCATGACTGACAACTTCAAACTTCACTTCAAAGGGCCTAAATGTTTATTTGCAGGTGTTTCTTCAGCAACTTTGACGTCCCAGGGGTAGATTATTATTAATATTAACAGATTTTTATTATTTTTTTGCTGTACAGGTGCATCTCAATAAATTAGAATGTCGTGGAAAGTTCATTTATTTCAGTAATTCAACTAAAATTGTGAAAGCTTGTGTATTAAATAAATCCAATGCACACAGACTGAAGTAGTTTAAGTCTTTGGTTCTTTTGATTTATGATTTTGGATCACATTTAACAAAAACCCGCCAATTCACTATCTCAATTAATTATAATATGGTAACATGCCAATCAGCTAATCAACTCAAAACACCTGCAAAGGTTTCCTGAGCCTTCAAAATGGTCTCTCAGTTTGGTTCACTAGGCTACACAATCATGGGGAAGACTGCTGATCTGACAGTTGTCCAGAAGACAATCATTGACACCCTTCACAAGGAGGGTAAGCAACAAACATTCATTGCCAAAGAAGCTGGCTGTTCACAGAGTGCTGTATCCAAGCATGGTGGTGACTCTTGATGCACTGACTCCAGCTTCAGTTCACTCCTTGTGAAGCTCTCCCAGGTGTTTGAATCAGCTTTGCTTGACAGTATTCTCAAGCTTGCGGTCATCCCTGTTGCTTGTGCACATTTTACCACCCAATTTCTTCCTTCCAGTCAACATTGCATTTAATATGCTTTGATACAGCACTCTTTGAACATCTACCCCTTTCAGTAATGACCCTCTGTGACTTACTCTCTTTGTGGAGGGTGTCAATGTTCGACTTCTGGACCATTGCCAAGTCAGCAATCTTTGGTGACTTGGCATTTATTATGTATGGATGGTCATTTATTGAAACTCAAATGTAAATATTATAATATTTTGAGATTCTGATTTTTGACTTTCATTAGCTGTAAGCTCGAATCATCAAAATTAAAACAAAATAAATTGGAAGTGTTTTTTACATGTATGAATCTAAAATATATGAATGTTTCACTTTTTGAAATAAGTTACAACAAATAAACTTTTTCACCATAGTGTATACGTCGTATTCATAGAAGCATACACATTTTATGTCTTTTAATTTGAATTTGCTTTGTTTTGTTTAATTTTATTTATTAATTTATATGTATCTATCTATCTATCTATCTATCTATCTATCTATCTATCTATCTAGCCACACACTAGAATAATTGATTCCAGATATAATAATTTAATTAATTCCTCTACTTATCTATCTTTCTTTTAATTTATTGAGGAGTGCATTGATTAAAAAGTAATTTAAAAAGTAAAATCATTTAATGTAATAATATTAATGAAATTCAGCCAATACATTTAGTATTATTTTATTTTCCTTTATTATTTTCTGTATTTTGTAGTTTTAACTCGATGGATGGATGGATGGATGGATAGATTGGTTGGTTGATTGGGCGTCAATTCATAGTAATTTAGTTGTATTTAACAACCATGTTATGTACTAGGCCTATTTAGTCTTTAATATGCTTGACAATTAATCAAATAATGAATGAATGTCCTTTAGAAGCATATGCTTGACAAACATATAAATGCATAAAGAAATAGATAGACAGACAGACAGACAGACAGACAGACAGGCAGACAGGACAGACAGATAGATAGATGCTGAGTGATTTTGGCAGTATGCATGGTACATAAGCAGATCCTCTCAGATGCTGAACGTAAACAAACAGCTCGGCGGTGCGGGAGTCTCTTCCTCCCACTCAGCGCGCATAAGCAGGATCAAATTCATCTGCAGGTTTAAGAAAACATCGCTCCCCAGCTCACTTCCTCCATCAAAGCCCCGCTGACAGCTCAACCTGAGCGCGCTACCTGACTGAACGTCCCCCGGATCCTCCGTATAATAGCCTTACTCTCAGCAGGAGTTCTGAGGCGCTGCGGCTGCGGTGAAGCACTAGCGCCATCTGCAGAGGAGAAGAGAAGGGAAAACATGCCGAGAAATCTGATGCATGTGGTGTCGTTTCGAGTTTCTCGGCAGCTCTATTATAATACACGAGCTATCACGATGCTGGGATCCTGGCAGACTAGTCATCTCTGTATTTCTTGAAGGCTTTCTGATTGGCTTCTTTTTGAAAAGCACCTGAAGCTAAATTTTTTATCTTGTTTACAGCAATAAAAAAGTTTAAAATAATAAAAAGTATTCTTGTATTTCATATTACATTCAAATATTTTAGAGTAGTACTAGATAAACAAATATTGAATTATTTAGCCATTTATTTAGAGGCAATTTATAATTAATGTTAACAATATTTTATTTTGATAGATTAACTCCTTTTAATAATTGTCAGTATTACAAATAAATAATACTAATGAACACTATATTATTGCTTTTTATTGTATATTTAAACATTTTACAACAGAACTAGAAAAGCAGTCATCATTTTTAAAGTTTGTTTATATGTACACAAATATTGATTGATTGATTTATTGATTGATCGAAACTCTGACCAGGAGTAATAAATGGTAAAAAGGGTGATTTATCAGTGTTTCAACACACAAACATTTTTAATTACAAGGTAAAAAATATTATATTATTTATAATATGTTTGTTGTATTAGTATGTATTGTTTATTTATCGTAGATACGTTTATGTACATGTATCTATGGTCTATATATAAATATATATATATTTATTAATATATATGTATATATATAACTTTAAGGTACTAATATGTACCTATTAGGGGTAAAAAAGGTACAAATATATCCTTTTAAGGGTACTGCTCCAGGGACAAGCTGTTGTACCCAAAAAAGGTACAATTTTAAACCCTTATTTTTCTGTGTGTATGTATAAGTAGCAATACCACTAATTTGAGACCTGGTCCATCACTTCTACAGTATCTTATCTTCATGTGCGAGCAATAATAACTGTTCTACACTGTCCAAATACAAAGCCTCTGATGCATTAAACCCGTCCACTGCCTCAGGCTTCTGTCGCCCGCTCAGACTCATATCAGCCCCTCAGAAAACACCATCATTCAGCCGTCAACAGGGTCAGCCGGGTGTCCAGGCAGGATATTGCCACACACAACACATTCGCTCAGAGAGCGTTAAGTCTTCAAGACTCTACTATCCATTACATTTCATGGAGGGAAGCCATCAATACTGCTGCTTCCCAGCGGCTCGGGCCCGTCTGGAAAGAGACGCAGTCGCGCTCCGTGGGGCAGAACATTGGAGCCGCTGCCATGTCGGCCTGTGATTGGCTGGCCGAGGCTTTTACCAGCAGTGGGATGTCAACGTGTATCTTTGGGTCATAGTAGGATGAGCTGAGATTCCAGTGGAACCGAGAAAAGAAAGCACTGAGATGAAAAGATGAACTGATGAAACCAAAACTGAGATTTCACACAAAAATAATCCACATTAATGCTAATTTATCTCAGTTAGCAGTGGCGAAATATAAGAGATTAATTTAACTACTGCAGTTTTTTGGGATCAAACTGTTTGTAATAGTGAATCAGCTCCATTTGAATGAATGAATGAATTAATAATTAATTAATTCATTAATTCATTTAATTCTCAGTACATAGAGACTCCTTCACCTAGATATCACACTATAGAGACAGTGTCTGTTCCCCGAACTAGAAAATATAAGAAACGTCCAAACTAATTTATGAGTAACAACTTAATTGATGTTCCGCAAATGAAAAATGTATATAACACAGATAAACACATGATAAAGCTTGGCTTATTGAATATCAGGTCCCTTTCTACGAAAGCGCTTTTTGTAAATGATATGATCACTGATCATAAACTAGAGGTGCTCTCTTTGACAGAAACCTGGCTAAAACCAGATAATACATTATTTTATACGAGTCTACCCCCAAGATTACTGTAATAAAAATGAGCCGCGTGCAAAAGGCAAAGGGGGAGGTGTTACTACAATTTATAGCAATATTCTCTGTATTTTTCAGAAGACAGGATTTAAGTATAACTCCTTTGAAATAATGGTGCTTCATATAACTTTATCTAGAGAAAAAAAGTATTAATGATAAATCCCCCATGATTTTTGTACTGGCTTCACTATACAGGCCACCAGGGCACCATACAGACTTTATTAAATAATTTGGTGATTTTCTATCCGAGTTAAGATAAAGTCTTAATTGTGGGTGATTTTAATATCCACGTTGATAATGCAAAGATGCATTACGATTCAGAAATTCTGAACTCTATCGGGGTTAGACAACACGTTTCAGGACCTACTCATAGTCGAAATCATACTCTAGATTTAATACTGTTACATGGAATTGATGTTAATGATGTTGAAATTCTGCAGCAAAGTGATGATATCTCAGATCATTACCCAGTCTTGTGTAAACTCCATATAGCTAAAGCTGTAAATTCAACTCCTTGTTACAAGTATCGTAGAACCGTCACTTCTACCACAAAAGACTGCTTTGTAAATAATCTTCCTTATTTATGTCAATTCCTCAGCATATCCAACAGGGCAGAACATATTGATGATGTAACAGAAACTATGAACTCTCTCTTTTCTAGCACTTTAGATACAGTTGCTCCTTTACGCTTAAGAAAGATTAAGGAAAAGAGTCCAACACCGTGGTATAATTAGCACACTCATACCCTAAAGAGAGCAGCCCGGAAAATGGAGCTCAGATGGAGGAAAACTAAACTAGAGGTATTTTGCATTGCTTGACGGGAAAGTAACCTATCCTACAGAAAAACATTAAAAACTGCTAGATCTGATCACTTTTCGTCTCTTTTAGAAGAAAACAAACATAACCCCAAGTATTTATTCAATACAGTGGCAAAATTAAAAGCATCAATAGGTGTTGACATTTCCCAACAGCACAGCAGTAATGACTTTATTAACTATTTTACTTTCCAAAATCGATACTGTTAGAGATCAAATTGTAACCATGCAGCCATCAGCTACAATATCACATAAAATAGTGAATTGTAGATCCCCTGAGGAACAATTACACTCATTATCTACTATAATGGGGGGGGGAGAGAATTGTATAAACTTGTTAAATCGGCTAAACCTACAACATGTATGTTAGACCCTATTCCATCTAAACTACTAAAAGAGATGATTCCAGAAGTAATAGATCCTCTTTTGGCTATTATTAATTTGTCATTGTCATTAGGATATGCCCCCAAAACCTTTAAATTGTGTGTTATTAAGCCTCTCATTAAAAAAAAACACAACTTGACCACAAAGATCTAGTTAACTAAAGACCGATCTCGAATCTCCCTTTTCTGTCAAAGATACTAGAAAAGGTAATATCCTCACAGGGAGATACAAATTATATCTGTGATGTTTTCTAGTCAGGATTTAGACCATCTCATAGTACTGAGACTGCTCTCATTAGAGTTACAAATGACCTGCTCTTATCATCTGATTGTGGTTGTATCTCTCTATTAGTGCTACTGGATCTTAGTGCTGCGTTCGACACTATTGATCACAACATTCTTTTAAATAGACTAGCAAACTTTGTTGGCATTAGTGGAAGTGCATTAGCATGGTTCAAATCATACTTATCTGACCGCCATCAATTAGTAGCAGTGAACGAAGAGGTATCATATCGATCACAAGCGCAGTATGGAGTTCCTCAAGGCTCTTTACTAGGGCCATTACTTTTCACGCTTTACATGTTACCTTTGGGAAATATCATCAGGAAACAAGGGGTCACCTTTTACTGTTATGCTAATGATACTCAGCTCTATGTTTATTTACGGCCTGGTGAAACACACCAAATTGAGAAACTTATGGAATGCATAGTCGATATAAAAAACTGGATGACGAGTAATTTCTTATTGCTAAATTCAGAAAAAACCGAGGTGTCAATTATCAGACCTAAAAACCCCACAAGTAATAACTTAGAACACTGTCTAACACTTGATGGCTGCTCTGTCGATTCTTCATCATCAGTCAGGAACCTAGGTGTGCTATTTGATAGTAATCGCTCCTTTGACCGCCACGTTTCTAACATTTATAAAACTGCATTTTTTCATCTTAAAAATATATCTAAACTGAGACCTATGCTCTCAATGTCAAATTCAGAAATGTTAATTAATGTGTTTATGGCCTCAAGGTTAGATTATTGTAGTGCTTTATTAGGTGGTTGTTCTGCACGCTTAATAAACAAATTACAGATGGTTCAAAATGCAGCAGCTAGAGTTCTTACTAGAACCAGGAAGTATGAGCACATTAGCCCGGTTCTGTCAACACTACACTGGCTCCCTACTAAACATCGTATAGATTTTAAAATCTTGTTAATTACTTATAAAGCCCTGAATTGTTTACCTCCTCCGTATTTAATTGAGCTCTTATCCCATTATATTCCTCTACGTCTGCTACGATCTCAAAACTCTGGTCATTTGATAATACCTAGAATATCAAAATCAACTGCGGGCAGCAGATCCTTTTTCTATTTAGTGTCCAATTTCTGGAACAATCTACCTAAAAATGTTCGGGAGGCAGACACTCTGTCAGTTTAAATCTAGATTAAATACCCATCTCTTTAACCTGGCGTACTCTTAACACACTAATACACTTCTAATATTCAAATCCGTTAAAGGATTGTTAGGCTGCATTAATTAGATCATCTGGAACCGGGAACAATTCCCATAAAACACAATGTACTTGTTACACCATAAGAAGATTGACATCTATGCTAATATTAGTCTGTTTCTCTCTTATTCCAAGGTCACCGTAGCTACCAGATCCAGTCCTTATCCAGATCAGATGATCACTGCAGTCACCAGATCCAGTCCGTATCCAGATCAGATGATCACTGCAGTCCCAGATCCAGTCCGTATCCAGATCAGATGATCACTGCATCAAGATCAGTCCGTATCCAGATCAGATGATCACTGCAGTACCAGATCCAGTCCGTATCAGATGATGATCACTGCAGTCAACAGATCCGGTCCGTATCCAGATCAGATGATCACTGCAGTCAACAGATCCAGTCCGTATCAGCCCAGATGATCCGAAGTCACCAGATCCAGTCCTTATCCAGATCAGAGGATCACTGATCAACAGATCCGGTCCGTATCCAGATCAGATGATCACTGCAGTCACCAGATCCAGTCCGTATCCAGATCAGATGATCACTGCAGTCAACAGATCCAGTCCGTATCCAGCCAGATGATCCTGCAGTCAACAGATCCAGTCCGTATCCAGATCAGATGATCACTGCAGTCACCAGATCCAGTCCGTATCCAGATCAGATGATCACTGCAGTCAACAGATCCAGTCCGTCCGCCCAGATGGTCATGAAGTCCAGATCAGTCCTATCCAGATCAGAGGATCACTGCAGTCAACAGATCCAGTCCGTATCCAGATCAGATGATCACTGCAGTCACCAGATCCAGTCCGTATCCAGATCAGATGATCACTGCAGTCAACAGATCCAGTCCGTATCCAGCCCAGATGATCACTGCAGTCAACAGATCCAGTCCGTATCCAGCCCAGATGATCACTGCAGTCAACAGATCCAGTCCGTATCCAGCCCAGATGGTCACTGCAGACCAGATCCAGTCCGTATCCAGATCAGATGATCACTGCAGTCAAGATCCAGTCCGTATCCAGCCCAGATGGTCACTGCAGTCACCAGATCCAGTCCGTATCCAGATCAGATGATCACTGCAGTCAACAGATCCAGTCCGTATCCAGCCCAGATGATCACTGCAGTCAACAGATCCAGTCCGTATCCAGCCCAGATGTCATCAGTCACCAGATCAGTCCGTATCCAGATCAGATGATCTGCAGTCACCAGATCCAGTCCGTATCCAGATCAGATGGTCACAGCAGTCACTAGATCCAGTCCGTATCCAGATCAGATGGTCACAGCAGTCACTAGATCCAGTCCGTATCCAGCCCAGATGGTCACAGCAGTCACTAGATCCAGTCCGTATCCAGATCATTATCCTGCAATCACCAGATCCAGTCCGTATCCAGATGATTATCACTGCAGTCACCCAGATCCAGTCCGTATCCAGATCAGATGATCACTGCAGTCACAGATCCAGTCCGTATCCAGATCAGATGGTCACTGCAGTCACCAGATCAGTCCGTATCAGCCCAGATGGTCACTGCAGTCACCAGATCAGTCCGTATCACCCAGATGGTCACTGCAGTCACCAGATCCAGTCCGTATCCAGATCAGATGATCACTGCAGTCAACAGATCCAGTCCGTATCCAGATCAGATGATCACTGCAGTCAACAGATCCAGTCCGTATCCAGATCAGATGGTCACTGCAGTCAACAGATCCAGTCCGTATCCAGATCAGATGATCACTGCATCAACAGATCCAGTCCGTACCAGATCAAAGATCACTGCAGTCAACAGATCCAGTCCGTAACCAGACACAATGATCACTGAAATCACCAGATCCAGTCCGTATCCAGATAGATGATCACTGCCAGTCAACCAGATCCAGTCCGTATCCAGATCAGATCCACTGCAGTCACCAGATCCAGTCCGTATCCAGATCAGATGGTCACTGCAGTCAACAGATCCAGTCAGATACCAGTCCCAGATGATCACTGCAGTCAACAGATGAGCCCCGTATTCCGACAGAACAATCACTGCAGTCACCAATCCAGTCCGTATCCAGCCCAGATGGTCCCCCGCAGTCACCTAGACATCCTATCCAGCCGATTCACTGGTCACCAGACAGTCCAATCCAGACAATATCACTGCATCAACAGAACCAGTTATCCAGAAGATGATCCCTCACCATACCAGTCCGTATCCAGATCAATGACATGCAGTCAACAGCCAGTCCGTAACAGTTAGATGGTCACTGCAGTCTGACCAGATCCATCCGTAATCCGATCAGATAATCTGCCCACTCCATGTGTGTGTTCACTACTGTGTGTGTGCACTTGGATGGGTTCAATGCAGAGCGCTAATTCCGATATCGTCACCATACTTGGCCACACATCACTATTTCTTTTTTTTATATATTCAGTGTGAATTTAATGATTTAAAGGATTTCATGTCAAGGAAATAATACTTTAATACCTTAATTATATGATCTTATATAAAAGATTTTGCCAAAGAACTTACTATATATATACTAATACATTTGTATTAATGTATTTCATGTATCTAAATGTATTCAGTGTAATGTATTTAATATTTATATATATATATATATTAAGTTTTAAATATTAATGTAACAATTCATGATAAGAATTTTCAGCATTGAATTAAATATATTTTAATCATCATTCCTGCTTTTTATACATTTAATCAGTTAATACACAATATGTGAAATTATAATCTGAAATTTCAATCATATATATATATATATATATATACATACATATATATTTGATATATATATATATTTACTAGTAGGTGCAGGACACTATAGTTAATTTATATAAGTGAGGATAGCAAAATAAAGTAAACTGTCAAATATTTGTACCCAAAAGTTCTTCATACAGTTACGACCATTAAAACTGACAAAGATTTGGAACCAAAAATTATTCAGACACTTTGACCTGACCATGTTTTTTCTTTAATTGCTAATGCAAACTTTTTGCACCACAGACTGAACAAAATTAAGCATAGCTTGTTTGACTTAAGTTGACTTAAATTGACAGCTATTCAACCTAATTCATTACATACTTTTATATATTTCTAAATGATAAATGTGTAAATGTAGGTCTATTAATAATCATCTGATTAACTTTTATGGCTATTTATTAGTTTATGCTTTTATTGTTGTTTATTTTAATACTGTCCATATGCATGTGCATATCCATCCACATATCCAACTCATTAATATTTTAGAGCTTCCCACAGTGATTGCCTTCTTTGTGAAGCGTGCCAGTGCTGTGGCCTGAATTAAGCTAAAACACGACTCTCAGGAGACTTAAGGAGGAGATTCACAACAGTGTCATGATCATTAGTCATGTGGCACTTCATATCCACATATACAGCAGCTTTATCTGAGGCTTCATTTTCATTCATTTCACTCCACCCATGATGCAGTGCAGAGTCACTGCATTAACACTACGATCCTCCTCTGTGCTGATTGAATATATGTCCCGCTGTACAGGTGAAAATGCCAAGGATCTGTCAATATTCAGCTCAGATAAAGATCTCACTGTAAGCGGCGTCAATCGATGGCATGCTTTGACATTAGTAAACTAACATCTGTCAGCTAGTGCTCAGAGAAGGATTTCTAATCCACATTTCTTTACCAGACCCGGTTGTGGAACAAAACATATAGAAGAAAAGAAGAATGTGAGAAACAGAGGGAAAGGTATTCATAATGAACTGTAATGTTGTATCATTTTTCATAATTAATTGTAATATTACTGATTGATGTTGGTGTTAGAAGGTTTTGTAGTAACATCATCCAAACCAAATGCTTACAGTTTTTTTAATCTTGCTTCTGCTCTCTGAAGACTGTTCATATTCATCTCCTCTATTATTATCTGTGAAGTGGAAAGCAATAAAGTGACTTATCATCTCCTACAGCCATAATCCCTCCCATAAAAGACACATAAAAGAGAAAAATCACTTATGATGACCTAGCGCTGGAGCTCTTCTTCACTGCTGCAGTTTGAGCTCATTACTTAAAAGAAAACATTTCAAGTATATATTATATATATATATAATATTAGTGGTGGGCCGTTATCGGCGTTAACGTGCTGCGTTAACGTGAGACTCTTATCGGCGATAAAAAAAATATCGCCGTTAATCTATTCTCAAAGTTGGGTTGGGAGCTGGGTCTAACTACGCAAGCCCCTTGATAAATTTTAGCGCGGATGTATACCTACCGAATTGCACTGTAGGGGGCGAGAAACGAGTCTTCGAACTAGAGGCTGGCATTTCTTCGGGAATCCCGCGGGATGGAAACAAAATCGTTACGAATTACGTGATTGGGACGGGAGAGGATAATATTTAATCGGGATGGGCGGACCGGGAATAGTAATGATACCCAACTTTACACCAAATATACCTTTTATATAAATAAACTATAAACTGTATATTTTAATTCTGAACTCAATTCTATTGCCCTGTCTCTTTATGCTCTCCTTCTGTTTGCTTTGGTGTGGCTGGTTAAGTGAATGACCAGTCCGTGATGGACAGATTTAACGGCTGGTCTATGTGGTAATACACTCGGGCAGGACATCCAAACGCTCACCTATTATTCATCAACCTCAAAATATGGCTTTTCATCTGAAAGATGTATGTAGTAGCAACTTTACATGGCCGCTCAATATGATGTTAACCTAGAGAAATGTGCGCTATTGAAGTGTTTGTGTGGAAGCGCGTTTGCTGCAGGACAGGCTCCGGAGCGCTCACTTGCTCTTAAAATCTCCGTCATTTTTGGTCATACAGATAAAAGTAGCCTAATACATCTTTCGAATCTGTAAAGACTCTACGTTTATTTGTGTGCACTCAGAATAACAACGAAACGTTTGCGCTTTAAACGCAAACAGGATGCGCTTTAGGTCTCATGTGAACTTGAGCGAGAAACTTCGAAATCCGTCTTTGAAAAATATATCTATAGAGAGATGAAATGTCAAAAAAATAAAAATAGAAGACGTGTGTGTTAGCATGGATGATTTACATGAAATTTAATCTGTGCAACACGTGCATAAGATGGATGGCTTTCAGTTCAATATAACAAAAAAACAACATATTGGGTTTTTATTCAACTAATAAGGTGGGCACGCTGTGGTCTGTAACAATATTTTTACTGTAACTGACAGATTTCGGCGAAAAACACAACAACACGGGAGTGGGAGGAATGGGAGTCATTCTTTCCGGGAGTGGAACGGACGGGATTTTCCCC